>VWZX01004954.1:0-439301 GCA_013399015.1 Galbula dea
CCTACTCTCATGGAATTTAAGAAGCATTTGGACAAGATACTTAGGCACATGGTGTGAATCTGGAGTTGTCCTGTTCCTAAATAGAAGTTGGACTAGATGATCCTAATGGGTCCCTTCCAACTCTGGCTATTCTGTGATTACTCTTATGCATTGCTATGTTTTATTTCACATGGGGTGAAGGAAAGATCAGCAAAAAAGATTGTACTTAATTCTACCAAACTAAGTGCCTACCTGTGCTACTAGACTCTGAGCTGCTATTTTCTTGACTCAAGTAGGAAGGAGCTGAATGTTGCTTCTCAGCACTCTGAGTTACAACAGGCTTTGCAGATACCTCTTCTTTTTCCTGTATAGGCACTTGTTTCTCATGTATAGGCAAGGTTTCCTGTGAAGAAAGAGGTAATGTAACTTCTTGTTCCTTCCTTACAGCTTCTGAAAATGGAATTTAGAAAAAGTGTTAACTACAACAGGAATGAGAAAAACAAGTATCAGTAATGCCAGTAGTTACTAAGATTAGGAGTATATTAGGTTATATTCTGCCACCATGTGTGGTGCTGGAGAGCTCACCATGTGAGCTGCAAGACTCTTATTTAAACTTGAAATTCTTAATTAATCTGTTATCACAAATAATGGAAAATACATCTACCCCTGGTTATTTTGACCTGATTCTTTCTGATTCTCAAGTTACTGTGAAGCATTTTAGCTTAGAAAACTGAAGACACAGTATGAAAAGTACAAGAGTAACAGTTACCTGGAAGCAAAAGGCTTGCTGGTGCTAGGAATTGATTCCTAATCAGCAGATCCACAAGATCACCAACTGTACAGTTTGTTGTTCCCCAGTCATAGAGTAATTCACACGTGGGGCTCTTTCCCATTTGTACAAATGCCTCAAATCTCCTTAAAAGACAAATTAAGGCAAGCATTAATTAAAAACAAAATGACCCCAAGCACCAGGAAGAAGAGAAAGAGATTAAAGGTAAATGACTGAAATGAAAATTTAAAAGAATTCTGAATCTACTGAACTGTACTGTACAATTATTCACAAATTCTCTGAAAATGCAGCTAAAAAATACCTAAAAAAATTCAAACTCAGGAGAAAAATATGCAAAATATGAGAAAAACTGAGGCAAAAATATGCATGCATGGCTTCAACATTTTGTCCAGGACCCATAATATATTGCCACATAGGTCTAGCAAGGAAGAGAATGTCAGCAGGTGAGGGCAAGACAGAGCCAGATCTAATGGGAAAAAAAATGGTTTCCATCCTTTTGGCATCCACACCTTATTATGAATATTTTGAGATGGGTATTAACCAGAAATTGAGATCCATTAACCAGCAACTGAGATCCATTATTCTGACTGATTTATTATTACTACAGAAAGACAAATAAAGATTTACTGTGAACATCACTTAAAAGACTGGAAACCCAAGATGATATGTAGGGTATTTAAAATCTCACAACCTTTGAAATAGCTTAGGGATTCAGCAAGGCCTTCTAGCTCTAAGGTGTTAGTAAAATACTGCTTATATTACTTCTAAATTAAGCTTGTTCTTTTTAGGCTTCAGGATCCCCATATTTGTTGGATGTTTTCTTGAAAACAGTGAATTAAGAGTTACAGTCCAATTGTTCTTGTGCTGCTCCTGGGCAAAGAAGCATGATGAAGTCACTGCTTACTAGTCTCTAGGGTACAGAAAGTTACATAGCCAATGCTGCATCACTAAAAATACATGTGTGCAGCTCTAATTAATTCTAACTTCCTTAATCAATTTTCTTTGGCTATAGCTTATCTGAAAACTGAACTACAGAATAATTAGGAACAATTACCCTGAGTTCCCTAAGGAAACGGTACTGTAAAAGCAGTATTAAGTGCCTGTCAGCACACAATCTTAAGTACCTTGTTAGCAACAAGTTACAGTAATGGGATGGACTTGGGGATGGAGCAGACAACGGGATTTACGTTAACCAATTAATAAGATTATGGAACATGACTTCTGTATATATAACCTTATATGCATTTGGTTGTATCTGCTTTCACCGGATGGATCGGTTATATCGACCGCCAACTTCTTCCACCCTTCTTGCGGATCGATGAAATCTGCCAGCTGCCTCATGAGCCCGTAGCCAAGGCAGCGCACGTAGGTTGAGGTGGTAACGGGTTTGTTCATCTTCAGCTCCTACGGAACACAAACAGCGCCGCTACTGAAGAGGTTTGCCGGCGCTGCGGCAAGCCAGTGAAGCCTCAGATCCGACATCATAACTGCTGGGCGCCCTACCCGCCAACTGCAGTCCCCTTCCCTCCCTTCACGGCTCCGCCAGCCCGTTCCCGGCCGCCTAGTGAGACGAGGCCTGCCCCACCCAGGGGCCGCCCCCCGCCACTCAACTCCCGCCCACCATTCCCGGTAGGCGAGCACCTCCTCCTCCTCGGCGGCGGAAGACACCGCGCTTCGCTCCGCTTCGCCACCGACCCCCGTCGCTTCCCGGTGGCGGCGCCCGCACCCCACCCCACGCGCCTCGCGTCACGTCACGTCACGGTGTCAGGCGTTCCCATGCATCACTTCCCCTTTAAGAGAGTGTTGTGCCTCAGCCTCTGAGGGTGCTGGCGTCACTGGACGGCGGCTCGGTAAGGACAAAACAGATACGCTCTCTTTTTTCCCGCTGAATTCTCCCCAACGTGCGCTTCCTGTAGGCTGCCCTGGAGATGCTCCGCCTCCTCTATCCCGCCCTATGCCTGACCCGGATCGGAGCGTGGGGGGAGTCCTTTGGTCACTTTCCCCGGGCGACTAGAGAACTTGCTACCGTCCGTGGGGACAGGGTGGGTCCTGGCGCCCCCCGGCGGGTCGGGGAGAGGAAAGGAAGGAAGGGCGGGAGGAAGGGAGGGGGCGGAGCGGAGCGTGTGGCATTGTATTTGAGCGGCCTGTAGTGACCGGTGAAGACAGGAATGGGGCTGAAGGTTCCCTTTTCCTCCCTGCCTTACTACCTGCATTTCACCAGTATTTTCTCTAGTGTCACTTCGTGATATAGTTTAGTGAGTGTGGTGGGGTTGGGTCAAGAGTTGGACTTGGTGGATCTTAGAGCTCTTCACCAGCCTGAATGATTCTGTGATGCTACTGAGTGCAAGTTTCCAGATGACACCAAGCTCAGTGGTGTAGTTGTTGCAGCAGGAGAGAGGGATGCCATCCAGAGGGACCTGGAAAAGCTTGAGACGTGGACCCACATGAACCGAATGAGGTTCAACAAGTCCAAGTGCAAGGTCCTGGCAATCCTACATGCGAGTAGAGACTGAGAAGAAATCATTGCGAGCAGCCCTGCAGAAAAGGACTTGGTGGTTCTGGTGGACGAAAAGCTGGACATAAGCCAGCAATGTGAGCTTGCAGCCCAGAAAGCCAACTGTGTCCTGGGCTGCATAAGCAGTGTGGCTGGCAGGTCAAGGGAGGTGATTCTTCCCCTCTACTCTGCTTTCATGAGGCCCCACCTAGAGTATTGTGTCCAGCTCTGGGGCCCTCAGCGTAAGACAGACATGGACCTTTTAGAGCAGGTCCAGAAGAGGGCCACAAAGATGATCAGAGAGGACTAGAACACCTATTGAATGAAAATAGGCTAAGAAAGTTGGGGTTGTTCAGTCTGGAGAAGAGAAGGCTCTGGAGAGACCTTATTTTTGCCTTCTAGGACTTAAAGGGAGCTTATAACAAAGAAGGAGAGAGACTTATTACATAGGCAGATAGTGATAGGGGAAGGGGAACGGTTTTAAACTGAAAGAGGGGAGATTTAGATTAGATGTTGGGAAGAAATTATTTACTCAAGAAGCTGGTGAAGCACTGCAGCAGCACTCTGGTTTCCCAGAGAAGTTGTTGCTGTCCCATCCCTGGCAATGTTCAAGGCCAGGTTGGATGTGGCCCTGAGCAACCTGGTGTAGTGAATGGCATCCAATCGTGGTTGGAACTAGATGATCTTTAATGTCCCTTCCAAACCAAGCCATTCTAGAATTCTACAATGATTTTTTTTTTTCCTCACTCCCCCTCCCCCATTTTCTTTTTTTCTCCTCTTCCAGGTGTACTGGTTTCTGGCTGGGAACAGGGGAAGGCAGGGGAGCCATGCTTCATTCCTTCAGTTACGTGACTGATCACACTGGCTTCTGTGGCACTATCAAAAACTCGCCGAGTGACTTCATAGTGACAGAAATCGAGATGCCTGAACACTTACTTAGAGATACCCAGGCTGAATCACTTCAGAAAAACAGTGAAGAGCTGTTAGGACAAAGCAGCCCATGCCTGCAACAACCCAAAAAGCTGAGAAGGGAGCCTCTTGACCCGTGTGCTGAGGGTTGTGGTGGTGTTCCCAGTCCTTTGGAGTGTGACCCAAGCCAGGCAGGAGGCAACTGTTCTGCATCCCCTAATAAAAACCATCCTGAGGGTGAACCTGTACTGAAATCTGGCCTTGAAGACAGTGTGTTGGACTCTTTATTAGGCAAACCCACAAGTGAACTGCTTAATAAATTTGCTTGTGATCTGAGGGATGCTTGGAACTTGGAGAAGCATGCTGATGCTGCCACTGGGGAGTTCTCACTGGGACCTGTATTGGGCAAGAAAAATCGAGCTGATTTACACAGTGCTGTCAGGCAGAAATTCCCCTTTCTAGTTACTGTTACAAAAGACAATGAAATGATTGTGAAAGGAAATGCTGATTATAGAGAACTTTGTCAGTTAGTGACTGAAAAGGAAACAAGTGATTTCTTTAAATTTTTAGATGCAAAGCTAGGAAATTCTACATTTTCTTTTGAGCCTGATGGAAACAAAGAGCACAGAAAAGTAGTTCACCACTTTATCAATAGAAAATTTGGAAAGCTTTTAGAAACAAAGTCTTTTACTGTGACAGATGTCAGTGATCAGCCAAATGTGTCAATAACAGTGCGATTTCGAGATAAAGGTTGGTCCAGGAAAAGGTCTGCTGGTGGTTCCCAGGAAAAACAAGATGTTTATACAGGTAAATACTAAATTTTTGGTGAAAGTGTCACATTTTATTGTGTTCTTTAGTAAGACTGAAACATCAATCATTTTTACATGATTATAGGCCTGGTTGACCCATTGTTCATGCTGAAATAAATCCTTGTTAATGCAGGGTAGTTACTTCACTGGAGAATGAGCTGAATCAAGTTACTGCCATGATTTTACATCAGCTGTTCAGTGAAAGTGGTTACTGTTCTTCTGGTTGTAGCACTAACTGTTACTCCCTGTGTGCTAGCTTTCCCTTGAAAGTAATTGGGCATTTTAGAAGATGCATCTAGATGTTGGACAGTTAGTAAGGCCAAATTTGATTTATGATCTCATTCCTTAAAGTACTTGGTTTCTGATCTGAAGAATGTTTCTAGCAAAAAGTCAATAACATGTTCATTGAATTGTGTTGCACTTTATCAGGTATTGTTTCTAAAGGCAGCAGAGGTTTCTTGTTTCTCTAACAGTTTTCTGTACTGTCTTTTCTTTCAGTACTGAAGAAGTCCCATTTCCTTTAGTTTTATGGGGTGGGAGGACTGTTTCTTTGCAGTTTCCATGTATGATTCAGAAGTGCAAATTCCTAATAATTCCTAATAACAAAAAAGTATTGTTTCAGCTTTCACCCTTCAGAAAGAAAATCTAGAAACACTAGAAGCAATCAGCTTCTTGGCTGCTGAACTTGGTGTTCTTCCTTCAGACTTCAGTTACACTGGCATCAAAGATAAGAAGGCTATTACTTACCAACCTATGGTTGTGAAGAAGGTGACTCCTGAGAGGTACTTACAGTCTGGGTCCATTCCCTGTAGCACATATTTTTGTATGTTGATAAGTATCCAGGTGGTGTGATCTTCTGAAATGGTTTCTTATTGATGTCTCTTGCCTTCTCCTCTATTAGAGCACAGTGGAAGTGGCTTTAGGGATTATAAAGTGCTGAAGTCCTCCAGTGTTGGAATTGAAGGAAAAGTGTTGCCTTTCACTGTATTTTTTGTTATAGTAATATACTGTGTCATCTGGGAGAGTATCCATCCAATTAATGTGCATGGGATCCACTTTATATCTTCTTAAAATATCAGCTTCTCTTGTATTGTCCAGTTTAGAAACATGAGACTAAGTGAAGAAACTATCACCAAATGTGAAGGCAGAAAAGACATTTGGAATAACCTCTCAATAATACCAGAAGTGCCTTTCCACTCCTTATCTTTCTTACTCTGTAGGCAATACAGTGGGTAAAAAATATGTATTAACTTCTGCCATAGTAACAGTGAAAAGTTTCTGGGTCAAAACTATAACATATTTCTTCCTCTGCTTTAGCTTTTACACCTTGCAGAAAAAGGAAAGTAGAATTGATGTTTTTAGGTTTTATTACTTACAAAAATAGATATAAATAGTAAGATTCCACTGCAAACTGGGAGGTAAGGTCAGTTGTTCAAGGGATAACTAGTAAAATTTTGCATTGATTTTGAAATGGTTGAGCAAAACAGTGAAGTGCTTCCAAGCCACTAGCATACCACAGATAATAAACATTTTATGTAAATAAAGAACTTATGAAATCATTAAAAAGTTGCTTAGAATGTAAACTCTTATGCTGAAAGTTTCCTTTGATTTGAATGACTCTTACTTAACACATAAGAACAAAGAGATAAGTGGATGCTTTAAAGGGCAAATACTAGGACTGTCAGCTGTGTTTCCAATTACAGGCATGTGTAAGCATACCCAGAGAATCAGTCTGCTGAGCTTGGTTTTGCTAAAGCTGAACAAGAAAGGGTAATTGTGTTTTGGAGTCTGCTAGAGCACATTAGTTTTCCTTTGTCTTTAATGAAAAGCAGATTTTTTTTTAGGACTGAAGAGTAAATACCTTTTTTTCAGTAACAAGGGCAAAATTCAGTGCTGCTGTCTTCAATGTTTTGCTTCATTCCAATATCTGTTGAGCTACAGAATATAAGTGCAAATGAAGCAAACCTTTAAAAGTATTTCTGGACTAGAACTAAATGTTAAGACTTTATCTCTGCATTTGATTTGGTTTTCTCATAATCTCTTAGTTTTAAATCCCTTTGTTTTTGATTCTAATGCAAAGGTGAAGAGGATGTTTATTAGAAGTTGGATAGCTTTAGTAGTGGATGGTTCCTAATTTTCATTTATTTATGCAGGTTGAAAGAAATTGGAAGCAAAATGGAAAAAAAAGGCATGAGGATACACAACATCCATTCAGCATGCCAGCACCTTAGACTTGGTCAGCTGAAGGGTAATCACTTTGATATAGTTGTGAGACATCTCAAACACCACAGCCATGACTCTTCTGCAGATTTGAAAGAGAGAATAGCTGAAGCCATGGAAAATGTAGAGGTAAAAAAGCCTCATGGTTGCCAAGAGTGACCAGAGTTCTATTTCTGTGCTGGAAAAAAAAAAACCCAAAAAGTACATTTAAAGAAAATTGATAGCACAAAGATGGCACTTTTTGATGCTTTTTACTATTTTATGTCTTTCCTGCATTACAAATGAGTATGAACATAGGAGCCATTGCTGCACTGACATAAGGCCAACCACAGTGATATGTTTCACTATAGCAGTTGACAAGGTGAAAAATACAGTTACACAGTCAGCTGGTTGCTTTTTTTGGTCATGTGAGGAACAGGAATGGTCAGCTGAGGTGCAAAACTTTCATAGCATAAACACATGTGAAATGTCTGTATCAGAGAAGGAAGATCCCCTGAAATTCAGTGGAGTTTGATTGCTGTTGTCCTTAGTCCCTGAAGACAAAAACATCACCATTCTTAAACCAGTACAAAAAGTAAAAGCAAACCATGGAAAGGAAAAAATCTGGGTGTTTTATGTAGAATTAATTTTCTTCCCTTATCTTTCTAAGCAATAACCATAATCCAAAGTACTTTAAGAAGATTAGTCCAGGAATAAAGACTTGAATGAAAACTGCTCAGTATGCAAAAGCAAAATACATTTACAGGTATTACAAAATGCACTCAAACACATACAAAATACAATGCATGTATTTTGGAAATTAATTTTATTATTGAAAAAAAGCATTCAACTGGTACTTTAATGCTTTTTTTTCCTCTCTCTGCTCCATCTGACTTTTTGTTTTGCTGTTTCGAAACACAAACTCCTATGATTATGTGTCGTCTTTTACTAGATTTAGCTTACTAGTCAGGTGATGAGTAACAAACCCAGCATATGTATTGATCCAAAATACAGACTTTTCATCTTCCAGGGAAACAAAATTGTGTATGGGACCTATGGATGTCCAAAGCAAGGCTGTGTAATGCCAACTGAGTAACCATTTCTAAAACAAGTACTGTATGTTCTTTTACTTGTCTACTCCATGCATACTTACTATTTTCTAGAGAAGGATGTTTTCATTGGGTCACATGGCTGTGATTTTACTGCCCACATGGGACCTAAAACTCATCAGGAGACTTAGAATCCCAATTAGCAGAAGTGCTCACTCTTGGTCTTTACTTTGTAATAATAATAATAATACAAATGATCTCATGTGAAGCAAAGAATAGTGTTTTTAAGGAGAAGTGTCAGGCAGTGGTTAGTGTTCATTACCTGTGCAATGCCACAGTTGCTTGTGTAGAGATAATTTGGCACATAGAAAAAGCTCAATTACTTTCACTTGACCTGTAGTTGTATTTATAATAATTTGGAAATAATTTTGCTTTGTTTATCTTTTTTTTTATGCAACTGAAGACAATGATAGACCTTGGTTGTCTGTTTAGATGTTTCCAAATTATCTGCTAAAATATGAGTCACCAATTACAATTTTGCTCTATATTACTTCTGATTAAAAAACCCCCCAGTTTGTATACATTAGGGTTGTAAATGTAGATGTCTGTGTATTGTATGCTTAGTCTTACTAATTGTACCTAGTACTTGGATTCTTTTAACATATTTATTCTTTGTCATTCTAGAGAAAAGGTTTTGTAAATTACTATGGCCCTCAGCGATTTGGACAAGGACAAAATGTTCAGACAGATCAAATAGGATTGGCTTTGCTGAATGAAGAAATGGTATTTCCATTTGGTAATAGAAGTAGCTGCTGTCAAGTTAATTTGATTGCTGTTGTAATGTCTAGTTCTGGAGTTGACCTTACCAGTGAACAGTTTCATTTGTGAGATAAACACTTGTCTGCTGGAACTAATTGCCAGATCAGTTTTGACAACAACCTAAGCATGAAGATCTTCATGTGAAACAAAAAATCTTTTTAAACACAAGGTGCAGCTTTAATAGTTCAGGAAGTGATTTTTTTGGTCTATGATTGGTATGTGATTGTGATCATCATCATGGCACTTGGCAGGAAAGTGGCTGCATTCAATGCAAGGTTTGAACAGTAAAATGAAGCAATCTTTATACAATGTTTATTCATGGGCCTGATTGCCTCCTAACTTGCAGCCTTTTTATCCTGCTGGAGGTCTATCTACTTCTTTAAAATGTCACAAGATATTACATAGGAACATATGAAAGGATTTGCTTTTTCAATACCACAGTAATTTATCTGCTATATAGAAGAGATTGCTGCTTTCTATTATTCCTTGGCTACTGTCCCAAGCTCTTTGTTCTGAGTGATTGCTCCCATGTAAGCTAAGGAAAGCTTATTTGGGAAGTAATGATACATAAGATAAGAGTCATCTACTTTTCAGTGGATATGATATAGTACTTGGAACAGATCTAAAACAGAATCAAACATTACCAAGTCAAATGAATACCTGAGTATCCTTTTCTTCTAATTGTGTTTTGATTCTGAGAAATGTCAGGGAGACTTATCCTCCAAATAGAAGAAGAATCAAGATTTGAGGGCAGCTCATGAAAGTTACTGCTGATGGATCCAGTATTTTGAATTCTGATATGCTAGCAGTTGGTACCAGGTGGAAGTCCCTGAAGAGTAATGATTTAAATCTCTAGTCTTAACTCATTCAACTTTTTAATTTAAACCATCTAGGAACTGCTCTTTATATTAAAATTGTGCCAGTATGTGCAGGCACAGTTCCATACAGAGAAGGACAAGAACCAGATGTTGTGGGTTGGTATAACTGCTAGCAAATTGGGTGGCCTCACTAGTGTTGCAAATAGCAGAGGTTGGTGTAGTGTTTTCCCTGTCAGGGTCATCTAACCTAATACAGATCAGTACAGTAAAGATTGTTGTCCCTCTGTGTGGGACTGTGGAAAGTATACAGTCTAAATTTTGCATGAAGCATGCAGGAGGGAAGGAAGGAAGCTCCCTGTTCAGGGCAGAATGATGGCATTACCAAGTGGAGGAGTTCTAACTGTGTTTGAGAAGAGTGACTGATTTCTCATAAAGCTTTGAAAGCTGTCTTGTGTCTTCTGGGTGACTAAACCCTTTCTTTAGTCTAAGAAGGAGCAGAAGCACATTGGTTTGCTGGTCATGGCATCTGTGAAAAGGAGAATGTGACTATGACCTTAAAGAATAGGTTAACACAGAATTAAATGCATTATTATCTGTTTAGTTGACAAATACTTATAGTTCAGTGAAAAATAAATGTCAAATATTGTTAATATTGTTCTTTCAAGGTGAAAGCTATGAAGTTGTTCTTCACACCTGAAGATACTGATGACCCTGTAAACAATGCAAAAAGATACTTTCTTCAAACTGGTATGTGCAGTCAGATTGACTGTGTATTTATTCAGGGTCAGTATTGTGGGAGAATAAGGTGTTGCTGCACAGAGAGATACTTTTTATTTTGCTGATGCTTTATAGCACAATTAAAAATTGGATGAGGATGAGGCCCTAAATGTGCAAAATACGGAAAGCAAAAGGTAAAAGGCTTTGTCAGATAATCACTTGTAGTGAGAATGTATGTAAACCATAACATTTTAAATACACAACATTTATATGATCTAATAAATACCTGATTAAATGTATCTTAATCTTAGTTGAGGCTCAACCTTCCCATTGGCTAATGCAGTTTGTACTTTTAAAATAGGGAGATGATTTTTTACCCCCTATGAAAAACATTCTCAGAGGATGTGAAGTGGAGGTTTAGTGATCTTTCGTAGCTTGGTTTTTACTTTGAGTTACCTGATGTAAGAAAAACTTGGAGTGCTGAAGTAAGCTTCTAAAAAGACAAAAAGCAAAGTAGACTGAATAACTGAATGACAACTAGTTTAGTTTTTACTGCATGAAACAGAATAGGGACTGTGTTGATAGACATATGAGATTAACTTTGTCTAGCATGGCACATTTAGGTTGTTATTCCCCTTCCTTCAAAGTCACCACAAGGAGATTAGACTGGCACCATTTTTCCCTTCCCTGATTATTTCATCTTCTTCAGTTTATTTTTTCCTGACAGGTAACATTTGAAAAATCAGGGACTACTGATATGGTTATTTTTGTTTCTATCAGAAGATGCAAAGGGTGCCCTCATGCTGCTACCAGAATTTAAAGTGAGAGAGAAGATGTTGCTGCGAGCTTTAAATCGCTACGGCGTGAGCCAGGAAGGCTGTACCAAAGGGTGGCTCAGTATTCCTCACTCCATGCGCATATTCTATGTCCATGCTTACTGCAGTAAAATTTGGAACGAAGCAGCATCATATAGGCTGAAGATTTATGGCTCAAAAGTTGTTGAGGGTGATCTTGTCTTCTCAGAAGAGAATGATGACAAGGTGAGTCTTTATAACATAGTTCTGTAGAGAAGAAAGATAAAAAGCTTAATGCATTTGTTGGCATCCTCAGACGTGCTCTAATGCTTTTGTTTTGGTTCCTTCATGAATATATTTTCTATCAGTGGCAAAGGTTAAAAAAAGCAATGTACCTGGTTTTAGATTTACCATAAATAGATGTATAAGCTAGGTGTATATTAGCAGCTTTTATCTGTTCTTCCTGTCCATTTTATTCAAGTGAGAAGAAGGAACAGTGTGTCAGAATTGATGCATGTAGGAATTTAGCCTGTGTGGTGTGTAGTGCTCTTAGCATCTGACTGGGAAAGACCTTCAGAGTGGACTTTGGGTGTGCCCATGTTATTAGTCAGTGCAGGTCTGTGTCTTGCTCTTCAGGTCAGACCTTCCCATTATATATATTAATGAATGTAAGCTCATGGCAAAAGGTGACCTGTGGCTGAACTGGTAATCTTGTTTTATCTATGTAGTCTAAGCATGTTTAGCACAATTTCACTTAGGCAATTAAAACAGATTGATGGTGGGTCTAGACTGTTAACAGCTGTTCAAAAAATGCAGCAATCTTGGGAAAGCAGCAAGGGCAAGGGAGTGCTTCTGCTTGCCCACAGCACAGCCTGTGTGCTGTGCCTTGAGCCATGGGTAAGCCAATGAGCAGAAGCCAACAGTGGGGTGTCAGGTCCCAGGTCTTGGCATGCTAAAGTCCATTCTGAAGCCATCTCTTCTTTCAGGGTTAGCATATCTTTTTCTTATTGTGGAAGTAGTTGGGTCTGTTCTTCCAAGCAGCAAGTGATAGGACAAGAGGAAATGGCCTCAAGTTGTGCCAGGGGACTTTCAGATTGGATATGGGGAGAAGTTTCTTCACTGAAAAGGTTATGAAATACGAGAACAGGCTGCCCAGGGAAGTGGTTGAGTTAGCATCCCTGGAGATATGTGGCACTTAGTGACTTAGGTTTAGTGGTGGACTTGGCAGTGTTGGTTTATGGCTGGACACTGTGGTCTTAAGGGTCTTTGCCAGCCTAAATGATTTCAAGATTCTGTCTTTTTCCTGATCATCAGGTAAAGCAGAGAACTTTGCAGTATCTTGTGGGATAATGAACAGGTGTGTGCATAGGCAGAATGTATCTCTCTTCTTTTGGATGAACATCTTACAAATATGAAAGTGAGAACTCTTGAAAGGTTACTGAATAACCTCCAGACCCTGCAGAGTGGCTTCTGTTTCCATTGTGATTTTTCTTCACCAGTGTTTTTGAGAGGGAATGTTAACAAAACAGGCAGATCAAATAAAATGAAAAGCAGAGGTAGCAAATTCAGTAGTGAGTTACTGAGTCTGATACAGATATAGCCCTATTTAATGGAAAACATTTTTCTTAGTATTTGTACTTTTGCTTGCATAGCACAAGGTTGCATTGGCACAGTTAAGTTCAAACTCAAATATGAGTTTGGAGTGATAGTTTGCTACTTAGTGGTAGCTACTAGCATCAGTAAATATTTAATGCAACACCATTTACCAGTCAAGAATTTACACTAAGCATCTCTACTATTTTTCATACCCAAAATAGATTGTTGTCCTTGTAGTAGTCAAATAACCTTAGAATCCTTGAAGAGTTTGAGAGTCCAGTGCATAATTGCTAAAATAAAGAGTATGTTTTAGTTCTTAAAAAGTTGGGGCTTTTTCTTAACTTCTTAAATGTCTTGTCAGGTTCGTGTAGTCACTGCTCCAGAAGAGTCAGCTAACAAATACTCTATAAACCAAGTAAGTCTGTATGAAAAACTCTGAGTTGTTGATCTCTTTTTATGATTGAAATGTTTTTGGGTTTCAAGAGAATGTGATTAAGTTAACCAGTGCAGTTTTCTTCCTTGCCAGAATGCACATTAAACATGTGCACAGATCTCTGCTCTCATAAGAAACAGGAGGAAATGATATTTACTTTGTAATGAATATAAGTACAGTGTCATTTGCAGTATAGCAATATTTATCTTGAAGCTGAATGTAAATCTTTTCAGTCTACTGGGAAAAACATGCAAGAGTATTTCACATTCTAATTTTTGAAGGTTCAGAGTGCATAGTTTTGAAGTCTTACATAGGCAACTTAATGTCTCTATTGCTGTATTTTTCCCTGCAAGGAAGGAAATTCATGTTTGTACATTTCTAGCTTGTTCTAGGAATCCTGATACATTGTTTATTTTTTTCTGCTCTAATTACATCCAAGATACCTGCCTTGCATAGCTTTATTTCACAAGAGAAGCTGCTGTTTTACTACATCAGACCCCAAGACACGAGATTTAGGCACATTTGAAATTGTAATCACATTTATTTAAGAGGGAATTGGTGAACATCATTTCAAATATGTTGGTTGTTTTGTTTCTTTCTTTGAAGGTGGTTCTTCCAATGGTGGGACATAGTATCAAGTATCCCAGTAACAAAGTTGGGCAATGGTACCAGGAAAGGCTTTCTAAGGATGAACTGCAGATGTGCAAATTCAGAGTCTCTCCATTACAGCTGAACATACCTGGATGCTACAGACCCCTTCTGAAAAATGTTCAGAATCTATCCTATTTTTTGGAAGGTGGTGAAAAAGGAATTGAAATTGAAGACAGCCACCTGGATGAATCAAAAGTCTCTCTTCATATATCATTTGACCTTGATCCTTCCTGTTATGCAACAGTCTGCCTGAGAGAAATGATGAAATATGACTTTTAAGACTCCAGTTAATGACAAATTACAGGAATATTATGCAATGGTGATATTTTATGTATAATGTCAAGAAAATAATGGAGAATAACAGGCTTAAGCCAGAAACAGGAAAATTTTGTAGATTGTGATTCATGCTGATTAGACTCATAGAATGTTAGAGGTTGGAAGGGACCTAGAAAGATCAAGTCCAACCCCCCTGCCACAGCAGGACACCTTAGATAAGGTCACACAGGAAGAAACCTCACCAAAATCCTTTCCAAAACCATTCCAAACCTCAAATGCAAACCCTTGGGTGCATTGGTGTAAAACTATGTGTTATGCCAGGCAGGTCTAACAGAACTTAAAGAAACCATGGGCTGCAAGCATGGATTTCATATTTGCATAGACATATAACTTGCAAAGTTAAATCCTGGAAGAGTCTTTTCAGCAAATAAATGTATTTTATTTCATAATCATTTTTAAAAAATGGTTTGTACTAATTGCTGTTCAAAGCAATAATGTTACAAGTTTGCAGCCTATAGGTCTCTAACTGAAAACTTCACTAGATAATATTGTGTTTCCATTGTGTTTAGGCACTAAGTGTTGAAAGGTAAAAGTCCTGAGTCAAAAGGGACTTTTGATATCTGATACTTTGACATCTGATACTTTATCAAACATTTGATGAATCCCCCAAATTAAGTTAATGCTGGAAAAAAACCCTTTATATATTTTTTTCTTAATAAAAAGAAAGCAGTTAACTGTAATAAAAATGAGTGGATTTGTAGAAAAGTGAAAGCAGAAAATGTCATTACTTTAGCAAGGGGTTTGATACTGTTCCACAGTATTCTTGAAACCAAGTTAGGGTATGATGGTCTGGATGGGTGGGCAACCAGATGGGTAAAAATGTGTTGGGATGATGAGGCTCAGAAAATAGTGAGCCCCAGCCTGTCTAATGTCTTTGTCAGTGACCTGAAGAGTGGGATGGAGTTCACCCTCATGGAATCTGCAGATGACACCAAATTAAGAGAACAAATGGATACTCTGGAGGATCAGGCTGCCATTCAGGGCAACCTACATGTGCTGGAGGAACAGCCCAACAGGAACTTATGATATTCAGCAAGGACAAACACAAAGTGCTACCCCAGGGAAGGAAGCACCCCTGCAGCAGTCTGGGCTGAGGACAGACAGGCTGGGGAGCAGCTCTGCAGGAAAGGTCCTGGGCACCTACTAGGCTTCTGAACATGGGCCACCCATGTGCCTTGGCAGCAAGGATGACCAGCAGCTTCCTGAGATGTGATAGCCAGTACATCATGGGAAGGGATTATACCTCAGTTTTCAGCATTTGTTGGACCACATTTAAGTTCTACATCCAGTTTTGATCCCCAGCACAGGAAAGACATCAAAAAACTGGAACAAGTTCAGCAAAGGGCCTCCAAGCTATCTGGAGCACTTGCCATTGGAGGACAAGGTGGAGAAACTGAGCTTCTCCAATTTGGAGAAGAGATGGCTTGTGAGAACCAACAACAGCTCCTCAGTACCTATGGGGAGGTTAGCAAGAAGTAGCTAGCTCTTTGTGGTGGTGCACAGCAAGAGAGCAGAAGGGAATGAATAGAGGACAGTCAGGCACTTAACAGGCTCCCTGGAGCCTGTGCAGTATCCATCTGAAGAGGTTTCCAAGAGCTAATGGGATGAAACCCTGAGCAACCTGGTCTGAGCTCAGAAGCAAGCCCATTTTGTGGAGGCAGTTGTACTAGGGGCTAGCCTGGATTACCCTGGTATCCTGAAGGGAGTGTTGCAAGTGTTTGTTCAGTCTGTAGATGGCAGTGTGACTTAAAAGTAAAATGGAAAAGGCTGCTCGTTTTTACTGAGTGAGGATTAGTGATAATAGAAATCGAATTCTGTTTACAGCATCAGTCTTTCAGCTGTTGCTAAGCTGAGTAAGATAAATCTCCCAAACTTGATAAATAGACCTAGAATTACTGGAATAGGAAAATCAGAAATACAGAAGTATAATTCACATTATTTCAGTGCCTGTATAAAAACTGTGTAGCAAGGAGGGTCCATATAATTCACTGCCTTAAATAAAAGGATTACTCTGTAAGTCTGTATAAGTAATTCAAAATGTCAATTTTATTTGGGACAATAAACTGTCATGCAGACAATAGCTGCAGAGCCACTGTTAGGTACTTACACTGCTTGCTCTGTTGCAGTGCTTACTCCATACCTCAAGTTTATGGTGTAAAGCCAAACTGATGGAAAAATCCATTTCCCTGCCAGGACTCATCTGAGACACCATTGTTCTTTCTAGTATCACCTCTTCTGTCTTTCACCTGCCTTAAAAATACACCTCTTCTGGAAAGTTATTTTTAACTCAAGGTATTTTGGTGCAACACAGCTTAAAAAGAGTTGTCCTGTCATCACTGACATGGTAAAGTGTTCCAGTGCAGACAGGAAGCTTCATGCAGTTACAATGACCAGAAGAAATAAATTAGCACTGAAGTTCTATTTAAAGAGACTGTTGTGGTCATTTTCCATGTGGCTCAAAAAAAGCCTTGAAAACTCTCTCATCACATACAAAATTTGAAGACAGAGAGTATTAAAAGTTGAGCCTTGGTTTGGAAAAACACAAAAGGTTTTTGACTGCAAGGCATGCCAGTTTAAAAGAAAAGATCAGAAGATGGTGTTAAAAGAGTTCCCCTATAATCATTTTAGGCTCATTTGTAAGTACTTCTATTGAACACTGAAAGGACTAATCTTCTTAACCAAATCATTCTTTCAGCAACTTTAAGGTGAAAGAGCTAATTATGTGTGTCCATGGGTTAAATTCCTATAGTAGAAATGTTCTGCTAGGGAAAAGTTGGGTTAGCTCTTAGAGTGTTTATATGGTAAACATCCTTCTTATGTATTCTTCATATATATTAATGCTCTTAATCCTAGCAGCTATTTTGGAGGATTGTGTACATGAACAGTTGAATTCAGAGAGTTTTGTGTGAGTGCAATACTCAGCTCCCTAAGTATGATGTATATAAGCAAAACATCTGTTCCCCTGCCTTTGGAAATGATCATTGTGCACTTATCAGAGTTTAAGGGAAAGACTAATGTGTCAATGAACTCTTATCTTCCTATTGCTACCATCCTGTTCTGATAAGACTTAAAGCACTTGGCTAATACTAATGAAGACAGGTGTCTGATGCTAACAAAAGGGGTTTTAAGTTCAATGGCCAGTTGATTTTTTCATCACAGATGATAGATAATAGGGCATTTGAATGGGAAAAATGCAAATGTTCCTCATCTGTGAAATCCTTTTACTTTTAAGTCATTACAAATTTGACAACAAGTCTTAGCCTCAATGAAAATGTACAAATTTTCAGATCTTTCAGAATGAGATGGCTTAAAATTGCATTCCTATCATAAAGGCAGTTCAGAAGCCAGGTAGATGTGTGATTATTGGCCCAGCTCACTCATTAAAACTCCATTAATTTCATTCTTTAGTGCCAGCACCTGTCAGCTAGTGATTTGACCTCTTACACCCAGCTGATGAGCACAAGCCTCCTTTCCTTTCTCTTGCAGAACTTCTACCCATAATAAAAGCTCCAGGGAATAAGCTGAGAAACTATTAACACTTTCCTTTCTTTCAGTCTGCAGTCATGCCTGGTAGCCCCCTGGTTCAGATCTGGATTTTTAGGAGGAAATGAAACCAGAAGGTGAACTCCAGCTGCATGCCCAGCACAGTCTGCATCCAAATGGAGGAACAGGGATTCAAAGAAGAAGTCAGTCACTTGAAAACTTCAAACCCTACACATGAGTGCATTCTGTTGTGGAGTCTAGACAACATTTAGCCCAAACTAAAACCACTGAACCACATGCTGTGTAAGTACAAGGGTTTCAGTGCTCCAGTATGTTTATGGTTTTGTCATACCAAAAAGCTTGCTTAGGTAGACATTGTCTGGGGATGCTGTGTTTGCAAGGAAGGCAGAATCAAGGAGGTCAGATTTTTGCAGTTACTTCATTCTGCTTAGCAGAAGTCAGAGTCTTACACTACAGCAGTTGAAATACATTTTCAGCTTATACACAAATGCTTCTACCTGCTTAGAACAGTAAGGCTTTTAATTAGCTTTAGAAATGACTGATTTAAACAAATTATTCTATCTGTCTAATATTCCTGCACTTAAAAGCCCAGGACACCCTCTTCCATCCCAGCAAAAAGCACTTTACCCTTGCATCTCTACAAAAATCATTAATATTTGTGCTGAGTTCCTAAGCCAAATTTCAGAACTCTGCTTAAAAGGAACTGTCATAATACATAGCCAAACCTTTCACTTGTGAAAGCACAACAGGAATCATTTGGTTTTTTTTTTTGACTGACAGTATATGGAAACAGCAGAATTATATAGAAGCAGAGAATTGAACTGGATTTGGATTTAGTGCTCTGCAACTGCTGTAGTTTGATCAATGCTCAGCCTTGTACCTTATCCTGTCTGCAACAGTTCCTATAAGTGGACACATGGAAGGGAGGTGTATATGGTATTTATTGTCCAACTGTTTTCAGTTCAAGCAGTTTTCTGAGCCTGAGTGCTTTTGCTATTTAATAACTCTCAGTGGATTTCTTTCCCAAGTATTTTTCATCTTCCTTTGAATACATTCAACCTCTTCCCAGCATTCCATGTTTGCTACCTGTTGTATGAAGATCCACCTCTTTCTAACTTCATTTTAGGGTGCTTGGTCCTTCTGTTTCAGTATAAGGGATAGTAAAGACTTCATCATTGTCCATCCTCTTGGTACCCAGCCATCTGTATGCTTCCCATGGGTCCTCTTCAGTTGCTTACCACAACTGAGGAGCTATGCAGTCTCTGCTCCTATGGAAGCTGTTCCATATTTATCATGCTTGTTGTCCTTCTCTGAGCTTTTCCTGGTTTTTAATATACCCTTTTGGAGATGAGGGATCTAGAACTGCACACAGTTCCACATTTATACCATGGATTTTTCAACTGACATAGTGATGTTTGTTTTGCCTGTACCTCTCCCAGTGTGTGATTCCCTTTTTGACACATCCTACCTTCTCAAGCACTGAAGCAATGCATTAATGGAACTGGGTATCATAACCCCAACATTCCACCCCAGAGTGGTGATTTCACCCTGGAGTCATGTGAAAGCTTATCATTTTATGTGTGAAGTTGGGATTTGTTTTGTCTATGAGTCACTTTGCATGTATCTACACTTCAGACTTCATCTGCCATTGTATTCCCCTGTCATCAACAAAAGGATTTTCTGCAGTTCTTCACACTCTACCCTTATCTTTGTTACCCTTGTTAACTCAGTATCATCATCAGTCTCTGTCACCTCTGTGCTCCACCCCTTAATGCAGACCACTGAGCTGCATTCCAGGCCCTTCCAGCTTATGCACTGACTGCTTAAAGGTGCTTGGTGATGAACTTCATCAAGTGCCTTCTGTAAACTCAGGTACACCATTTCCACTGCAGCAGCCATTTCCCTGCAGCTCCTAACCTCTCCACAGAATTCCAAGGAGGCTGTAAGGCAACACTTTACAGAAGCCACATCAACTTTTCCCCAGCAGAACATAATTCTTCATGTTTCCATTACTTCTGTCCTCTGATGAATTTGCCCATTATAGTTCTCTGGCTTATAGGCTTGTACCTGCTCTCATTTTTTTGTCCCCTTTATATAGTATGTAGTTTAAAGTTATATAATTAAATAGCTTAGATCTACTATATAAAGAATAACTGCAGAAAATACCTACTATTATTACCAGTAATCTGAAGTTGAATTGAAGGTATGAGGTATACACTGAAGAAAGCATGGCAGCTTGAAGTATTTTTTAGCCTCATTAAAATGCTCCTGGGTTTGGAAAGATCTTGGCTTGAATCTGTATTTCATCATAGCCTGGTGTAATCACAGTTATAACCTGTAAAAGTAACTGTTAATGAAAGTAGTGTCAAAGTATAACATTTCCAACTGCAAGTAAGGGAAAGACTTTCTTGAAATTTGAACATGAGAGGAAAAAGGTCAGGTTCTAATTCATGTGGAAAAGACTTTGAATCTGTGTGGTGTAGCTGGAAGATTATTCTGAACAAGAGGCCTACACAATTGCATGCCCATGCTCAGTGTTTCAGTGGTGAGATACAGGAAAGATTGTCCCTAATGAGAATCTTGCTTCTGAGCATCAGAGGTTTGCCATGGGAAAACAAGGAAATATGGAGTTTCTGTGTGCCAAACAGCAGAAATGATCTAGGGAAGGAATTCAGACTCTTGAAGGATTTGCATGTGCTAAGTAGGACATTTGGGAATGTTGTTAATACCTAACCACTGCTGAGAACCCAAGCCTTAGAGGCAACATCTCCTAGAAAATCAAGTTGAGCACCCAAATCAGCATGTCAGTTTTCAAAGTTTGGGCAGTAAGCTTGGGCTTAACTATATCAGTTAATGATGCATTGTTTTGATCTTAAATTTATACCTAAAGGTCTGATGCAACATAGAATCATGGAATTGTTTGGTTGGAAGGGACCTTTAAAGGTCATCTAGTCCAGCTACCCTGCAGGGAGCAGGGACATCTTTAACTAGGTAGGTTGCTCAGAGCCTTGTCCAACCTCACCCTGAGTGTTTCCAGGAATGGGACATCTGCCACCTCTCAGGGCAACCTGTTCCAGTGTTTCACATGCCAAAACATGTGGAATTGCCCCCTGGGGCAATGATCACACCCCCCTTCCTTAGTACAGGTTGAAATGACTGGGGAAGGCAATCACAGAATCACAGAATATTAGGGGTTGAAAGGGAGCTCTGGAGATTATCTAGTCCAACTCCCCTGTCAGAGCAGGTTCACCTAGAGCAGGTTGCACAGGATGGTGTCCAGGCAGGTTTTGAATGTCTCCAGAGACAAAGACTCCACACTTCCCTGGAGAGCCTGTTCCAGTGCTCCACCCCCTTAAAGTAAAGAAGTTCCTCCTTATATAAATTCCTTATAGGAACTTCCTATATTCCAGTTTGTACCCATTGCCTTTTGTCCTGTCACTGGGCACCACTGAAAAAAGACTGTCCCCATCCTCCTGACACCCTCCTGATAAGCACTGATAAGATCCCCCCTCAGCCTTCTCTAGGCTAACCAGCCCCAGCTCTCTCAGCCTTTCCCCATAAAAGAGATGTTCAAGTCCCCTCATCATTTTTGTAGCCTTTTCCTGTACCCTCTCCAGAAGTTCCCTGTCCTTCTTGAGCAGGGGAGACCAGAACTGGGCACAGTACTCCAGATGAGGCCTCACTAGGGCAGAGTAGAGGGGGAGGGTAACTTCCCTCGACCTGCTTGCCATTGGCCTTCTTGGCCACCAGGGCACAATGCTGGCTGATGGTTTTACCGTTGTCCACCAGGACTCCCAAGTTTTTTTCCACAGAACTGAAGATACCTCCTTCCACCCTGCATCAGTTGCTGCATAGAGCCAGGCATTTCTGGACAAGTCATGCCACATCTTCCCTGGGATACATAGCCCAGCTGACAGCAATCCCACAAAGGCAGCTAAAAAGGTATGGTATTTTTGCCATAGGAAAGGAATTTTGGGAGGAGGTATGGAGCCCTTCTGCCAGGAATCAGAACATGCTTCAGATTCAGTGCTGAATCTTTCTGGCCCTTGAGGGCATCCACAATCCTGACTGGCCCTGACCGTCTCCACCGTGACTCCCCCCACCCTGCCCGTGGCCATCCCCAGGAAAGAGCTGGGTGCCTGGGGCTGGGGCTGCTGCTGTGCCCCTGGCTGCCCTGCTCCTGGCTGGGGTGGTGGAACAGGCTCTGGCTGTGGCATGGACAGAACCTCTCATTCAAAAGATTTTCTCCCTCATAAAACTCTGGCTGCAGCATGCATGATTTAGATGATGCATCCTGCAAACAGATCACATAATTAATCCCAACATTTCCTTTGTAAAGCCACTTTCTTTTACACCTTGCAAATAATGCTTGTTAGCTTGTTGGTTGACAAATTATTAAACTGTGCTGCCCCCAAAAAATCCTGGAAAACTACAGGGCAGAGTTCACAGTCTCATACTGGCTGCCTGAAAGTTCTAATTGTTGGCTAGACACCTGGTACAGATAGTGCTTATCTTCTAAAAACATGTCCAAGGCAAAGAGTAGTTTCCTGTTTCACAACATTTTCACATAAGCACATACACAGGTAATGCCTCAAGCAGCCCACCAGTTGCTGCTAGCATATGATATATGTTATAACATTAGTGTAAATGATTTCTCATCTGTTTGTTTTTCCCAAGGGGGAGGAAAAAAAAAAACCCAAACCCTCCACCAAATTAAAAAGCTCACTTAAAAGACTGAGAGCCCTTCACCTCTCTTTTACTCAGCCTCTCACAGTCAAGCTGGGGAAGTACACTTCAAACAGCATAAGATCATTTTCTAGATGAAAAAGAAACTTTGGGGATGGATGCTTTCATCAACTTGAGTAAGAGCACTGTGAAAAAGAGGTGATTTTGGAGGCTGGAATGACTGCTCTATCAAAAGGGGTTATTGATAAGATTGATACTCTGTGGAGTGCCATTGGGAAAGGCAAGAATGGAGAGGGAGAAATGGGCTGAGAAGGATGCAGTGCTTGTAAAAGGATGATGTCAGGAAGTGAATAATATGGGAGGAAAAAGTCAGTAAGACCATAAGAGAGAAATAATTAGATCTACTTTTGCAAATTGACATAGCCCCATTTAACTCAATTTTTCTCAGTTTACATACATCAGTTCAGAGTGTGACTTGCACTGTTTCACTGTTGCCTTTGCTTGAAAGAAGGAAACCAATTTCTGAAATAGCACTTCTGTTAAAAGTGTGGGTGCAGTGGAGTAATGAAATCAACACCACTTAGAAATCTAAGATAATTTTGGGCTTGACCTGTTGCTGCCTTATAGTTTATGTAAGCCTTTTCCAAAATGGAGTGGATCAGAGAGAATTCTGTAACTGGCACAGAAGGATGAGGGACTCTGCATATCTGGAAGTATTCTCTTGTGGGCACAGGGGTGACTCCTGCTATCAGGACCTGGGGTCAGATCCTTGTCAGCCTTGGAGCTGGTTGAGATATTGCAGGGAATATGTAGTGCAGTGGGGTGTGGGCTGTCAAGGGATATGCTGATTAAAGGGCAGTTTAAAGTAAAAGACAATCTAATGGAGAAAAAGCATGATTTTGGTCTGTCTCCCTGCAAGTGCAGCCCCAGTGTGTTTATAGTATTCCTAGCTTCAAATGGACTCTTAAGATTTTGTTATGCCAACTGTTTTCAAAAGAAGCCAAGGCTTGTGTCCTGCTGTTAATTTATAGCTGCTTTTTTGGTCCTTTTTAATCAGTAAATGGGAGAAAAAAATTATATCATCACCTTCCCCCTGTTGTCCTCCCCACATCATGCATTTTTGTGGTACTTTACTCTCTTATTTAACCCTGACTTTGCCATTTCAACTTCCATTTCAAACCCTTTCTCCTTCCTGCAGTCCTAGGGACTGCCATTCAGCTTTTCATAGCTGTGCTGGTGTTTCATTCCCATCTTGCTGGTATGGAAAGAGCTGTGTAAAGTAAAACTGCAGGACAGAGATTCAATTTCACGGGAGGGGCACAGGTTCAGAAAGTCACTGCCTCATTTTTTTACTGAGCTTAGCCCTTCAACCCTTGAGAGCTCTCCAGTACAGGCTCTAGGGTGTCAGATAGAGGAAGGAGAGACCCAGCAGTGCCCAGAGCTTGTCCTACTTGAATTTACACAACAAAGACCTTAACAAACATAAGAAGAAGGAACTTGTAGAAGGCTGGTGTATGGTTTTGGCAAAGCAGCTGGCCCACAGCTGATACTTTTATTCTGAGGACTTTTTTGATGCTGATTCTGTTCAGGAACTGTGAAATGATTTGTCATCTTCAAAAGACAGGTTTGTCTTTAGTGCTTTTAAGGCTTAGTTGAGCAAACAGATGAAGTGCTATTCCTAAAATGCAGTAAAATGTGGCACTCTGCTCAGAATATATAAAATATTCTAATGAATTAAGAAATTAGAATCAGGTGACTGTGAAAACTTTTCATCCTTGAAAACTCCTCTCTCCTGCTCCATATATTAAAGCAATGCAGATGTGGAAGGTAAATCCCTCACTGTGTGGGACAACTATGTTTTATGCTGTGGTCTCTTAAGCTAACATCAGGAAATAATTGTAAAAATATTCTATCAAAGTTCTTTCTTTTGTGACATGCAATCTTTACCTTTTAACATGGTTTTCTTCCAATATTATAATGCTGAGAAGGGATAGATGAAAAGAACAGATTAGCATTTCTACTGACAGAACTTCAGCTGTCTTCTGAAACACTGCTATTTACTAGCCCCTTTTATGTTCTCCATCATAATGTAGGAGCAATTTGCTGTGTCTTCTAACATCCTGTTTTCAGGCAGACAAATTGTGCAGGTGAAACAATTCATAATTCAGTTCATTATCAGCATAATTGTCCAGCTGAGGCAAAAAAAAAAAAAACCACAAGAAATGTGATTCTAGGTTTCAAACTGCTTTTAGGCATTAAACAGGAGATTTCTAGCCTGTCATATTTTTAATGAGCAAGTACAGAATAAAACAGCATATTGTGCTGAGGTTCTTGATGAAAGACCATCATGTGGCTGTGTGGGAATGCTGAGGTAAAATCAGAGCCAGACAGACAAATTCACCAGAAGTATGTGTGTGGGAAAGGCATTTGCTTTTACATGCCCCAGAGTCTAACCACAAAAGTTACAAGAGAGACCCATGTAGGCACCAAGGGCTCTGGAACAAGGTGTTCAGTCAAAAGAGTTGCTGCTTGCCAGAGACAGGCATATGGAGGAGAAAGTTTGGAAGCAGGGAAGTGTCACAGTCCTCATGTTCTGTGTTTTCCAAAGCACATTGCCACATGCTGGCTATAAAAGAATTCGATATGCATTCCTTACTTCCAGAACATCAAACTGATACAATTCATATGAATCAGATCCCACTAGAGACCCATCCAGACACACATGCACACTTCAGAGAATCTCTCTGCCCCATTTCTGGTTCCCCAGAACATTTGAATGACTTTTCCAGGACTCTTTGTTGGCTTTTCATTGGATCCCCACATTCAGGTGGAGTTGCTTATCTCAACTGCATGCATATTCTTCTATTGGAGTGTAACAATTTGCATGACAGTACTTAAGGGGAATCAGTGTGTGCACTTTTTTGCTGCATTTCACCCCATTTTATGGCTTAATAACCTATTTAAAACCAAAGTTATATAGAGTTAAAAGTAAACCCAAATCTGTATTAATAGACTCTGAAATGAATATGCTACTGAGTGGGCTTCCCAATTAGCACATCATATAACTTCATTCTGTAGATGTTTCTTTTGTGTCAGTTAGTATGAACAATAGATTGCAGAGAGTTTACTGAAGTTTACTAGATTATTGTGGTACATGTGAGTACTGAAACTGGCAGACAATGTGCAAAACACTATTTTGCAGGGCCCTAGATAGTATATAAGACAAAGGATAAGTGGTAAGTTCCCAGGGCAAAAACCTGGGGAGAATAGAGACAAATTGGAGACAAAACAGTGAATATTTTTCTTTAAAGGCTGAGGAGTCCCTGATATTTCAGAACTGCCTTTGCATATCAGAGGAAGCCTTATATGAAACAGGCTGCAGAGACCTCCCAAAGGAGAAGGTTTGGATATTCTACATATTTTAAAGTGGAGCCAAACTCTCTTTTACTCAGTTCATGTGGGTCAGGAATATTTTGAGCCAAGCACACTTACAGCCCCATCCACTAGTAGATACCCTGAGGCTGGCTTTTTCTAAGCCCTTTTAATGTTCTCAGCTAAGCTACAACAGAGCCCACAGTCAATAATGTGGGCAGAGCAGGCGTGGCTTTCCCAGCCTTGAGCCTGCTCTTAACCTTGCTGTCTATGTAGGGAGGTTATGTGTAGATACAATTTGTGGTTCAATATTAAGGAATTTTTGGGGTCTGTGCATGCTTTTCTTAAAAGCCTAGGAAATTACTGGCTAGAAAGTGTGTTAAAAGAATGTTATGGTGGCAAGGAGAAGAATGCTGAAAGTGAGATTCCCTATGCAACCTCAAGTCAATCTTGTCTATGTCTCTGTTATTGTACAGCCCTTTATTAATTATTTTTCCCACAGGAAAATGTGAAGGATGGATAAAAGTTCTGAGGAAAACTAAGAATTGTGTAGTGAAAGAGGCTTTGTCTTGTGATCTGTACTTATGATGGAGGGGTCTATAGAGAAAGGAAAAATGGTCTTTTGTTCCAGGCAGTTGAATACAGAATTGTAAAATGTGGAATTAGAGCAGCTGAGTTTTGTAGGACCAAATTCTGTCCTTGCCTCCAGCTCAGAATTCCTGTGTAATACTTGTCAAGGCATTTACCCACAGGATTTTTACAAATGTGTCCTCACTTTTAAGGCAAGCCTTTATGAAACAGTAGCATCTGATCTGCAAAATGCTGAGCCATGAAGTGAAACTGAAAGTAATGATACCTTGGCTTTCCTGTTTGTGAAAATTCAACTATAAGGACCAGATTCGGCACCTAAATTCGATGCAGAATCATAGAATTGTCAGGGTTGGAAGGGACCTTCAAGATCATCTAGTTCCAACCCCCCTGCCTGGCAGGGACACCTTCCACTTGATCAGGTTGCCCAGGGCCCCATCAAGCCTTGTCTTAAAAGCTTCCGGGGATGAGGCTTCCACAATCTCTCCTGTTCCACTGTCTCACCACCCTCATGGTGAAGGACTTCCTCCTAATATCTAATCTAAATCTACCCTCCTCTAGCTTGCATCCATTTCCCTTGGTTCTATCACTCTCTGACCTCCTAAAAAGTGCCTCCCCAGCTTTCTTGTAGGCCCCCTTCAGATACTGGAAGGCCACAATAAGGTCTCCTTAGAGCCTTCTCTTCTCCAGGACTGAACAACCCCAACTCTCTCAGCCTGTCCTCGTAGGAGAGGTGCTCCAGTCCTCTGATCATTCTCGTGCCCTTCTCTGGACTCGCTCCAGCACCCCCATATCCCTCTTGTAATAGGGGCTCCAGAACTGGATGCAATATTCCAGGTGGGTTCTCAGGAGAGCAGAGTAGAGGGGGAGAATCACCTCCCTCAGCCTGCTGGCCATGCTTCTCTTGATGCAGCCCAGGATACGGTTGGCCTTCTGGGCTGCAAGCGCACACTGGTGGCTCATGTCGAGCTTCTCATCCACCAACACCCCCAAGTCTCTTTCCACAGGGCTGCTCTCAAGCCAATGTTTCCTTTAATTTCTGTTCCTCCATCTGGAGATAAATGATTCTTTCATTTTCTGAAGTTTTTGAGAAAAATTGTTGATTGTTTCTGAGGCATGGATAATACTATAATGTAAGGAGATGCCCATGAGGAAATCAATAGATCTCTTCAGGGCAGGGTTTGAACTCTTGCATGGAGCCTACAGCTGTGCACTGACTGCTGAATGTCAAAGGACACTTTCCATAGCTGCCTGTCTGGTGTTTATGGCTACTCTATTCCTGGGGTGAGACTGCAAACCCACAGAAACATGGTATAGAACTATGAATGTTATTGCAGTTATTTCATAACACACATTAAGTGGCATTTTCTGACTCTGCATGCTTGACCTTAACAATTCTGATGCAGCTTCCTCTGTACAAGACTGTTATATGCTAGCATGGATCATCACACAGTCTTAACAGACAAACAGATCCTGAGGCATATTTGATTTCTTTTCAGAAGTACCCCAAAAGGAATAATGTCTTTTGATTGAGCAAGCATTTGTTATTCAGAAGTAGTCTGAGAACCTGGTCTAATCCTCAGTGACATCAGGAACAACCCACATATGTTCACAAAAGGTGATAGAGCTGATTGATATGATGTGGCCCTCAGTTCACAGTTTAATTTATCTGAATGTATACAGTCATTATCTCAAGCAAAGAAACATGCAGTCATAAGATGGTAACTTTTGTTTGCTGTCAGTTTGGACACACAATACTCTGAAATTTCTTTGTTTTTCCTTTGGTGGGTAATTTTGTAGCCACCTGCAGTGTCTGTTTAGATGAGCTTTTAAATACAAGAGATAACTGAATGAAAGTGACTGACAGGAAGAATTGGAGCTAAATGCAGAATTCTGAAGGTGAAAATACTCTGCCCTTGCTCTTTTGATCCAAATTGTGGCTTTGTCAAGCAGAAGATGATTCAAGAAAATAGGAACACCTGATTTAACTGGATTATGAGATAAAATGACACAGCAGGTGAGGAAATCCCCATCATTATGGAAACAATGCCATCCCTTGTATTTACACTACAGCTGTCTAAATCTCCAAATGAAGGTATTAACTGAGATCAAAGATATTCATACAAATGGAGAGGGAAGGCCAAAACTCAAAAGTAATAAACCAGGTAACTATACACACTGACAGCACAAAGTTTTTCATTTGAATGACCAATAATACTGATATCTTATTTCTGGGGGATCTAGCACCTTTTGTTCCAAAGGATTTTCAGAAATATCCAGAAAGGAATCATTTCAAGTGGTTGAACCCAGCCTGCATTGGGGTGTCAGGTTGTAGCCTTCTTTGAAACCTGTCTTATTCTGTGAGAAAGGATGAACTGCAGTGAAGGCTTTAAACTGGGACTTAGTAGATGCAGATTCCCAAGCATTACTGCTGTGACCTTTGGCAGCTCTCCTTAATACCTCTCAGTGCCCAGCATTTAATCTTTTAGTGCCTGTGTTTCTTTCTCCTGTTTTGGAGGTGATAGAAGGCCTGTTCTCTTCACACTGAGGAAAAGATGGGATATAGAATCAAAATGAAGCCTCAACCCATTTAGTCTTAAGAAGGGCTCCAACCCCTCTCTGGTTTGCATAAGGTGGTCATTGTGAAGAGGAAAGTCAAAGTAGCAGTAGTTGCCAGTGAAAAGAAAGGAAAAGGAAAGGAATCAATGGCAAAATACTGAACTCCAGCCTGACAGTTAATGATTATTTTAGTCAGTTGTCTGGTTAAATCTGTGGACATCACTCTGCAGCTTTCTGAAGGAGAAGGAAATGGTGACCAACTGAGCAAGCCCTCAATTCAAAAGTGGTTGCTAACAGTAAGCTACATATCTTGATGTACATGGCTTGAAGATGAGGAACAGACTTGACTGGTGCTTGACAAATTAGTTCATTAATGCAAAGTATTTCTTATGTGGTGGATAACTTAATTGCAGAAATCAACTTAATTGGATAAATTAATTGCATTGATTTGATAATAAATTGATACTATTTGCCATTTTTTAATTATTAAAAGTAATACAGATGACAGTGAGCAGGACTGGATTGTGCAATATGACTGTTTGATTTGAATGTGTTTCAGTAACAGAAACATCTGTGATTAAGCTAGAGCAAATCTAACAAATAAGGGCTGGCTTCATAACTAACACAGCCAATGGGATGTTCACCTAGGAGTATCTAATTCTAAGACATGTAGCTCTCAGAATGGAGCCTGTGTCTGAGGGAGCCCTTGGAGCACCTTGTACCCTGCCTGAGGAGAACTGAGCATCTCAAAACAAGGTCCATGGAAAGTAAAAGCTAGAGGTGTTGCAAAGATCCATGTCCTTGGTGTTTTGGTACCTGATTTGAGGCTCTAAAGTGACATGTGCTAGGATGGAATTTATTGTCTCTACTCTGTGTAACTTCTGCTATCAGGTGCCTGCATGGTTTCTTCAAAACTCAAGGATCAGCCATTCCTTTCTTTAAAAACACAGTAGCATAAGACAAACAAATGGCCTGGCATATTTGTCCTCCTTAACTTGAAAGCATTCAATCCCAGATCTTCCATCTCCTAGTTAGCCTGGGATGGATTTGTCTTTTGTATCTCTGTCAAGTACTGCTGCTTTGCTAATAAAGGATTCATGATTCATTGTAGAGTGAGCACACTCCTGCAGTTTCATAACAAGATATTCCTCTGGAAGAGAGGGTACCTGCTAGAAAGATTGTTTATGGATTTCACTCAGGCATTATTTAATGGCAAACAACATTTATTATCTTATGGTTAGTGTGGGAAAAAGAGCAATGGGATGAGAACTATCAGAAGAAAGAGAGGTCACTGGTTTGATGACTTGGTTAGCCACAATGATGGGAACCAACTATTTATCATCAGAGAGGATTAACAAGAGACAAAATAATGCAAAAGAAAACTTAGGAAATAAACTCAGGAATAAAAAATAAATCATCAGCTGGTCAGAAAGATGTTAGGAGTCAGTTTTCTTTGGCATTTACTTAATGTGAACCCATTATTATGTGGAGGGAGTAGGCGTAGGTTAAAGGCTAGTAAGCTCTATTCCCATGTAAACTTCAAATGAGATAATAAGAATGCCATATGAAGAGTTTTATACTAGCACAAAAACCTCCTTATTTTTATGACAATGACAATGTTGCTGCATTATTAGAGGAATTATTATTTTTAAGTAAAGCAGTAGGCTTCCAGTGCCTGGCAGTCAGCTAACACCAGGCTGCCAGGGCACCCTGCCAAAGTGTCAACACAGTTTGAGCCTGGGCTAAGCCATGCTTCAGTAGAAACTCGTTTGGCACTGTCTTCCTGCCAGTGTTGCAGTAGGTAGCTGGTACAAACTCTTGCTTTGTAGCTAAAGTCACCCTTTGGCTTTCTTTTCAGCCTACTGCATCCATTATCAAGGCAATACATGAGCAAAACCAGTAAGAAGTCCTTGCATCCTAGGATCCATCAAGGAAAAGAGCAGTCTGAGAACCTGGGCACAACAAATGATGACTATGTCATCTTCTATCTGAATTTGAATTCTAGGATCTGGCTCTGAAAGGCTACCTTTGTGTCTGAGGGGTTCTTTTGTCTGTGTGTCTTTACAGTACAACTATTCCCAGTGAAGATACTGAAACTAGAAATTGAAGGAAAATATACTGTAGGAGTACAGAGCAGGAGAACAGTTATTGCTGAAATTGTAAAGGGATATAGGGATATTACACTGCTGCTGAGGGCATGCAATGGGATTTCTAGATTGCATGATAAAGCAAACACATACTTCAAACAGCCACCCACAGAGTTACCATGCACATGAGGAAAGTGGCCTGCTTTTGGAGCACTGTCTCCTAACAGTTTTGGATTTAATTATGAGTGGTGCCAAAGAACAGCCTTGAAAAACTGCTGAAAGATGTGCCCAGAGGAATGAATCCCCCAGAAACAGAATGGGAAATGGAATAAAACCAGAACCATGAAAATCTCAGAAAGATTCAAACTATCAGATGGCAGAGATGATGAGTGAATACTGCAGGCACCTGTGACCACAAGAGATTTCTAGATCAGGAGGTAGGAAAACAAATTCTACAGAGAGCTGGAGAGAGTTTCAGACAGTTTATGTTCATCATGTCAAAGATTAATACTTTTTTTTGGATCTTTAAGACCTCACAAAACCTACCCATTTTGGTAACTCTGCTGCCACCACTACCACTCCACTTCCTTTGCTCTTGTCATTATTTCCCAGTTCAGCCTCTTGCACTGCCTTTGCTGTACTCTGATGCAGGAGCAGAGCAAAGCATTGCTCTCTTGCACTTAACTTGTCACATTGCTTTAGGTGGAGCCCAGCTTGATCTGCAAGGAGGGAGCAAGTTTTTTGGAGCAAGCTCTGAGGCCAGACCACAATGTCTTGGGTTTGAATGTTTCAAAGACTGATGTCTGCACTGGGGCAGAATGTTCTGCTTGTCCTTTCTTTCTAACTGAGAGGATTTTTCTTAGCTCAGATCTTGACTTTGCTCATATGCTGGTAATCTTGAAGTCATTGTGGATTTAGGCCATTTTTTGCTTACCAGAATCCTTTCTTTGAATGAAATACAATGATCCTTCTTCTGTAACTGCTTACTTACACTAACCCTACACTATTTTTGTCCCACTATTATTTCTTTTTGCTGTACCCCAATCCTTGATCTGTAAAAATCAATGGATTAAAAATGCTAAATGGAGGCAGTTTTATATCTTCAGAATGTAGCTTTTTATCTACTGTAAGAGCACACAATTGCCTTTCTCACTCCAATGTATGAAAGAAGATAATGAATTTTCACAATATTTATATACTCTCACAGTAGAGGTTCTTCAGATTATGTGTATAATATCTTTGGAGTGACTATGAGGTTGTCCCTAATCAGCATCTCTAATTTGCTAAATCCTCTCTGTATACTTAGAGGATAAGGACAAACTCCTGGGAACATGATCAGCCTTGGATGCCAAAGTGTGCCCTGAACTCCTGCTGCAGATATTTGCCTGCATCATACCTATGATTGCTTTCCTCTTCTGGGCCTCCCACATGGGAATATGCTTTGTCTTCTTCCAGTTCTGCAAGCTACATCAGGAAAGTTGCATGAGATGTGCTGCCAGCTAGTTTAGTTGAGAAATACTCAACTGGTAGCAAAAGCCTCAGAGCCTGAACACTGGTGTTTGTTCCTCTTTCAGGGGGTGGAAAAAAAAAGTATATTTTTTTCTCAGGCAGAGAGACTTTGAGTGTGTTCACTGGAGTTAGTTTGCTTTTATATGTGGCAGTCTTATAATAAAATAGATTTTGAATTTTATTTCTGCAGCACACCCTCTAAAATTTCAAGGACTTCAATGCTCTTTAAAGATTTTGACTGGGTTTTTAATTTTACCAAAACAATGTGGGAGGGAAATTGTATGAGAAGAGAAATCAAAATTCCAGAAACTGGTCATACAGATTTCTTCATAAAAACATTATAGAATTGTATCAGAACCATTCTGAAAAATTTCCTTAAATGATCAGAATTAATTCATGAATTCCTTAACTGACCAGCATTGTCAAGATGCCAAAATCAGTGGAAGAATGTTTTCAGGTTTTCTGATGATAAACAAACCCAGTATGTCTATATTCTCCTTACAGTGACTGATTCTGTTAGTGGCTGAAAGAGCAGTTAATATTAATGATGAAATTATATTATCTCCTTGGAGCTATAATTTCAGCTGTAATATAGTTCTTACAAAACCACTTTTTATCACATTGTGACTTAGGAGTTTTAAGCCTTATTGAAAGTTCTTAGAGTGCCTTCCTATCAGATAAGAGCATTAATTCACTGTCACTAAAGGTTCTTTCCAACTTAAGACTAATGTTGTCTAAAAAAGTTGTGTTTATCTTAAATGTTATTTGGCAAAACTCTTAAAGATCTGACAAGAACAAGACATTTTTAAAAATCTGCTTTCTTTTCCATCTGTGGAAATGCAATGGATTCCAATGGGGAATTGGATGATTACAGATAGCCATTCATCTATGGTTTTTGCTTACTCAAGATGTCAGGACCATAATTCAGTATATATTTGAGACTAGGAGGAGTAACCAAGGTTCAACACTTAGCAGCTAAGAGTTTCATGGAGCAGTAGCCTGTCTCCAACAGCAGCAGATGAGATTAAAAACAAGTTAAGGGTGCAATAATGACTCCCCAGAATATTTTCCCAACCCCCCAACAATTTGCAGCTCAGGGACATCCCTTGCCAAGGATGCTTTCTTCTTCATGTGTCTCAACAGAGATATGTTTCCTTTACTCACTTTCCCTGGAGCCTTTGGAGACTTAATCAGCAACAAGATCTTGTGGCACCAAGTCCTACAGCTTCACACAGCTAGAAGTGATGTGAAGAATGACCTCCTTGTTTGCTGTGGCCTCCCTCCCTCATTTGAGGCCCCATGGTTCTGTACTAGAAAAAGCAGTAAACAGTAATTCCCTATTACTAGGGTGGTGAGGCACTGGAACAGGTTACCCAGAGAGGTTGTGGAGGCCCCATCCCTGGCAGTGTTTAAGGCCAGGCTGGATGTGGCCCTGGATGACCTGATCTAGTGCATGTGGTGTCCCTGCCCATGGCAGGGGGGTTGGAACTAGATGATCTTTAAGGTCCCTTCCAACCTGAGCCATTCTATGATTCTATGATTCACCTTGTCCAGGCCACTTAGGGTTTTGGAGTCCACTTCCATACCAATCTTTGGTCATGTCCAGTCTGCAAGTTTTTGTCTGCTTAGTTGTTTCCCATAGGAAAGTTGTTCAACATCTTTAAAGATCCTTATTATTCTTCTCTGACCCTTTTTCATTTCAGCCTAGTTTGAGCAGAGCTAATTGTCTTTGATTGCTGACTTTCATCAGGAAAAGGAAAATTAGCTGTTATTATTTGCTGCACATCTAAATATCTAAGAAGAAAGGAGTTCTACTCCCTTTTCCTGCCTTTCTACAAAAGCATTCAGATGCCATTGTTGTTATAAAAAATAATTAGTTGCTTTCTAAACAGTATAAAGAAATTTCCAGTTGGTATTTACAACTGCTTCTCAGTCATCTGTTCCAGAGGAAGTGAGCTGCTGCCAATAATAAAACATCAGCATTTACTTTTACTGTGCTTTAAGTTATATATTTTACTTTATTGCAATTAAATTTAGTAATCAATGTTAAAACAATAATACAGCAAGCCAATACACAATAAAAGAAATAGTATTAAATCCCTAATATTTTTTTTTCTGGAGTTCAGCAGAAATTAAATTAGATTTTCCAAGGCCCTTCTTGAAAGGCTGTAACTCTTAAGTAGAAAGATTCTGCATCAGGATACCATAAAAAAGAAGGCCATGAACACCCCTCTAAAGGCTGCTTAAAAAATTGTTTTAAGAACTAAGAAAAAGGTCTAACTTTTTCTAACTTTAAGAAAAAGGACTAACTCCCATCCCTGATCATAGGAATGTATAAAATATCTGCATTGTGAGCACCAGGGTAGTGGCTTTGGATTTGTGCAGCCAAGGCTAAGGATTAGGGACCAGGTAGTGGTGGTTTGATATTCCTCTCTGCTACCTCTGAGAGGGCCAAGGCTCTAACTCACCACCCTGGATTCCACTCTGGGGACCAGATGCTGAAAGCTGGTAATGGAGAAGTTAGCAACTGAGTTGTTTTAGTGTTTCAGTGCCCAAGTTCCTTTTGGATCTAGTTCTCTCTTAGGGTGTACAGCTCTGGGTAACAGTTACCACATTCATCAAGAGAAGCTTTGATGTATCTCCTGCAGTCTGCTTAGCAAAGGATGGGGAGGGGGAGGTTGGCTGGCCTTAGAGCCTTTTGAACTCTCTCCATGTTTAACTCTTTTTTTGGTAAACGTTTCAGATATGAAAAAACATACAAAGAACTGCATTATAGTGAGGAAAAACCCAATTTATTATTTCAACAAATGATAGATGTTGGAAATCAAAGAACAGGCTCAATTTTGAACAAAGTTAATGTTCTCTCCCTCTGATATTGCCTTTAAATGTTGATATATCACATCTCTGAGGAAAAGGTGATATTACAGCCCCTGGTAGTGATTATTAGATAAAGGTTGCAATTGTGTGCTTACTTCCCCCTTCCCTCCCTGAAAAGGGTCTGATTGTTAAACCATTCTCTGAAGAAGCTGTTCCAAGCTTTTCTGCTATGCTAGACTTCATCCTCAGTGATTAGCAGCCTCTTTGCTTTGAAGATTTAGTGCAAGCAAACTATACTTCTGTGACCTTTCATTTCTGTCCTGAATTCTCTGCAAATTCTTGCTTGTGGCACAAAAGACACAGCACACGTGCCAGCCTGACAGAAGGAAAGCAGCCTTCTGAGAAGGGAAGAGAGAAATCAGGAAGTGATTCCTTATCCTTCCCTATTTAGATACTCACTTTCTCTACCCCAGAGAATATAACTTATTTTTATAAATTGTCATTGAGAGATTGCCCTCACTCTTGAGGCTTTGGCTTGACACAAGAGAAATCTGTTTTCAGTTGGTGGCTCTGATTGTACTTGTTGTACAGCGTGTCAAGTGACCAGGGACAAGAGTAACCAGCTCTACCAGGCATCAAGAGATAGGCTTTTAAATCTGAGTGAGTCACTGACAGGCTACCAGTCTGAACTGGGCTCTCTTTATAGGTACAGATTCATTTGCTCCTAAGATAGACAGTTAGAATAGGTCAGATGAATTGCCTTGTGACTCCAAGGCACTGTAGTCCTACTCAGCATTGGACTTTTGCAGACAACACTTGTGGTGAATAGTTTCCTACTTAAAACCTCACTATTTTCCATCTGAAAAACTTAATTATGATAATACCTATTTCTATTTCTATTCTCTGTTTGCCTCTTCTTTTCAAGTAGGAAGTTTCTGAGGGAAAATCAACATTTTCTCATGTGCATTTGTGGTGCCTACCATGGGTAACAAGGTGGAGGGGAGTCACAGGTTCAGGCATGGCTCTTGATGCATCTCAAAGATACTTGCAGGATTGTTAGAGGGTCCCAGGAAAGATCACAATGCTACAGAAAAACATCCCTAATGACAGAGATCTCTACATACTAAGCCTTTGGAAACCTTAAAAGTTCACAAGTAAAATCTTGGTCTCTTTGATGTACTGAGGTCAGAAACTTAACCTAACACCAATCACATTACTGGGCAGTAGTTGCTGAAATTAGATTCTTAATTTCCAGTATGCAATTGCTGAATGAATTACCTGGCTGGGATGAGCTTGTCTCTTGTTACAGGTAATCCATGTCTAGCTTTCTAAAAATGCACTCCCACCTCTGATATGTCAGAAAAGCTATTCTGTAATTACCTTCCTTTTGGCAGAGCTTTTTTATTGGCAAAATATTTACAAGTAGTCACTTTGCTTTTCTAAGCTCTTGCTCACATGCCATAAGATGATATATTGAATTCCTTTCTGGTGGCTTTGTACAGTTGTTAGTTAATGATTCTTCCCATTAAACTGCTTAAGTCTTGTTTCCAATCTCCAGTGCTGGAATGAATTTAATTTTTCACAAGTTCTTGTCAAAATAATTTTATTTGCTTTCCTAAATAGTCTTCTAAATAGTGTCTTCTCAATAGTTCCCAACTGCTGGGTGATATATTGTTGCTGCCTAGATTTTCCCTTACAGAGAACCAGTTGAATACTACAGCTCATGAGTTTTCTTTGCCATTATTCATAAACTGATCAATCAAATAAATGAATTCCATCTGAGTTCCTCTCATCTAACTGCAATAACTGGCATCAGCCTAATTCAGAGGATTTCTAAACAATGGAGTGAAGTTACTGAAGTTCACACATCTGCTGTTTGCCTCCATTATAGAACTAGCTTTAACTGGTCCAGCCCAGTGCTAGTAGAATTAGTGTGTGAGAACATACTGGGTGGCTGGTTAGTGTGCTTGTTAGATAAGAGACCTTCTCAAGTAGCAGATGTTGTTCTTTCTTGCCTCAAACTTCACTCTTGCAAAATAAAGTGCTGTGGAATGATGATTCTGCTCCAGAAGGGGATGCTTGCTCCTGACATTTCAGCTGATGAAGAATCTGACCTTTTAACAAAAGAAGAGCTCTGGCAAAAAGCATTTCACCTGGGAAGGTGAAAATAAAAAAGCCCAAACCCAAGAGATTGAACTAGGAGAAAGAGAACATGGGGAAAAAAATACACACCAATGTTCAGGCCAATGTTTAGGAATGCAGTGACATAGCAAGGAAATGAACTAAGAGTGTGAGCTAAAGGGAGAGAAAGACATGAAAATCACTGTGCAAGTATTTAGAAGACATCTCAGAAGGAAAGCATGGAAACATAAAAATACAAATGAATAAAGGAGATTAAGCCACGTGTTCTGAGGTAATTAGAGATCATAGTTTCATGCAACATGATGAAAGCTTTTATTTATAATGACACACTGACATCACTTAAATAAGTCTGAGCTGATTCCATTGACATCATTAGCTTTCCATGTAACAATTTTCAAATTAAATTAAGTCAGAAAAGTCAGATGACTTCCCTGGAATTGATGGGATATGCAGCCATGTAAACTGAGAGCAGAATAAGTAAGTTGAGTCAGTACCAGTAATCATTGTTTTCTGTGCTATTTTATTTTGGGATTAGTCTTATAAAGATGTGAGGTTTATTCAGGGTAGTTGTTCAAACTTTGCTTTGTGATGTTACTTTAATCAACCTAAGAGACCTTTCTTTGTGAAGAAGCTCATAGAAAAAACCAATCCTCTCTGTTAGATTTTATTATGTTAACAAAGCAATATAATATGCACTTAGTAAATACATATTTATAACTCAATTCTCACTCAACTAGATAGATATATACACTCATAATTTAAGATATAAGCTACTTTTCTCTTCATGTTTTTTAAAAATACTCCTCATGAAAGTTTTTCATGTGTGCTTTTGCCCAAAAGTGCCCTGAGAGTTACTATGCTCAATTTGTCTTTCTTGCTGGAGGTTGCTGCAGGTCTCTCTAAAGTAGGAACAAAGGCAACACCTGAGCATATCCTTTCTAATTGAAACAAGAGTGGGAAAGAAAATTCCAGACTCTGGGACTAGGGTGAGAGGTTGGAGTGTAGGAAGAGTGTAAACTCCTCTTTATGCTTTTTGATACCCAGAACAGAGATAAATAAAGAGCAGCTACTCTGAGCAAAGCCTTTATCAATCCAATCATCACTGCATTCATGAAGTGGGATAAAGAGTTTGCAAAAAGTGATATAAGTCCTAGCCCTTTTCCCAGTTCCCTAATAATTTCCTTCCTTGATTTTCTTTTATTGCACCATCCCTATTATTAGATGCCAAAAGTTCAGGGGATTTGGCAGACTGCTGCTATCATGTGGCAACCCCCTTTGGTGCAGAGTAGATATGTTGTGGATTTACATTGTCTATCTCCTTTCCACATGCTTGAATCAGAGGACTCTGTTTAACCTGTACAATGCTGAAACATTGCCACAAAACTGCAGCTGGAGCTGTAAAGAACCCCAAAGAGCCTCAGAGCAGCTTTATTGGACAAGGCAAACATTTAAATTAAAAAACCAACAAAAAACAACAACAAAAAAACCCAAGGAGGAAAAAAAGGCCAAAGACCCAGCAGGCTGTTTTCTTCCATTTAGCAGCTATGGAGTTTCAAAGTGGGGCTACAGATTTAACTTCCTAGTCAGTTGTAATAGTTTGCCAACTGCAAGCCCCTTTAATACCTCCAATGTGACTATTAAAAGTCTTATTCAGAATATGTCAGATTCTATTATTGTAAGAGAAGATTAAATGAGTTGTTCTCCAGACCCTGCATGGAGGGATGGGTTGACTATTTGCAGTAAAGTGACAAATCCCAGTGAGACATCATCTATTTTACACTGTAGCTGTCTAAAAAGGGAAAAAAAAAGTAATAAAGGAAAGCATTAGAATTCTCATCTTTAGTAACAGAAGTACTTGAAAAGTTTAGGCCAGTTAGAGTGTTTCAATCCTTTTCTGAAAGACAAGGAATATATTTGTCCTTTAAATGAGGTTGGTAGACAAATCCAGCTGTGGGCATGGATGGATTCTCATTTATTCTATTATCATCTGGAGAATAAGATATTTAGTGTCAGAAGTAATTTCACATATGGCTGGGATCTTCTATTTTCCTTTCAATAGCTATTAGGAATTTATTTTTTCTCAAGATGAAAAATAAATCTGTTTGCAGCCTTCTTCCACTGGAAGAGGATTTTTGGAAGAGTGATTTTAACTAAATGAAAGAGTTGCTAGTCCCTAACTGTGTGCATCTCTTCACTCTCATTCTCATTGTACCTGAGTAAATTCTGTTTCCTATAGGCATGTAATCTATTGATGAGTAGGATGTAGCCCAGTCCAACAATTGCAATCAGCCTTTCTCCTCAGTTTCACATTTTCTGGAGCAAACAGCCTCTTAAAGAGAGACTACAGACTTGAATACAGGCTGAAGGTGTACAAAGTCAGATCTGAAGAAGAAAAGCCTAAATTAAAATATAATGCTATCACAAAAGTGATAATACAATGTTAAATATTCTCCCAGTGACAGAATCAGCTTGGCTCAGCAATGTGCATGTGCATTTCACCCAGGATATTCCTGCCATGGAAGTTAGTATATCAGGACTAGTTTTGAGATGTTCATGTTGTATAACTCATTTGTACCACTACAAATGTTCATGAAGAAGAGATTTGAGTAGGTAAATACTGAACAGGCTTAATTCTTCCTGTTTTGTTTCTGAATCCTGTTTATACTGGGGATACATAGAACCTCCTGCTGTACAAACTTTTACAAAATATTAATTTCTAACTTCTGTCAGCTAAAATGTGGTCACATTTCAGCAGTAAATATTTCTCTCCTTTTCCTTTAATAGAAATTTGTTTCAGAGCCCATGCCTGCAATGTGCAGGCAGCCTTCAACTCTGAAGCTGAGCAGTCAGAATAACTGAACATAGGCTCTGGAAGGACAGTCTAAGAGATGATGGGGTGGATTTTAGCTTTCATTAAATGAGTATTGTCCTTTACACCATCATGGGTGAGATCAGAATTTGGCCTGCAAACTAAGTAAAACATGGTCTCTTATGTTGGGAGGCCCTAACCCAGGGTGAAGTTATTAACACAGGCAATGGAGGGTAACAAGCCAAGACAAAATGTAGCTTCTGGTAGTACAAAGTTTTAAGAAAGGGCTAGAAGAGTCCATGCAGTAGAGAGATGTCAAGATAAAGCCAAAATGTGCCCCAGGGCTCCCTCCTATAATATGACATGATCAGGCAATGGATGTCAGTCTAGAGTCTGACTGAAAAAGTGCCTGAAGAAGCTGGACCTGAAGCACTTGTTTTCACAGCAGAAGAGGAATAAACACCCTTTCAATCATCACACTGTAGGTGGAGAAGAGGCACGAGTCACCTATGAAGGGCAGGCTCATGAGGGGTCATTAGCCTTAACAAGGGAAAACTGACCACTGCCTAGCTGTGTGGCTTGGATCTCATGGGAAAACACAGTCACAGAATCACAGAATCATTAGGGTTGGAAAGGAGCCTCAAGATCATCTAGTCCAACCGATAGCCCTACACTACTCTTACCCCTAAATCATCCCCTGAAGAAACACATCTATCCTCTTCTTAAAAACCTCCAGGGATGGTGACTCCACCACCTCCCTGGGCAGCCTATTCCAATATCTAACCACTCTTTCAGTAAAGAAATTCTTCCTAATATCCAATCTAAACCTGCCCTGGCTCAGCTTAAGCCCATTCCCTCTAGTCCTGTCACTAGTCACAAGGGAGAAGAGGCCAACACCCGCCTCCCTAGAATGACCTTTTGAGTAGCTGAAGAGAGCAATAAGGTCTCCCCTCAGCCTCCTCTTCTCCAGGCTAAACAAGCCCAGCTCCCTAAGCCTCTCCTCATAAGGCCTGTTTTCCAGACCCCTGACTAGCTTAGCTGCCCTTCTCTGCACCCTCTCTAGTAGCTCAATGTCCTTCCTAAACTGTGGTGCCCAAAACTGCACACAGTGCTCAAGGTGTTGCCCTCACCAGTGCCGAGTACAGTGGCAAGATCACCTCCCTGCTCCTACTGGTCACACTATTCCTGATGCATTTCTGGGTTACACAAACCCTATGGACCCCAAGGGCAGGCTATGTCACAGTAGCCAACAGAGAGGTTCCTTTGACCTCCTGGGCCAGACACAGCTGGTGTTAATGGTGTGGGCATTGTCCAGTTACTGCTTGTTGGGTGAAAAGATCAGGAAAACATGAAGTTAGTGGGATAGATAGGACTCTTCTTTATAGGAAACAGTGGCAGGATCAGGTCTTGCACTGTTGCTGTAAGAAGATACAAACCAGTGGAATCAGAGGTTGTTATAAATACTGAATTTCAGAGCGATCCTTCAGGTCTTCTAAGGAGTGATGACATGGGTTAATGATGTAGATTCAACCTTTGATCCACTAGGTATTACAAAAGCTATCAGCTTCATGCTAGGAAAATACTAAATACTGAGGCTTTAGCCTGAAAACAGGAGTTTTCATTCTTTTAAAATAGATTAGATGGAGTTGAGAAAAGATTGTGTAGCACAGAATTTGCAAAGCCAGAAATTACCCAGGGGGAGATGTAAAACCCAGCCATTCTCAGAGCACCAATAACTACCTGTGGTACAGATGAAAGGCAGACAAAGAATCTCAGCATCACAGATGTAGAGGCAATTTTAACATTAAGAGTTGGAACTCAGTTAATTGCATCTTCAGAAGAGGCCCATTAAAAGTAAAAGTTGTCAGTGCAGGAATTGATGTGTTCATGTATTGCTCCACATACATTATAGATCTTTTTCAAGACACAAAATAGAAATGTTTGAAAGAGAAATGAAACCAATAGGTTTTTTCCAAATTAAACAAAAATCTTCAGCTTTCAAAAGTGAAAGAGGTCTAATTTAGAGAAACAAAGTAAAAAATGCAAATATAAGGTCTCTTTCTAAATCAGAAACCCCCAAATATTGTTACTCAAGAGTCTATATTCTTTGCTTGTCAGAAGTTGCTTCTTGAGCATGTTTTGTGCTGCAGTATAAACAGTTTTGTCCTTAGAAGAGAAGCTGTGAGTCCACTAGTAGAATGAGTCATTTGACAGGATTTATTACATCAAATGTAGCCCTTTAGAGTAAAAAAAGCTAAGTTTTATATTGTGGCTTTGTAATACTTTGTAATACTGTAGACATACTAATGAAAAGAATAATTCAGTGACTTTTGGATTTTCACCAAAAATGTTTGTTATTTAAATTCACTGGCAGGATGACACACCAAGAAAAAACACTTTGTTTCCAGAAGAAAATATATTCTATCAATGCACAGCAGTAAAGGGATTCATGAAGTGAGGATTTCTACACATCACAGTAAATCTGCTGAGATTTCAATACATAAATTAAATATTGGAGCTGAAAGACTCATGCAAAGCTTTGTTGTAAAAATGTTCCATAAAGCTGAAGAATTTCTCTCAGAAAAGTTTTAGTTCACCTTGGTAAAAAGTTAAAACACAGAGAACTGCATTCTGAAAGTCAGGAGAAAGACAACAAAATCACAGAATTGTTTGCTGTGTGAAGTGTGCTGTAACAGCTAAATAGGCTATGTCAGTGCCTATCTGAGTATCTCTCTAAACCCTTCAAAGACCCCAGAATAAAGAGGCAGCCTAAACAATTTCCAGAAATTGAAATTCCCTTGTCTAATGATCTGACTTGCCATCAGACTCTACAGAAGCTCAGCCAAGAAGAAAGTAGATTCTGATGTTTATGTTGCATGGTATATCTTTGGCTTCACTATGAATTAGGTCTCATTTTTTTAATTTCAGAGCAAGCTCAGCTACACTCAGGCAGTAATGGGAAACATATTGAGGGCAAAACCAGCACCAATTTAACAAGCATAGGAGTTATTTAGGCAGCCTGGAGCCCTAAATTAAAATAAAGTTCCATACATCATATATAATTTCCTTGACATATTTGAACTCTATTATTTTTATTGTTAACTGCTTACTTATTAATGCAGAAAAGGTAAATGGAATATTAGTGAGAGATGAGACATTAATAACACACTTCCTGATTATCTATTTCCCTATGTGATGTTGTGTCTGTATTTGAATTGTTCACTCTTTATGCATCTTAGGGAAGGGCATGCTTTAGCAATACTACAGGTACCCAACTGACATCCTGTTTTGCTGGCAGTAACCACCAAATTTTCCAAGGATGCTTCTTGGTCATTGCAGAATTGCTTATTTGGGCATCTCATTCACCAAGCTGCTGTTTTTAAAGTGCTGTCTCATGAATTGCACCAGTGTGGAGGCAAAAGATCCACTAGTCACTCAGTAGAAACATTAAAAGATTGAAAGCAGGGATTTTCTGAACCTGAGTGGTAGAAGGAAGAGTCTAGAATTGTGTGTGCTGGAGTACAGGAGCTTGGGAACAGCCTGTGGAAGACAGAAACAGCAGCTGAAGATGAAATGAAAGAGATGGAGGAGAGACAGAAGGACTGGAGAAGGAATTTCTCAGGGCAAAGCCAGAAGGAAGATACTCAGGATAGTAGGAAATGACTGGGAGACTCAGCATTACTCTTCAGTCAGCCCTTCTACAACAACATAGTCCCAATAAAGCCCCTCCTGAAGGTCACCAAGAGGTAGGCCAAGGAGATTTCCAGCCAACTCAAATCTCCCTCAAACTCTTGACCTGGAAGGTGGCTGTAGGTCACAGGTGTGTTCTACAGTGATGCTTTCAGTATGGGTTCTTCTGGTTCATTTTCTGTCAAAATCCAGTCTGGTCCCTTTGAAATCACTGGGACATTTCTGCCTTTGGGTTTGGAAAATATGGGGCAGGTTTGGTTCTTTCCTCAGACACTGTGGGGCACAATGCTATGCAAAAGGAGATGTTTATGGTTGGTGATTGTCAGAGCTGCTTACTTGGGTCCAGCTCACTGTTCCCCTCACAGTTAGCCCCAATTGCCCTTCTAGGAGAGGGGAACTCATGGAGTATGTTGACCAAATGCACAACATGTGCAAAGTCATATCATTCCTCAGTGTAACCTCCCTGACAAAACAGGATCCTCTCTATACCAGTAGAAATTTTAAGTCAAATCCTGGTCTTGCTGAAATGACAAAATCCATGGTGAATTCATGGAGCCAGAGTTTTTCATCCTTGTGTTCTCTTCTGGGAGCACTATAAAAGGAGGATTAGTTTACAGCCACAGAGGTCAGAGTAAGTCTTAGTGTGATACAAGTTAAAATTAATAAATAAAAGGGATAGGAAATCTTCCTTTATTTTTTCCCTTATGTTTTTAGCTGATCTGGCAATTTAATAAACCAGCTCATTTCCATTTAAGAAAATAATCTGTTCTAAAGAACAGCACATCTCATTTCTTAGTAATAAATTGGGTAAATTGCTGTCAGAAGACACTAAAAACACACTGCAAATGCTGACAAACAGAATGACCCAAACCTTCAGGAGTCTGGAAACTGTTGTTAGCATACAAACCCATGTATTTTATATATATATTTTTTTTTATACTTGCCTGGAATACTAGAATGTATAATACTCATCCATGGAGCAATAAAGAATTTAGTTAACAACTTTGGTTAAATTGAAACAATGTGCATATAAAAAAAATTGCTCACTCAGTCAAAGAAATACAAATAACCACTTCCAGGAACTAGCATTTCAGTCATACTTGGAGTATAAAGCTTGGAAACTGTTCCAGGCATCTTTGTCTGCAATGCTATTCTTTGCTAATAGTTTGGCTCTGATTTACTTCAGCAGATCTGCTCCAAGTGAAGAACTGATTTGCACTGATTTGCATTACCTGTAATATACATGAAGCAAGGCAGTGCTGAAGGTGAACATCTTCAGCAGAATTGGATTGGTGTTTGAAAACAGATTATGGTGACAGGTATGGAAACTTTTGTTACCACATGCAGCATGTTTTGCCATTTGGTTGTAGTCAGCTGTTTATCCTTTCTGCACTTTGCTTTGAAAAGTTTAGTAAAAATATCAAACAAGAATATGGAAAAAATCCTTCTCTATCTCCCATTAAAATACCAAGCCCTTGGAAAAGTGTAATTAAAAGAAACCTGAGAGTGTAAAAAAAGTTGAAAGGGAAGTTTGGTCAGGGTAGATCAAACATTGTTGCATCTTGCTTCATGTAAAAGGTCTGCAGGCTGCTCAGTGAGAGCTGCAGCCTTTCAAGTTAGAGCCCTCTGTTATCCTATCCTTCATGCAGGCTTTGGTTCAGAACCAAACCCTTAGGACACTCTTTGGCAAACATCAATACAGTGCAGTCTCTTGCTGCTAATGTCACTTGTTAGCTTGCTATCTCATTGAGTCTAGCCTATGGTGATGGTTACATATATTTCTTTGCAATATGCAAGTGAATACCTCAAGAAGAGCTGCACATCTAACTTGCACAAGACAACCAATCACTTCTGCCAAGCCATCACCTCCCATGCTTTTAAATCCACCCCAGAAGGGTTGTGTCTTCCACAAAAATGAAATGGTAACATTGACAGTTGAGAACAAGAAACAAAAATTCTAGTGATGTCTTCTAAGCTCACCTATTCTGTGTCTTCTGAGGACAATAAACTTGCAGGAGAACCACACACAGTGTTTGGAGCCTTCTCTGAATATGCTGTTAGAGCTTAATGATTTCAGACAAGGACAGGAGAGAATTTTAATCTGTCAGAGGGAAGAAGGGTCGAGCTGGCAAAATGCTGTTTGCAAATAGTAGTAGTTAGACTACACCGATGTAACAGCAACCTAAGTTCCTTTAGATAAGCAAAACACAGAGCCCAGACTCTAAAAGAAATCAAAATAATACTACCAGAACTGAAAGGATGTCAACAAAAGCAGAGCTGCCTGCATTTCTTTGAAACTTGAGAGATCTGTGAGGCCTAGGGTTAAGAAAGACAGTTTCTTGGAAATGGCAACAATAAAGGGAGCTACAGTCAAGAGAGGGTAGATTTTGTAACCTATCAGAAAGAGAACTCTGCTCTGTCCCCTGCTTTTCTTTGCAAACTACATTACAGAGTAATGGATCAAAGTGTCTGCTGCACTGTAGCTTCACTCACCCAGAAATATGAGGGTCATTTCTATGTCAGTACAAGTCCCAACTACTGCACAGCCAAGAGCTGCTCTAAAGCCTGACAACTTCCAAAAGCTTTTCAGGAGCAAGGCTAACTGCAGCAAAACATGCCTCCTCCTCTGTAGAACAATGCAGGTCCAGCTATGTGATTGAGCTGAGTGTGAAATTCAGGAACCTAAATACAGTTGGGAAAGGGCATCAGTCTCCATGAGCACAAAGATGCATCTCTGCTATGCTAAAACATTGCATCAGAGAACGAGTGATTCCAAAGGAGAAAGGGAAGGAACCCACACTGCTTTCTGCACACACATGCTCCTCCCACCCCAAAAGACAAACCCATTGTTGTTCACTTCTGCAGAGCCTCAGTTTCTGCACTTTTTTTCACTATGCCTTCAAATATTTATTACCTTTTAAGCACTTTCAGCTAGAGAGTTATAAAAATGTTTTCACTCTTCTGCTGTAACTTAATCAGTGCATAAATGTTGCCTTGAGAGCTCTGAAGAATGAAGTCTGCTCCTCCCCAGAACAGGTACCACTCAGTCAGCAATGCTGCTTTTTTTCCACCCTGCTGTACCAATAAATCTCAGCTGTTGCTCAAACAGAGTACTTCTAGGAGTGAAGACAGTTTAATCTCCATGTCCATTCAATTTTTGGCCTCTGTAAAGAGACTGCCAAAAAAAAAGTTGCCAATTAGTGCTAATTGTAGAGAAGGTTTTTGTGATGTGCACCCTTGTCCACTGAAAATTGGATTACAACCATTAAACTCATTTCCTACGCTGCTGAGATATTTTATTCAGGTCATCAGCACTTCTGCAGTTAGCCTTTTCCAAAATAGTGCCTGATCATACCCAAACTGAACAGAGGTTGAAGACTCATTGTTGTAGTTCATATTCTTTTCTCTCAATGTGTTAGATTTGTTTGGGGGGGGTGGTTATGTTACTTGAGTTTTCTCAACCAAAATACACAAAACCAAAAGAAGACTTCAGGAGACTTTCAGTTCTCATGTGGTTGTGTAATAATACATTCATATAAAGGATTTCCATTTTTAGAGATCAAACCCCTGACAGATGTTTTTGGATCTAGTTGCATTCAGTTAGTCTCCATTATTATGGCACACTTTGATCTGGAGAATTCCTTGTCTGTGATCAAATGTAAAATGAATTCAGATTCATTTCCTTTCATCTCCTGAGAGCAAGACGTGTGAACCATTTCCTTAGCCCTGTGACTCTCTGGGATGAGTATTGTCTTTTTCCCTGCTTCCTGGTGGGATTTTTTTGTTTTTCTGGTAGATGAACCAGCTCCTTTATATGATCTTACAAAAGACACCAGCAGAATGTCACTTCACATTTGTCAAGAGCAAGCCCCCCAATCTCCTTAACAAGTGGTGGTTTACAATGTCTTGCAGGAGATTTTTGCAAGCTGATGTTAATTAGCCCAGGGGGAAAAAAATAAAAGATAGCAATTAAGGCATCAAAACTCTCTTTGGAAAATCTGAAAGGTTTTACTCAAGCCCAGAGAGGTAGATATTAGGAAAGCTAACACTACAAAAGACTCCTTAACTCATCTCCTTTTAACTAAGCATTGTAGTAACCAGCCCACAGAGATTACCCTTGTGTAGGAGCCTTTGCTACCACTGTTAAGGCTCAACAGACTGTGCTGAAAGAGATTTTCAGTAATACTAGTTCCTTTGTTTTCACAGGTTTACACCATATCATCATTATTATAGCTGTGTGTGTTTCCTATACCTATATGTTGTTATTACAAGGAATGTGAAAAAACCCCAAATAGGTAAAACAAAAATACCCTTCCCCTCACACTTTTACCATCAGTAGCTTAAAATAAGTGTTGAAATGGACTGAACATCATATGCCAATCATTTAAATTCTGAATTCTGGTTGCTCACAATCTTTTCTTTAACCTATGAGAACAACTAATGTTCATACAAGCTTTGAAGAAGAAGTTCTTATGTATTTATTTTGTACATATGATTTTCTTTACCCATTTAGTTGTATACTGTTTTATAACTGCCTCTGATGCTTTATGCCAATGTACCTGTAAATGAGATACTATCATGGACTACAATCCCACAGGCATATAAGTGTGCATCATTAACTTCAGCAATTTAAATAGCCCCTTACTCAATATAAAGGATGTCTGCAGAGCACTCACAGGAGAGATGTCTTTGGACAGAACAGGATAGTTTTCAATTTGTGGCCCTAGGTCCTGAATTCCTAGCAGTTCAGCTTCAGCTGAGATTCATCTCAGTAGCCAAAACAGAGCCAGGTGCTGTGCAACACCTCAGCCATAGTGGACTTTCCTGGGGGTTTGGTTATGTCCTGTCTGGCTTTGTCTCACTTGTCAGGTTTTCAGCCTCCTCTGGCACAGAGTGTCAGTCCAGTTCCTAGTTCCTCAGAGCTACCTTGAAAGGAATGTGCTCCACCAAACCTGTGGAGCATAGATGATGTGGGTGAAGGCCTCCATGCCAGACCCTCCCTGGCCACTCTCATGCCCTTGGTTGATGCTCAGAGGGTGGATGACTCCCCATTTGAGCTGGAACTCTTAAACTGTGGTTTAGATGACCCTAAGCTGTTTTGATTTGCATCTTGCACTTCTAGGATTGAGATCTGTAAATAGGGCAAATCTCAGAGAGTAATAGAGTCTAATTTCACCTTAAGATACATTTTTTGTCTAAATTATTAACCCATAACTTAGCAGTGTCAAATAAAAATGCTGACCTTCTTGCTAACAGCAGCAGTTATTTACTTGAACATCTGTGCAATGTTTTAGCTTTAATTGAACTCCTAAACCATCCTTATAGTATTGGTGGTTGTTTTCATTGTCAGTTTAATGCATTTGAACCACTTCTTCAGAAAAAGTTACTATAATGCCATATTATATTGCTGGTTAGGAAAGAGAAGCAAAGTTTATGAAATCCTGTCCTTTTGGTTGCTTGGGAAAGAATGAACAGACCAAACCCCCAGTGTGAGTGAGAGGAGACAGTAAGTATGGAGAATTACATAAAGTTTTGAAAATTTGCTGATTTTTCAAAATAAATGATTAAAATACAATGCAAAAGAGCAGGTAAAATCCACTTCTTTATCTGCCATGGTCTAATAAAACACAGACAGTGCATCACTGTTGCTCAGCTGACACTGAAACTTAACAAGCTGTGCTAGCCAAGTCCCATGCCAATGCTTGTGCTTCCAGTATATGTCCAAGGCAAAACTGTACTTTCCCTTTCTCACTGCTTTATGAAATATTCTTCTGTTTTAGCAGGAATTCAACTCAGTGGACTTTTGGAGTTTTTTTGGAGGGAACACTGAACAACACACATTATGTCATTATGCAGATATTACTGATGGGAATAATTAAAGGTAAGGGAATAAAATGATCCATGTGGTATGACCTAAAGCTCTTATCGGCACATGATTTAAATACCTTTCATAATCCCTGTTTTGCTTCAGTCATGTGAGCTGGTATAAATCTCAAATTCATGCTGGTAAAATCTTACTATCACTCAACCTTTAATCTTATTTCAAACTTATCATTGCCTTTTTTGGCCATTTTCTATTGGAATGCAAATTGTGTATGTGCAATGTATTCCTTCATTTCTATTTGCTTTCTGATCAGCTGAAAGTTGGCCTTGGCCACTTTTATTCTTCAAACTTTTCCTGTCTCTAGGATGGTGTTTACAAGTTATTATTATTAATATTGGTTCTATACTGCCTCTGGATGGCAGTAAAGAGGCTGATATTGGAGGGATTTTTTGACAGGGGATATTTGTATGCCACATTGTGTTGTACACTATGTAAGCATTTTGAATTCCCAAATGTTACAGTTCTGGGATAACAGGAAGGCAGGGAATCTCAGTCTTAAAACTGAAGCATTCCAGTCCTCCAGAAACACTTGTGACCTCAAATTTCTCTCAATAAATCACAACCTTTCTGGCTTGTACACAGTTCTGCAGGTTGTGGCCAAATAATTTAATGCCATTTGAAATGATTTAAATGTCATGCATGCTTTCTACAGCAGTACACATACAGAATAAAGAGAAACCATCTGAAAATTAGCCCCTGAGAAGGTGCACATGCCTTCTACATCTTATGGCTTAGAGAACTGATGGAATATTTCAACAGTCAAATAAATGATCCAAAAGATACAATCATTTCAGTTAAAAATGACTTTTGCATTTTGAATAGTGTTACATCCTGGAGGGATGAATACACAAAGCCTACTTTGCAGCTGTGGAAAAGATTGCAAAATAGTTTTGCTCTGCCAACAACTGCCAGCCAGAAAGGGCATGCAACATGAGAGTTTGCTGTTCTGTGAGGCCATGGTTATATTTTCTGTACATAACAGTAGAGTCTTATGCCCTTGTAGACAAATTTCATTCAAAATAGTAGGGCCCACAGAGGGCTCATAGTTCCCTCATCACAGAAAGGGTGATAATGAGAACAGTGGGTCAGGCAGACAAGGGGACTTTTGGTGCTCATGAGAATATCAGAATTAGTTTGCTATTTTCTTTCAGTTGCAGGATGTTGGGATTTCCCCTTCCTCCTCTTCAAGGGGAAGCCAGAAGTTCAGTGATTGTTAAATGTTACCAGTGCAACCAGGGAGACCCCCAGAGACTGGCAGGGCTCTTGCATTGAGCCTATGAACAGTGATGTGAGCAGCTTCTCCTGAGGTGTCCTCAAGAGTGCCAAAAAGCCTCCCCAAGGGGCCTCTTGGGGATCTCTCTAAGCCTGTGGTGCACTTGAAGAGGTCACTGTAGTGGACAAGCATCTTCTATTTCTATGTTCTAAATTTCTAACAGCAAATGTCTGTTCCCCAAAGGGGTGATGTGTCACTTACTGCCTGTGACTAATCATCTGACAGCATCAGCCATCTACACATCCAATACACTGCACAGTGGAGTCATCCCAAAGGCATTTTGGGACCTTGCTCAGTGTCAGTGTTGAAGTCATTTCTAGGAGCATTTGTCACCTTCCTGGAGAACTTGAATTCATCCAAAGAGCACATATTAGAGAAACCTCACATTTGCTGAAAATAGTATCCAGAATTAGACCTCTCTTCTGCTCATTAGTGCTAGGTGATCCTTCATTTCCTCTGTCTGTTGACTTTGTGAGAGCTTGCCTTTTAGAAGAAACTCATATCTCCAGTGACCAGACTAGGGAGAAATACATGTGAACTAAAGCAATTCTTTGACACCCCACACTTTGCAACTCCATTTACATTACTGTGCAATCCCCATCAGCCATTCTTCAGAATCTTGGCAAAGAAGTCCTATGGAAGCAGGATATTGATCCCTTCTTTAGATCTGGACTGGTTTCACCTAAAATCTATTCCTCTGTGAATAGTGGCAGTATTATAACTGCCTATTAGTGTGTCATGTCCACCAACAAATTTGGAGCCCTTCATTCTGAGTTGCAGTGGAATTAAGCATTCATCTTTTGACTCTGGTGCTCATACATAAAACTGGTGTTCCAGTTGGTATATTTTTAATGGGATATAGTAGGCAGGTTCTCTATAGTCAGCTGTGAAGATTTCTTATTACTTGACAGTTCCTGCATGTAGGAAAAATTTAGGAAATGGTTTTGTCTATACAGTGATGTGCAAATCTATCAGTAACAGCTTCTGACACAAATTCCAGAATTGCTTTTTTCCATGAAAGTTGAAAGTGAATCAAACACATGCAAATGTTATCAGCTACTTAGCTTTCTAAGTTTATTTGCTGTTCCTGCTGCAAACCTTGTCAGGACAAGATGTCTTTTTCAGTGCTGTTGGAGTGGGATCATTAACATACACTCAACATAAACTTTGGCTGTTCCATTTTATTTTTCTGTTGACAGAATGTGGGCAGGAATGTGACAGAATGTGAGCTCCTCACAATAAGGAGAAAAATGAACATACCCCCAGAGTCTTTGTATTCACTTGAAGTAGTGGTACAAGAAGGTGTGACATGGGTAAGTTTGCTCTTAGCATTGCTGTTAAAAAAAGGTGGAAGTTCTACCAGAGTTCCACTTGTCTATTTTTGCAGTGGTTTGGTCTCCTGCATTTCAGTCCTCAGCACTTCAGTGTCTCTTAAGGTCTTCTCTTTCCTTATGGAAGCAGCTACTCTGATAATAGAATTCAGACAATGAGCTTCCAGGACTGGAAACTCAGATTTGTTTAGAAAGTCACTAAATAAAGTACAGCATCTCAGGGTCTGGTAACTCAAGAATACTTGTTTTACTTATGCCTATTTCTAGACAAACAGAAGTGCACTCTTGTTCAGGAAAGAAAAAGGTAGGAGACTGTGATTCCTTTGTGTGTCTAGCAAGCATGACAGTTTAGACTAGTCTTGGGTATTGTTCATCAGAAACACTTCAGGATTAAAGGACCTGCCTTGCTACAGATTTGTATTCCACATTTGGAAGGGAAGTAGAAGACATAGCTAACTTTGTACCTGTCATGCTGGAGCACAGAATTACAACCATTAAACTCACAGTTTTGTATCTGGCTGAAGCACATTCTTAGCAAGAATAGCACATTCCTCACATAACCTCTGGTGCATTCAATGAGGGGTGTGAAAATGGCCTCACTCAGGTTGGAAGCACAAACTAATATAGCTCTCTAAAGAATGTAAGTCACATACTTCACTCTCTCTTCACTTTAACACCATTTCTGAGATCCATGCATACTGGGGTAAGTGGTATAATAACAAGGTGCTGATGATTTAGCTAAAGACAGTCATGGGAAAGGTATGTTCATCTTCTATCCAGAGAAGGTCTCCAGCTATGTTAACAGTGTTTCCTTCTGGGCCACCTAGCATACAAATGGTAACACTAGGAACTGAGAGTTTAAATTAAGCCTGAAGTTCTGGACAAAGCCCAAATACAACAGCACATTGCATTCAAAGTGCAAGACTTCAAACACAGTTTAAAATGTGAAGTCTTCCTCTCTGGGCATGTTTCCTGGCTCTGCTACAAGTGAAGAGAAGTGAGTCATTGAAATCACAGAATCATAGAATGTTAGGGGTTGGAAGGGACCTAGAAAGATCATCAAGTCCAACCCCCCTACAGTGTATTGATCAGCTGTGCGAGGATAATGACAACTGTTCATCAGGAAGATTGTGATGTTTTATATGTCACTGAAGCATTTTGAAACCTCTGGGTGGAACTCAATACATAAATATGCAAGATCATTACCATTGGAGCTGTGTAATTTATTTACTCCCAGGCAAAGCCACAGTTATAGTTTAGCTACCAGTTTGTATCTTAAATTTTTGTTTGTGGTGGCTTTCCTTGATTATCTTGCACTGCACACTTAGATATCTACCTCAGCCCAGAAGTCTGAAGCAAAACTATTCAGCTGTTAGCAGACTAGTTTCAAGAAGCCATTTCTTTCAGCTGTTAGAGAAATTGAGCAGGAGTTCTTGGCTTCCAGTATGCATGTGAAGTAATAGCCTCCATGAACTGCTGCTTTGTTAAAAATAGTTCAAGATCCAAATTCAGTTATCTATTTCATAAAGAAATATATTCTCCTTACCTAAAGGCATGGAAAATATAAAACACACACACACATATACATTTGGATAACTAAAAATACATGGACACCTGTTAATGGGAATATATTAAAAACATAAGGATAACAGTAAAATAAATAAGATACAAATAAATCATGCTAAATCTTCTGTATAGTGGATTCCAAACCACAGCTGTTGTGAGAGCCAGCAGTCTTAAATCTTGATCCTCTGGCTGCTTTGCCCCAGCCCATCCATAGGATGTTCTTCCCTTAGGATTTTCTTTAGAGGACAAGCATCTCAGTCTTTGGATGTCTTGGCATTACACTATTTTTGCTCCAGCTTTCTTGAAGTAGAAAAGAGGTATAGTTAGAGCAGGGCTGTGATTTGGCATCCTTAAATGATACCTTTGTAGGAGCCAACAACTTTGTCCAATGTGCAACAGTTCTGAGTTTCTTCCAGGTTGTGTTCTGGACCAAACATTCCCCAACTCAGACTCAGCCTTGAAGAGCATAAAGAGGAATATCTAATTACTTTGGCTTTCATGCCCTTGTCTTTTCTCCAGAGTAGTTTAGCTGCACCAGAAAGGCTTGTTTCTACAAACTGTTGTCTAGAACTCTAGTAAGGAAAATATGCTTCTGTGGATCTGGTCCTAAATTATTGTATCTGTATGCTACCAATACAGGTGACCCATAGATTTCCTCACTTATGTCAGTAAAATGATGCCAGTTTACACAGCTGGAATCTGAGCAAGTGAGTTGAAAAATATTCTTCACCCCTGTTGCCAATCTTATGTGTTCTATTTCTTTTGAGTAATCAAAGATATTCAGACTACCTTTTGTGTAAATGGAATCAGGATGTGATTATAGACCATAATTTTTGTGTTCAAAAGTTACTACAGAGAAATTCAGTCTGTTTGAAGTTTAATTCCCAGTTGTACAGGCAAGGAAAGATGTCCTCCTGTAGCTTGGTTATTTTAAGGGCTGGATAATTTCAAATAAGGGTATAAAGGTATTTTTACAATTTAGAGTAATTAATTTATTTTATTTTATTTTTCTTTTTTGTTTCTTTTTCCTTGTATTCACAAGTTGTTTCCACATCCTACTTCTACTCTGTTGCTTTGGCAAGTCCTTAGCAGAGGAAGGTCAATCTCAGCAGTCAGACTGAGTACTGACACTGATATATGCAGCTTTTCTGTGTCTTGGTCTTGACAGTCCATGTCAGCCTCTTGGTTTGTGGAGATAAAAAAGAGACAGGTCTGGCTTTTATGTTCTGTCAGTAGAAGTGGGAAAGAACCAGCTAGCACATGTTTAAGAAAATAATACAGACAGACATGTCTTTATTTTTTTCCCTCCTTAAAGCATCTGTTGGTATAAAGTTCCAAAGTGTCAAACACTAATATACTTACTTTTTTTCCAGTAAAGTAAATATCTGTGGTAGATAGGACTTACATGATTGCTTTGAACTGAGACTGTACCTGGCAAACTTTACAGGATCCTATTGCCATTGTTCATAACTTTACCAGACTTTGGATTGATCATACTGGAAAAAAATCAGATAAAACATCACAGCCATCTCTGATAATTAAATTAGACCAATATGAAGTTGTTTTGTACTTGCTGAAGAAGTGCTGCTTGCATAAAAGAATGTTTCTTGGAGCAAAGGCATGGTATATATCATAGTGGATTGGCCTTTGCTTTCTCCCAGATTCTTGAAAATGTTAAGCTTCTGAAAATTCAGACTCCACTAGAGACTTCCACAATTTACATGCTAGATCATCTATAGGTTTGATTCAAATGGAATTTGCTTTATTCCCTTGTAGCTTCTGTGCTGATCAGATTGCATGCACACCATCCTCACTGTTCCTGAGAGGATTCCTGATGACTCCTTCTGGCACTTGGTTTAGTGCAAAATAATAAATAAGCTGAAAGAAATTGGGGGGAAAACACCAAAACAACAACAGCAACAACAAAACAAAAACAAAAACCCCAACAAAAACCAGAAAAAAGATCAGATGCATTAGGAGTTATCAACTGAAATTGGAATGTCTGTAAGGAATTCTGTCCTCACCATGGGGATGTTTCTTCCAGGTCCTGGTTTCTACTCCACTCAGCTGTGCAGACCCCAGGCAGGTTGGTGTTGAGTGATGCTGTTTGGGTCTGCTCCTTGCAGCAAGCAATGCTAGCTCAGTATTTACCCAGCAAACTGGATTCAGTCAAGTTAGTTATATCCTCTGTCACAGAGATCAGCAGCCTCTCTCTGACATATAGACCTCTTGCATGAGTGCACAGATGGGGAATGCTGGTTGATCTCTGTTTCCACCATCTGTCTCTTATGATTCAAAGGAGCAGTCCTCAATGGCAGTGTGATTCCCTGTTTGCCACCAGCAGTGCCTAATGGAGCAACCCTGGCAATCTGGAGCTCTTCCTCTGGCTCTCCTCTGAAGTTCTTCCTCTTTTCCCTTCCCTCCTTTGTCCTTTCCTGAGACACAAGTGAACTTTCTTCTGACTTTTCAGGAAGCAAAATTCAATTTTGTTTCATGATGTTAAGAAGTTTTGAGATGTGTTTGACTTCATGCCAGGAAAGCCAGGGAAATAAATGATATATCAGAATAAAGAACATTCCACTAATGAAATACTTAGTCACACTTTAAAAAGCAGAATATTTGTAGAGAACATTGTTGTGAATTTATCTTAATATATTATATCACTACTAGATATTCATGAAAACTGGCTTTAGTATATTTGGTCACCATAAGTAAAAAGCAAAGTAGATTGTAGAATTTCATCTTTCCTACAGTACTGCAAGTAATTTTGTGTCTTACCTAAGCCTTTATTGTCAGTCAAAATGACAGTGAATAGCTCTTTTTAAATAAGAGATTTTAATAATCAACTTTTAGCAGCTTTGGAGCATGTTTTAAGCAAGTGTAAAGTTATGTTCTGGCATTTCTTCAGGCCACTATTTCTTCTTGACAGCATTTTATTTTACAGAGGTGCAAAAGAAGTGACAGGATATTGTGTACATAATCATGGCTAATTTTTAACTTCAAAACCTGCTCTGTGATCTTAAAAGCTTTTAATTTGTTCATAGGCACAGGTTTGTACAGGCCTCCTGCACCATCTGTACCCTCTCTTAACAAGTAGCTAGAATAGTAGCTCTCTCTCTCAAAAAGTTTAATTAGATTTGAAAAGTGGCCTAAGTTCTTATATGAGTTTGACATGTCTAAGCACCATGACATGTCCATATTTTGAACCTGGCACTGCAAAGTGCTATGGCCTTCATAGAAAACTCTTCCACACCCAAATCCTGCTGAGATTGGTGCATTTCAAGGTGAGCAGCATCTCAGAAGGCATAGTTAGTGCTTTGTTGAACTGGGAATATCTGGGAACTCAGAAGGCTGTGGAAAATCTCTCATGTGCTTTGGTCATTTTGAGTCATAGGTCAATGATATTAGAGATTAAGAGAATAAAAACCCATAACTGGTTGTTCTCAAACCATTCTGTAGTTGCTATGCCTAAGACAGCCAGACAGCCTCCAACCACCACATCTCCCACCAGTCCTTCTCTGTTTGTAAACACTAGGTCTAGTGGGGCATCTCCCCTGGTGAGCTCACTTACCAGCTGTGTCAGGAAGTTCTCTTCCACACACTCCAGGAACCTCCTAGGCTGTTTCCTCTCTGGTGGGTTGAAGTCTCCCATGAGAACAAGGGCTAGCAATCATGAGACTTCTGCCAGCCACTTACAGAATGCTTTGTCTGCCTGTTTATCCTGGTTGTGTGATCTGTAGCAGGTTTCCACCAGGATACTGCCTTGTTTGACTTCCCCCTTATCCTTACTCATAAGGACTCGACCTTATCATCGTCATCACTGAGCTCTGTACAATCAAAACATTCCCTAACCTACAGAGCCATCCCCACTGCCTCTCCATCCTTGCCTATCCCCTCTGAAGAGCTTATAGCCACCCCTTGTGACACTCCAGTCAGGAGAGTCATCCCACCATGCTTCTGTCATGGCAACTATGTCATATTCTTCCTGCTGTGCCATGGCTTCCAGCTCCTCCTGTTGTCCTCTTTGCATTAAGGAAGGAATATGTTTGTTGCCCTTTAGGCTTTTTCCTGTGGTTATAGAAATCAAGTTCTAGCTGTTGTATCACTTATTCAAAGGAATGACCTAAGGAAGGTAGATTTCTGGTTCTCTAACAGGCCCTCACAGTCAGACTTTGCAGCTAATAATTTTCATCTCTAAGACACCGTAGTAAAGTTACAGATAATTATATTTAAGTGTCTCTCTGCAAGGTATTAGGTGTCTGCCTGTAAATGACAATGAAGAGAGATCACACAAAGCTGGCTGAGCTCACTAGCTGTGTCTGGTGCAATTCACAGCAAAAAATTGGTCCTGGGTGTTCTCTAAATGTGGAAGGAGATAATTATTTTCCAAAGAGAAACAAGATACAGTCATAATAGTAGTATTATGCAAGCAACAAGGATTAATTTCTACTTCCAGATAGATAATGTGCTTGCCATATTTCTGAGTGAGCCTTTTACTATGCCTAAAGTATTTTATAATGCACTACTGAGTGCAGACAAGAGCATATTGTTAGGGCACTCACTAATGCAAGCTATGTGTGTCCAAGTAGGAAAAGTGTCCATGTATTATCAAAAATTATCTTTTAGCAACTAGAGAACATAATTCTCTCTAACATGCTTTTGAGAAAATTGGATGCAAAATGTTTCAAAATCAGAAAGACTGTGTCTAATGGCCCTAGTTTATGAGTAAAAAACTCCCATTTAATACTAAACCTAGTGTACAGCCTTGACTCAGATATGAGAACAATGTGTGTGTGTATTTGCTAAAAAAAAAAAAGAGTACATTTATCAGCAAAATCATTTAGAAACAGAAGTTTAAAGGAACTTCATTGTTGAAAACAAAGTTCTATTTTTTTAGAGAATGCATTATACATAAAGAACTCTTACAGGTATATCTACTGCATTTAAAAATCTGTCCCTTTGTAGGAATATATGCTGAATATCTTAGTAAATGAACTGCAAGAAAAGAGAAAAAACCCCAAATCATAAACTCTGTAAATGAAAATATTGTTTAGAAAAGGGCAATAACAGAGCACATGACATTACTTCATCAAAGAAATGTGCTTGCATATTTTAAAGTTGCATTTTCTTACTGCAGTGTGGGGAGAAGTCATGCATGTAGAAAGTGGAGAGTAGCCAGCATGAGCACTCATGGCAACCTGAGAGCAATTTGCAGGTAGACAATATGCACACAGATCCACTGGGTCTAATAAGAGAAGGACCACAGAGTCATGGGTATTTGACAGCATCTTTACACTCATTTTACATAACAACTTATAGATTATTGAAAAACAAAAACCTATGCAAACAACAGAATCACAGAATCACAGAATGTCAAGAGTTGGAAGGGACCTTGAAAGATCATCTAGTCCAACCCCCCCTGAAAGATATGTATGGAGGCTTAAAGATACATATTTGAGTCACCATAAGCAGTTAAATTGTTTGTGAAATGACTCACTAAATTGCATGTTAAGGAGAAATGGTGGTTTTCTCTGTTTAGTGTTAATCTTTCTGATGAGGCTGATTTGCTGTTTATGAAAAGCCTGACTGATGCCACCACCTGCTAACTTGGGATCATTGTATCAGATTATTTCCTTCTACCACCTGCTGTACAGAATAGAGCTGGAATTCAGCTGATGTTTCTACATAGTGGTGACAAGATTGTAACTGCTTCTGTAAAATGTATTTTAATCTAGGGGTTTCCCTGGGAATATTCTGCTAATTTTAGCTGGTTGAAAGTGTTGCAATTATGAATTAAAAAATCCAGAATCTGAGGACTCAGGTTTTAAGAATTATGCTTTCCCTACTCCTAATTACTTTGACTTTGCTAGTAACATTAAAGTTTGTGTCCAAAGTTACAGAAAGCATAAACACTCTCTCTCAATACTGATTTTAGCCAAATGCCTCAGTTTTGTACCCCTCACCTGCTGGAAGTGACTTTATAAGTCTTACAGAAGTGGAGCAGTGTCATCTCAGGAAAATACTGTAAGCTCTTATTAAATCAATTTGTGACATGCTGAGGGAAGTTTCCTTCTACTCCTATACCAAAACCCCCAGAACCTACAAATTTAGTGCACTTGGTGATGTGTCCATTCAGCAGTCTCATCTTCAAATCTGTTCAGGACCATATATTTTCAATACTACTTTGCCCTATATAAAATTATTACCTCTTTGTTCAGTGGCTGAACTAAGTTTTTATTTTAGTTCCTTTCTTCAGATCTAATCTAAATATTTTCCCCCAAAAATTCTTGACCAGAGAATGTAAAAGAGAGAACTGGAAAAGCTTCCACCTTGATGCCTTTTCTTTCAAGCTGCCAAAAGTAAAGCAGAAGAAATGACTCCAGCAGTAAGAAAAGAATTTCTGCCCAGTAACCCCAATTTAGAAACCTCAGCAAGAATGATGAAGGATCCTTGAGTTTGTTTTCTGTTGCTGCCTTACTGAGATATGAAACCATGCAACAGAAAGCTGATCTAACTGCTATACTATAACAGATTTTCCACTAGGGAAATGGAAAGTATGCAACATATAATGGAACATCATCAACAACATGGGTTACAAGCTTGCCCAGCACCTAATGGATAGACAAGACAAAATCTCCTTTGCAACAAATAGGATTAAACATGTTTGGTTTTTCCCTCAATGAATTCTGTAACTGCTGACTGTAACAAAACAAATCTCCTCATTCATTACTTTTGGAACTCTAAAACTAAATTCAGCCAAAATCATCCACTGAATTTGGATTTATTTATCAAGATAACAATTTATCTGTGTTCTTCTTGAAGATGTAATTGATTAGCCCAGTTGTGGCATCACTGCTTTCTCCAAAATCAGCATGTACAATCTGGCTATCAGGAGATAATCTTTCAGATTTAGTAAATATGGTTACACAACATTTCCAAACCTTAGAGGATAATGAATTCCAAACCAGGTTGAAAATATAACTGGAATGAATTTATTTTGGTAAGTTCCTTAGAATTGTACAAGCTGGATTGAAAAAAAAATCAAAATAATACAGGATTTATCAAAGAAAAAACACACTAAAAATAAGAAGATTAGGGTTCCTCCACCCATAACTGTAGCTTATACCTGCTACAAAAAAAAATACAGTTCTTTACATAGAGCCTTGTATTGCCATGGAAGTGCTCATCCATCCTTTGTCTCAGGGGTCATTTTGGTATTTTTCTTACAAGTCTCCCAGCTTTGAAAAGTAGTGTATGAAAGAAGGTAAAAAATCATGTATTTGAAAAAACACAATGAAGATAATAGCTTCTGGTATCCTAATTCAGTGCCTATCAGCTGGCAGAGAGTTGACAACTCTTTTTTCCTAGAAATTTCTTGCAAGACATGAAGCATATTCTCTCACCAGGAATAGCCTGTTAATGTATACAGGATTTCAGTCTCCTTTTGTCTTCAGGAACTGCATAGCTAGACTTATGAATTCTAATATATGAATGATATTCTAATAATGAACAATGACATCTTGCCCAGTGAGATACTAAGATCATCTGTGAATTTGTGATGTTCCTGTGTTCATATAATAGCTCTATAATGGCAGAACAGTGAAATTAGTACAAAACAAGCTCACATCTCCCCTGAAACACAGCACTGTGATATGAGTAGATCTCTTCTTGTGCTTGGTGTTGTTCTGTAAGTAATGGTTTTTATCATTCTATAGAGCCACCACTAGCACAGTGAATGAAGTTCAGATGTCTCTGGATCCTTGTGGTCTTTGTGCAACTGACTTATATAGACATATGCTTTTATATACATTCCCAGTTTTGAAGAGTTTAATTTCTGCCAAATCTAGCTTTTCTAAAGGGTAAGGGATACAAGTGGGTAAACACATTTGAGTTTGCACACTTAAGAACCATTTCACTTGCTGTTGCTCACATTTTATGACTGCTGTTTGTGTCTTGGAATGTTAAATTTCTATTCTCTTGTGGACTAATTTTAGGGTACTACCCAGAGTGGGTCTCTGGAAAAGGCTGGTAGCTAGGAGAGTGCTATGTGAGCCAAGTTATCCCTGGCATAACTAACAGGGTTGATATGAGAGATGAATTGGGCCTTATGTCTCTCTACTCTTGAGAATACTTTCTCTTGAGCCAAAGTAACAGCTGCAGTGTGCTTGTGACTTAAAAAAAAAAGCTTGCTTTTCTGGCAGAGTGAGCACACATGCCTTTGTCTTCACAGCACAGTAATCCTTAGTTTTCTGAGTTATTTGTATGGTGTTGCTTGTACCTCTCAGGTTAAAGGTTTTTTTCTGATGCACTCTCCTCTAAGAGTATGTGGTAACCTCCACTTGCCTCCCCTTGAAAGCTGAAGTTCCCCTGGTTGAAACAACAGGTGCACTGTGCTGATGGAGCACAAAGACAGGATGAAGTTCAGAGTGGGATTCTGGCCATGGGGTTAACAGAAAGCACAGTGCACTCTGCCAGCTTCTCTCCTGGGACACTGAGGCCCTGTATGTCCATGGTGCTTGCACAGTTCTGGATGTAATGCCTTGTAGCTGGTGTATGCCTCTTCACCTTCCTTCCCAGGGGATTTGTAATGGTATCAAAGTGCCTGTCTTTATTTAGAACACAAAGAAATAAGTTTAATCAATCATAAGATTCTTTAATTACAAGCTGTGACTGCATGGCACATGCTTAACTGTTTCCAAATAAGACATTTTGCCAGTAAGTTAGTATTTTGTAGGCAATACTGCAAAATTACTTGTTTGAAAAATAATTCAGGATCTCAGCAAAAACTAGAGGAAGGAATTTCAACTTACACCATAGGGTATGCAATAACTTCCAGTCTCTATGTAGGCCTATATTTCACAGGATAAAACTGGATAAAAGACTTGATGTTAAATAATATAAAAGTAATGAACTTTCGTTTACCTTTGATTAAGAGGAAAATGTGCAGACATTGACCTTAGAGTAAATCACCATTGTTAAAAAACTATTATAGTGTGAATGGAGTAGCATAATTGTACAAAAACTGTAGGAAAAAAACCTCTACTGTTTTTCAGAAGAGATTTGTCATCAGTCTAAGAATGAAAAAGATTATGATATCAAACCCTTGAATCCATTTATTATATGGTTCAAAAAACCTACAGTATTTTAAAGGTTTCTATAAAATTTATTTGATTTCACTCCCTTTAAATTCTGTGGGTTCATGGATTCACCTACAGGGCTCTCCTGAGTTGTTCCCCTGTGCCCTGGTCTCCTCAGTATCTATACTGCACACACACTGATGTGCTCCTGGGCTCCCTCTGGAGTGAGCAGGCTAGTTGAAGGGACTGTCCTCTCCGGCTCCACCCAGCAGGGATGGATGAAACCATGCCAGGGTTAACATTCTGGCTCACCCAGGGGCATCTTCTGGAGCATCCCTCCTGACCTCACTCCTTCACCCTTCTTTATACACTACTCCATTGCCTACAGACCTTCCCATCCTGCTCTGAAGACTAGAGATGCTCTTACTGTGCTATTGAGGGTGAATTGGGGGTTTTTTGCCTTCATACTTGACCAGTGATGTTTTTTTTAAATGCCCTTTATTTGACCCCTGTGGTCCTTTAGCTTCTATTTTGTTCATGTCAGTGACAATACATTTATATATGTATATATTTATATACATATCTGCTTTCCTTGTGTAGTGTGAGGGCTTCATAGCTAGATCTTCCCCTTCCTGACCAGCCTCTGAAGCTGCAGTTGGACTGGTGAGTGGACAGGCAATCTGGGAAGGAAGCTGAGGACCAGGCAGGACTGTGTGGGTTTAAGGTGAAGGAGGAAAAAGCAGGGTGGATGATGGGACAAACAACAACAGACATAGATCAGCTTTAAGTTATTTGGAGTATGCCCAGAGCCCTTGCTGAAAGGCAATGGCTGATAGTGTTTTGAGGGGTGATGCTGCTGGCCCTGGGTTTCACAAGAAAAGCCAAAACTGCCTGCAGAGGCAGTGGTGAGGCATTCAGGAACAGCCCAGCTGCCACCACACATGAAATACTGATTCACCTGCATGCTGTCATCCAGCCAGCCATCTCCCTCCAACAGCCTCAGCTTCAGCAGCTGACTGCAGATGGAACTGTGCAGGAGGCATGGTGGAGCACAGATGAGAGAGGCCATGGCATAGGCATTGAGCCAGACTCCCCATAAGGCTCAGGGTCTGGGCAAGGTGAGCCTGCTCCAGACAACAGTAGTAGTCTTGATAAACAGGGAATTAAGTCACTCTTGACCTGTGGCAGCAGTCAGGTGCTTCCATGTTGTGTGTATATATATATGTGTGTGTACATATGTGTATGTGTGTGTTTATATATATATATATATGGTATAAATACAGCCTCTGATACTTTCCAGGATAAGCATCAGACAATGTGACATGAATAAGAGAAGGGACTGCAAACTGGCCATATTTTCCAATGGGTTTAATGTCCTGACAAGACCAGTAAATAAAGAGACTGAAGGATTGGTTGAAATTGTATTCCACAAGCCAGAAAAATGCAGATATAATAATAAGGCTATAAAACATATACTTCATATAATCTCACTTTCCAAATAAAAGTTGTTCATAAGCCTTGTTTTTTAATAACAATTTCTTAAATGTTGTCTTTACAGTTTCTGAGCAACTAGCTTTTATCCTGCTACTATTTTCCAGGTTGTGATTGTTAGTCAAAACCACTTTAAAAAAATGGAGGCAAAAACAAGTTAAAGGATTTAATAGTTAATCTGTGCTAGGTTGTACTGGACCTAAGGAAGAAATTCATTAACCACTCAATGTACATTTTTACACAACCTACCCTTTTATCTGGTAAGCCTTATCTACTGCAGCATGGTAAGTATACAATATAAATATTTGAAAAATGATGACATAATTGCAATTCAGTTTGTTCATGCAATCCTAGTGAAACCCTGAGGAAGGCAAGTGGTTTCAGTGAGCACAGAATACCCTTGTATGTCATTCACTTGCAAAGTAATTGGCACAACATACTTCATTCCAAACATATCCGCTGAAAGAGATAAGTGAAAAGAATACACAGTGTAAATAGATGGATTTATTTCATGAATGTAGGAGGCATTTTAAAGGCAACTATTCAATGGGAAGCTTTAATGTCAATGCAGATTTAATGAAGTCAGAATACATTACATCACTGAGGACCAGCACACTTCCACTGCCTTAGCTGGAGCTTTACCAGTCTGTAACTTCTAGCCTTGAAAAATCTTATCAGATATTCTCAGTTGCTTCTCCTTTCTTTCTGTTCTGTTCCATTGTAGCCTAAGACTATTTGCTCCTGATTATTTTTTACCCTGCATCTCTGTTCTTTTAGTAGGTCTAGTGATTCTTTTCTTCTTCTTTACTCTGGTCTCTTTAGATTTCTCCAGGAACCTTTTTTCTTTGTTTCTCAGAGTCATAGAGTAATCTGGGCTCATAGGAATCTCTGGGGGTCATCTAGGCCAACCTCCTGCTCCAAGCAGAGCGAATTTCAAAGCTAGTTCAGCTTGCTCAGGGCTTCCTCATCCAATTGATTTTTGAGTTTCTACAAGGATGGAAACTGCACAACCTCTCTGTGTCCTTGTTCCAGTGCTCACCCCCTCATCTGAATTTTTATTTTTAATATTTCATCATGTCTTTTTGCAGCTCTTTTGAACAGCTTCCACAATTCTCCAACTTCGTTTCATCCTCATGCCTGCCTCCACGCTTCTACCTCTTAAAGTTTTAGCAAACAGACCATTTCCATGCTTTCTGAATTTGCTGATGTACTTATATTTCTTCATAATAGAAATACATCCCTTCCTTTGATATACTGAGTTATATTTACTCCTCACAAGATTCAAACTCATGCCATATGGGGAGAGGTCAGGTTGAACGACCACAGCTTATCGCCCAAAGCCATTCAGGTAACATGAATACGACTAGAACTGCCCAAACCCCACCCCTCTTAGTCTCCTTTGCTCCTGCACAGCTCACCCATCTCACATTTGGAGCTGTAAAGCTCCAGTGGCTTCTGAAAGCATACTGGCTGCTAAGAAAAAAAAGGTGTTTGATTTGAATGAATCACCAGATGAATGTTTGGAAGTTTACTTTTTGCATCAGATGAACATTAAAAGACAATTGAAAAAGTTGGCTCCGTTGCCACTGGATTTGGAGCAGTAGTCCCATGGCACTGACAGGAGCTACTGGAACAACACTGGCAATCTGAATAGAAGCTGTCGTTTTTAAATTGCTCTAAAGAGTCAATCCTTAGACAGATGGACCTTCATTGTTCACTACAAAAGAGCTGGTGTTCAATTGTAATGGAGAGTACAGGGAAAGTTAAGCTATTAAAGTGAGATTTAAGAGAAGTCATCTTACTGTTTCTAAAATACTCACATTTTAAAGTAAATGTTGCCTTTTCTAAATATTGTAAAACATACATTAATACATACATAAATACATACATAAATTGATTTAAAAATGACCCATCTGCTTATGTTTGCTTTGAAGTGGGCTACAATGAAGCTTCATGCTTGAAGTAACAACACTGAACTTTGACTTCCCTGACACTTCATGCTTCTGTTCCTTCTTAGAAAAAAATAATTTTGCAGTCCTAAACAAGTGCAACATCACATCTTAATCAGTGGGAATTTGCTTACACTTAATGAAGTAGTGCCCATTTACTTCATCGCTGACAAACATTTAAGTTGACTAAGGAAGAAGGTAACTTGCTGCACTCTGATAACTGTTTCAGTGAGTCAGGTTCAAAAAAAGGTCAAGCTCCATTTACTGGAGTAGTCTTTGACATATGCAACCATTGCTCCTCTCACTTTAATTTCTTCCCATTGTTCATGCATTTTCCAGTAGTCAGTAAAATTGAAGCATTTGTCCTTAAAACTTTGCTCTACTACTATGTGAGCAGCCCATGTGTTCATTTTCTGTAATGAATCTCGAGGTACTGAAACAAGCCTTGTTTCTTCATGCTCCTCCAAAGGTGAGGACAGAGCTCTCTCCACCAGCTTCCTATTCTTTCTCATCAGCCAATGCTCAAAACTAGAATTTTGTTTACATGTCATAATCAATCTTCTCCAGAGTATACAGTTTTAAAAAAAAGATAGTTTGGAATTCTTGCTTCTTGTTGGATTGCTTTGACATTCATGGCATTTGGAGACATAGTCTTTCTGTTAATTCTTACTTTGTAGAAGTCTTCAGATTTCAAATTTTTTTTCTTGTCCTATAACAGTGCTTATCACTGACCCACATAGAGAAGACAGTTTAATGTGCTTCTGAGAGTTGCCAACTCCAGAGTATTCAGGAAGACAACTCAGTATTCCCAAGAAGACTCAATATTCTCAAGATTATGCTGGATACTGATATACTTTGGAACAACCCAGACATCCCTTCTACAACCCCAGTTGCTGACAGGGCTTATCTGACTTCAGCAGTGAAGGTTCTTCCAGTACTGCTCACTCCATTCAAAACCTGGTCAGCTTATTCCCTGATTTCAGGAGAAGAAAACATGTTCTCTGTTTCTACTTTGCAAGATTCCTAAAATGACAGGTGAGTCAGATCACAAAACAGCTTTAAGACATAAAACACACTTCAAGCTTGAAGGCCATCCCTGAGGCCATTTTGCTCTTCACAGAGCAGATGCTGACCCCTCTTGTACCCCAGTAAGAACAGAGGAAGATGCTGGATGAGCTCAGTTCCCCCGTGTACTCTGTTCCCTCCAGCCATACAACAAGCAGCTTCTGAACACTTCTGAAGTTGTTCATGCTATTTTGGCCACCAGTGCACTGATGAACAAATGCACTGAACATCTCTGTTTAAACTCTTTATCTGGCTTACTTTTTGCTGAAGCAGACAAGAAAAGATAAAGAGGAGACAAAGAGAATATTTGGAAAAAAAAATGTTTTCTGGAGAGCATTGATGGCTGAATAGACAGATCTCATTGCCTGCATTGAATACAGCCCCATCCAGCTTAAAAACCTGGCTCACTGTAGGTATCTGCATTATAGTCAGTGATGAAAATGAATTCCCTCATCTTTAATAGTGATTACTCATCGACAGAATGGGTTCTCCAACTCGAGGAACTTTTGGGTTGAGGCTAGTTTCCTGTTCCCTACCCCCTGAAGATGTAGGTTTAATCACAGATAGAAGAATGAGATTTGAGAACCAAACAACTAAAAATTACATTTCATTACAAAAAAATCTAGAACTGCCTGAAAAGGAACCATGGTACTCATGCAGTGATTGCCAGAGTACAGCCTCCTAACAACCTGTTTTCAGTAAAGTTGATAATCCACAGGCTCCATCCAAGAGGTGCAGGGCTCCCTGAATGCTGCTACAAGCAGTTTTATGAAGACTTTGCCCTGACAAAATAAACTAAGCAGGGGGATCCTATGCTAGAACAAAACAAGTGCAGTCTGTTGATGCCGTGGTGTCAAACTCTGCCTTGAGATTACCTTCCTTCGACACTGTGTGTGGAGGTGTCTTTTCCCTGGACTTTCAGGGGAAGGTGATTCACAGGGTGCTTCTAGGTGCCACAGAACCTGAGAGGACACCTGCCGACTTCTCAGAGCTGTCTTTACGCTTCTCAGGGTGACTTGGGCATCTCCAGGTTTCCTAACCGCCCCCCCACACACACACTTTTTTTTCCCCTTAAATGGCACCTCTCTCGGGCTCTAATAGCAGCTGCACCAGGCGACGCGGGGACATGCGGTGGCATGCGGTGGGACAGAGTGCCAAGCTCCCCAACCGCCCCTTCCCACCCCAGACCACCCCTACCCGCCCCTGGGGGTGCTGAGGGCCGGGACACAGCAGGCGGCGCGTGAGGGGGAGGTGTCGCCCGGCGGCGGCGCGCGGGGGCTGCCCTCAGCCATTGGTCAGCTCCTGCCCCGGGGGGCGGACCGGGGCCCGGGGCCCGCTTTGAAGTGCGGGTCCAGGGATGGCAACCGCCTGAAGGCAGCTGGGCAACGACTCGCGTCCCCGGCAGAGACGGCGGCGGCCGGGGCAAGGGAGGCGGGGGAAAGAAAGGGAAGGGCCGCCCTCGCCCACCCCGGCGGCGGAGAGCGAGCGGGGGTCGGGGCAGCACCGGCGAGGGGGTGGGAGCACGGACGGCTTTCCGCGGGAGCAGGCGTGTGGGGGGAGCGCGGAGGCAGCGGGACAGCGCGGAGGGGCGCGGAGAGCATGGAGGAACCGCGCGGTGCGGGGTCGGCCCCGGCGGCCGGCGGCTGCTGAGGCAGCGGCCCCGGGGGGCGCTGCGGGCACGCCCGCCGCGGAGCGAGGCCATGCGGGGGGCGAGGTGGCTGGCGGGTGTGCTGTGCCCCTTCTACCTGCTCGTCACCGGATCGTGGGGAGTCCGCTTCCACCCGGGACAAGGTAAACAAGCGGCAACAAAGGCGGAGACTGCCCCCAGGGTCCTGGCCCTGCGATAGGCACCGTGCCCTGCAGGGCAGCCGCCGCACTCCCCCGGCCGCGGGCGGAGAGGAGGGAGCGTTTCCTCACGGAGGGTGGGGTGGGTGGGGGGAAAGCAGGACGGCGGTCTGGGGGTGCCTCCGGGTGGGACAGACGGCGGCGGGTTGGAGGTCCGAGGCGGCTGGAGGTTTCTGTCACTGGAACTCTGGCTAGCGCAGCGAGTGCCGTGCCGGGAGCTGTTTGGGTGTGAGTGGAAGTTGTTTCAGTCCTGTAGCGTCAGGATTTGCTTCTTGCTTTCTGTTGCAGAGACCTTGGTGAAGCAGCTCTCCTCCTATGAAATCATCACACCTGTCCGAGTGAATGAGTTTGGAGAAGTTTTCCCTCACACGCGTCACTTCAGCAGGAAGAAAAGGAGCTTGGAGGCACCGCTGGAGCCCACTGCATTCCGAACACATTACCAGCTCAGTGCATACGGGCAGGTCTTCCAGCTCAACTTGAGTGCTGATGCAGGCTTCGTTGCTGCTCAGTACACTGTGGTGCATGTAGGGGCCCCGCAGAAGCAGTCCTCTCATGATTTGCGCCACTGTTTCTACCGTGGGCATGTCAATGCACAGGAGATGCATATGGCTGTCTTCAGCATCTGTGGTGGCTTGGTAAGCATGTTGGCTACTGCCTCTTGTCTCCATTCATGTTCTTCTGTAGTGGGATGCCTTTGCTGCAGAGCTGAGCTGGAAATTCTCGGGCATCATTCCAGTTAGTTGGTCGTAAATGTCGTGGCACTGGCAGTTTGCAGTCATGACGATACTTTTTTGGTGGGATATACAAATGCTGCTTTCAAAGGATCTGTTGCTGGCCTGTAATAGAATTGGTTGATGTAACTCTTGACACCAGGAGCATTATAATGGAGGAAAAAAATATGCCATAGAAACACAGTAAGCTATTCTTATGATAAAATGATGATGTTACTTGGCATTGGTTCTGTGTTTGTAGCTTTATAGCTACTGTGTGGTTATGAATGAGGAATAACGGTGCTTGAGATGATGAGAGAAGAACTAGTGTTGGTATTTTTCTTCCTCTGCTTCTAGTAGTGCTGTAGAGGTGTCATGTTCTGCTAGGTGTTGCAGCAGTGCTCTCTAATCACATGTCCATTAAAAGTGAATGGGAAGCTTCCTACTGACTTCAGTGGGAGTATATCTGTAAAATGGTTAAGAACTTAGTTAAACTCCATTGATGTACATTCTTTATTTATCCCTTGATAGCATTCCTTTATGTCTTCCAAGGTGATAATGGAGAAATGCTATCACACAACTGTCTATAAAAACAGTTGTACTGTATTGCTACAGTGTATAGTTTTGTGTCTAGAAACAGGAAGACTGATACTTAGTACTTTAGCACACCACTGTTTATTGAAATGATGAGGACAAGTGTATGTGCTGTGCACACTGTAACAATATGGTGTTGTAATATTACTGTGAATTTAAGTTGAGGTTGTTCCATATTCCTTGCAGTAGCTCAGGAAAGTTTTTGGGAACAGAAAAAAAATCTGACTTCATATTCTAGTCTCTTTCTAGTAGCCTATAGAAAATTGAATGGAGTTGGCTGGATGCATGCAGGAGAGTGTAATCTGTGTTAAAAGAAGGTGATACACATCAATGGCAAAGAGGATCAGAAATAACTTGTACTTGAGAGAGACACCTCTGTCTCATGTTTATTCTTGGATATTTGGATATATGCCCCCTTGTCTTTGGGTTGAGGTCTGTAGACTTGGGCTAGTCCTTGGAAATTGCTGGAGAAGAAAGCATTTGAAAACAGTAATTCTGTATTCATCTAACTTTTGCCTATGTCTTGCTTTACAAAGAGCTGTCATTTGTTTTTGTACAAAACCCAATTCACACCTATACCGAAGGCCCTAATATATGTTGCAATAACTCGGAGTAAGAAAGAGGAGAAGTCACAAGTACATGTTTGGTTTTCTTTTCATGTTTCATGTTCTAGTAGATGCTCATATACTGTGGCATTGAGAATAGTGTCATACTCAACAGAATAAATGAGACTTCTTAAAGCCTCTTTTTCATAACTTCTCTTGCCTGTTTAAATGCTGTCCCTGCAAACCATCACTCTCTCTTTTTCCTCCTTCTTCCCCTGCCTTTCCTGGAACATTAGTCTGTATCGTGTACGCTTCCACTCAGAAACACTTAAGTGCCTTTAAACTGAGCCTTTCTCTCTTCTAGATGAACCTTCTGAACTTTCACTGCAGCTTCCAGCTGGGCTTCAAGCCCTCAGTCATTCCCTGGCTGACAGAGTGCCTAATCTGAGCCACCAGCAAAGGCCTTGCTGTCCTTGTGCTCTTGGGACCTTCTCACTACTCATTTCACCCTCTGCCCAGGCAGATACAGCTTGTGGAGGGTGTGTAGCATACCCAGTGTTGTAGCTGCTTTCCCTTCACTAATGAAGCTGGTGAGGTTTTCAGAGGAGAAAGCAGAGCCTTGAATGAGTGCTGGTGCACTTTTTTTGGGTCATGCCAATAGCTTGTGTGGGATGATAACTCGATGTGGGATTGTGTGCAGATGAAGAGGTGGTCATAGCCAGCTGGTTGCCTCTATCTGTGCAAAGTATCCTCCAGCCTGTCTCAGAGCCTTCAGCCTAATATTCTTTCTCTTTCTCATGGACTCAAAACAAATGTTACACTTTTCATGTGACTGCCAAGGGAGATTTCTGGAGTTGAGAAGAATAGATGTGAGAGCAGGGAGTTAGAGGCCAGGTGACATTTTCCTTTGAGATCTTGTCCATCCTGTGAATGCATTCCTCACTCCCAGGTGGGACTACCCTCAAAAGTTGGCAAATAGGTGGGGTTTTTTCCACAAGGATTTTAAAATTTCATAGTTTTGTGCATTCAAGAGATGTACCTGAAGAAATGAGCTACTCACTTATTGCTCTTTTATTGAACAGCAATGCAAAGATTTAAGTGGGACTTCTGCCAGGGTAAGGTACTGTTTATTGTGAGTGAGACAGTAGAAACCAAACTAGTGACTTAGTAGCCCTGTATTGTCTTTAAGTAAAATCTCTTCTTTTTGCAGGATCCATTTTCCTCAATACTGAACTTGAGCTTGGTGTATGGAAACTAACATAGAAGAGATTGCTTTGAACTGCTAGGTGTAATTTTGTCTTTGAACTTTCTGTATAGAAGGCAATAGCTGTAGATCAATACTCTAAAAGTTAGGGAGGAAAAAAGGACTTGGGCTTAGACAAAAAGGCAGAGGAAAGTTAACAATGGCATTTTAAAACTTGCTCTAAAGATGTGCCTGAGTGATCTGAAGTTAAACCAGCTACTTGCATTCACTTTATCCTGTAGGCATCCATGCCCAGGCTCTGCACTGCCTTCATTCACAGCTTCACTCTTGCTCCCCTTTTCTTCTCCTCCACAACTCTGCTTTCCCTTTTCACCCGTAGTTAAGCCTTTCTCTGAGTGTGCCAAGAGCATGTACAGCCCAGACTACCCATGGAGCATTGCTTAATGGCTCCTGACACCCTGTGTGCAGTTTTGTTGTGTTATGTTTCAGAGCATGCCCTGGGTTCAGGGATGCAAATGGCAAAGTGAGGTTAGAAGGTCAGCAGGGAGTCTGTAGTAATTGCAAGGAGGGAGTGTGTAATTAGGGAAGTTTGGGATGCCATCAAAGGCAGAAGGTCATTTGGAGTGATGGCCTGGGTGCCTGTTTGAACATTTGATCACATACAGACATATTTCTTGCATCTTCAGACTAATTTTTTGTAATTTCACACTTTGTTACACTTGATTTTCTTAAGTCTTGTATCTTTTTTTACTGCATTTGTCACTTCCTACAAATGTGGGGAACAAGATCTGCTGAGGATATCCCTGGATGCATGTAGACTAAAGAGTCCTCTCAAATGTTATCCAGACAGCAAAGTAAGAGGTAAAAAATACAAAAAATATCATTTAACTGTCAAGAACATACAACTTGCAAGTGTATTGACATAGTGAATAAAGTATCTTAATGAGGGAGCTATCCTCATTTATAACTAGAATGAACCTTCAGTTCCTAGCAGGCCCTTATCTGAATAAAGGAGTTTTATTTTTATTAACCCTGAATAAATGCTATAAAAAGTTTTAGTCCTTTGAGAAGCCTGGTATTCTTTCTTGGAGGTCAGGAATGTGTTGACAGATGCTGAGGATAGTTAAAACCCTGGGGTTGTGTGCTGGGAGAATGCCTGAGTGCCAAAGATACTTTGTTATTCTTCTGTGAGAGAAAGGTAACAAAGGAGGAAACATACATCTTTGTGGGTGTGCAGTCTCTGGTGTATAGAACAGCTTCACGTGCTCTCTAACTGGTGGAAGTTAGGTGTGGGAAAGTACACGTGAATCTCTCTGTGCACAGGTTTGTTAGCTGTCAGCTCTCTGCTGTCAGGAAGGCAGGACTGCTTTGTTCTGATGTAGCTTCTGGAGTGTAACAAGGTCTGTGTGACATTCCTTCCTCGGGAGCTCTAGGAAGTCCCTCGGTAACACTACTACACATCAAGCTTACTGTTTTCTGGAGAATGGCAGGAATATGAACCTCAGTGAGCATCTTCAGGACTTCCTCAGTGCAAGAGATTGTGTTTGGGTTTTGTGGGGCTTTTTATAATTAATATGGTCAGTGCTATTGGTATCTCATCTTATTTTAGCTTTGTCTTCTCACATATAGACACTAGATGTCTTTTTCACATACATCTGAGTGTGGACCATAACACTTGAAGTTACTTGGAGATGATCCTGTATCCCAGAGTCAACTTCTGCCTTCCCATGTTTGCAAAATCACTATTCATCACACTATTTGTTATGAAATAATAAGACAGCTTAGGTCCCCCCTGCAGCTGTTAGAGAAAATCTGAAATATCCCCAGTACATTTTATCCCAGCTCTTAACATCTCTGCTTTTCCTGAAGATGTTTTCACATGTACTATGCTCTGACAGAGGGACCAGCACAGATCAACAACTGCAGGTGGTCATTGCCATAGTAAACTGAGAAAATACATGAGGTTGCAAATTGTGCAGCTGAAGATCTGTCACCAAAAAGTGTCTATTGGAAATGATAGGATCTGAGTCTGCATCTACCTTTTCACCAGCAATTCTGCATGAATTGTCCTTTACATAGGCATGTCCCAATATGTTTAATGTTTTCTGTCAAGGGTGCCCAGCCATCTCTGTGCTGTGTTTTCCCACATCCTTTCTCCCCTGGCAGCCGCTTCAGCACATTGCTTGCCAGATAAATTGTTCTGATGGCTTCAGCCTGTTCTTAACTGCTGCTTTTATAGGAGATCCAGAATCTTTTTCATCTCTTTGGGTTTCTGTGACACAGGTGAATTTGCTGGAAAGCTGTGGGCAGCCACAGGAGGATAAAAACATGTTCTGTGTACTTCCTGGAAGTTTAATGCAGGTACTGTGCATGAAAAAGAATGATAGGAGTGTCAGGGGAGGGGACCTTTGCTGTTACTAGGTGGGCTAAATTACTGAAATGGTGTTGAAAATGGCTTGCTTTTTTGTGGTGGTTTCTAGGTTTTTTTTGGTCTTAACTTAATGCTTCCAACCCCAGGTGGCAGTCAACAGTCATCATGGATTCCAGGAAGCTTTGCACTCTTGGGGAATAGATAGACTTCTCATGAGATAACATATCTGCAGTAGCCTCAGTTTTAAGTTCTGTTTCAGATGTACCCTTGTGGCAAGATTATGGTAGCAAAGTCAGACACTGAACAGGTAATACCCCTGGGTATACACATATTGACAAAAGTACTCAAGGCAACTTACTGTATAGTTGACTAAAACAGGTGAAAATCTAGCTATACTTGGCATGGATTTGAGTGATAACTGCCTGATGATATACTTGAGGTTGAAAAGGCTTCATGAAGCTATTTATCTCCCAGTGTGAGAGAAAGCTGGTTCTGCATGTTCTTAAAAACATCAAAGCTAGGAAGTTCTCTTTAAACAGAGGTAAGTTGCAAATGTAAATTTGCTTGAGATGTGCTGAGACAGGCAATGTTATATGATGGAGTTTCCTACAAGATTGTCTGTGTTTATAGGAATACTTAACTTGATGTTAGTTTATTTATATGTTAAAAATAAACCCATTAAAAAGGAAAAATCAAAGCCAACAATTCCTTCCTTTCCCATAAACCCTCAACCAAAAAAAGCCCCTGTATGTAAATGTATATACATTCTGTTTCACCACTTTCAACAGGTATTGCAGAACAGCTGCTTCTCATATGAAATCTCCATGCCTGCTGTATCTATGATATAGCTGTTGTGCATAACTTTTGCCTTCTCTAGCTTGTTCACTGTGAATTGTATAGAAAGGTAAAAATAAATAAATTGCCCCTCTGTCTTGCTTCCACCTCAATGAATCTTGTTAATTGCTATTAACCCTGCTCTTTCCAGCTGTCTTTGAGATTGTTACTGTAACATTTCCTCAAGTTTTCTGCTATTTAGCCAGTCTGTTGTTGTTACAAGAGATTCCTGGAATCCATTTGTACCATTTGGCCAGACTTTCTTGCATAGAATAGCCTTACAAAGTGATGCTCAGGGTACCTAATGCAAGGTTTTACATGTCCTGCAAGAATTATTTCCCCCCCTATGCATTATGCAAAAGGGAAATAAGTACTTTTGTCTGTGTGTTCCTGAGTAAAAGAAATTTGGCATAGGTAAGATCCCATTGGGAGTTTACATGGAATTTAAATTCCAGACTAGAATTATGTTGTTTTGTTTAAGCAGTGACTTGGTGCCTTTCCAAACTGGGACACTTCTGAGCATAGGTGGCTGTTCAAGGTATGGTTAATTGTGCTAAAGGTGTAATTAATATCTGTTCATGAGATCTCATGACATCACAGAATTTGCAAGTAGCTGCAGTTAGATCATAGTTAAACTTACAATGAAAGATTTTTTTCCTGTAATAAGCTTTTAGCATTCTATTCTGTTTCTCTCCAACATCTTTACATGTAATGTTGCTTTCAATCACTTCTGAAAAGATGTTCCACCAGTAAACACTTAAGGATTGCTAGATATTTTTCCCTGCTGCTTAGGTGGTGTATTATTTATTATTTTTTTACTATTTTCTTATTTCTGTTATTAGCTTTAACTAATACATTAACTTGCAGCAACTACCTGTTGTGTTTCTAGCTGAATTATCTTCTAGTTGAAATCTTCTTCCCACATGTTGGCAGTGTTCCATGACCATCTTTATTCAGTGAACTAATTAAGCAATGGTTCTTGAGTCTTTCATTAGAACATTGTAACAGTGGAGCAGGAAGAAAAAGGTGAAGGGCTTCTTGCTTTGAATTAACACAAGGGGGAGGGAGAAGGAAGAGAACATCATAAAAGGTGAGGATTTTGTACTTATATGGTCAAAGGAAATAACTCTTGCTGTAAACTCCTTGCAGATTTTGGAGTTTGAGTTAAGCCATGAGGGCATGAAAAATACTTGAGCACAGGAGGAGAGCTTACCTGAAGGGAGTTTGCCAGTTTAGCCATGTTTTCCACAACTTCAGTTGTTCTTTTAGCATTTTCCTGAAACTTTCCAGTTTGACTGTTGTACATAGTAAGATGAATTCCATGTTTCTGAAACCTGCTGTATATCCCTTATGTTTTCCATGTGTTCTTCAAAGTTGCCATTATGCACAAGGATATAATTTGTGTGTGGGCATGGTACATACTTTAACCATAACTCCTGCAGTATTTATTTTTATTGCTCTTGGAATAGAGCAAATAAATAAGACTATACAGTTTTAAGCCACTTTAAACCACTAGAACATACCATATATAGTGAGTAGCTGTGTTGATCCATTGAACCTTGATTCAATATTAAGTGTCTAATTTATCCAGAGTGTATTAAATCCAAGAAATAAATTCTTTCTCATGTGGGCTTTCTCATAAATTTCCTCAAATCTATGCATATGAATAGTCTGGGGTAGCACTCCCTCTTTGGACAACTTACTGGACAACATGCAAGAAACTGTTTTCAATTTTCTACTCCTACTAAAGAGATCTTTTAAATATACTTTTACTTCTTTATCTGAGAACAGAAATAGAATGTTTTGGGCAGATTTCTTGTTAGGATTTGAGAGGCATCTGTAGATAAGCAAATCCATTTCATTTCTGATTTCATTTCCTGCAAATGCTTGGGCTCCTGTTTCAGCAGCCTTCCTCTGTATCTTTAAGTGACTTTGGGGTTTTTTTTTGGCTTTACCAAAAGTATTTTTCATTTGGATCTCCCAGCCCTTTTCATTGTGCACCTTGACAAGTGGAAACAAACTTTAGAACCCAGGGAAGGTTCTAAAGCAGGTATGTTTTATTGCAGCGCTGGAGAGCGGGGGAATAGCTTCGTCAAACCTCTCTACCCAGACAAGTTTCAGACCATTATTTAGTGCCCTAATCTATCCATATGCATTACTAGGCTATGCATATGCAGTGGATTTCTGGGAAATAGGTGGGATCATTAAAATTAGTTCCAGGAACTCATTCTCATAAGTCACCTCCTCTTTGTGCATGTGTGCTGCCTCCTGGTGGTCGTGGGCAGTGGTCTTCTGAGGAGGGCTCAAAGTCTTCTTCACGGTGGCATTTTCAACTCTGTCCAATTTTACTGAGTTGGCAGGCACCAGGGTCTCAAACTGGTTCTGTCTGGTAGTCCTGCAGCTGGGCTCCCAATATCTCATAGTGGGTCCCTTTAGTCCTTGTGTCTTATCTTTGCAGACCTATTCTATTCTTCCCTTAGCCCTATTTTTCTTCACTGTGTATTTTGGGCCAAATGTCCTAACCTACTAACCCTTTTCCATCTCAATTCTCTTTTACTAACTCAACCTAGCTTGCAGTAATACCTCTATTTGTATGAACAGAGTCTGTTGCCAGATTAAACATCACTTCCATGAATCAAGGACTATAAAACAGTGTGGCCAGTGACTGAGTTTTTGTATACCTGTGTGTTAGGATAATGAGGAGAGAACCATGTTTAGCTAATCAAAATCCATCTTTAGTCTTCATGAAAATTTGAAGAATTGGAATTGGTGGCTTTAAGCTCAATATCTGTTTGTGTTTTAAATGACAAATGTCACATACCCTTCTTAAGGTAGAGCACTGTTTGCATGTCTTATCCTTTGTTCTTTTCCACATACAGTATAATGAGTTCTTATCAACTTGGATAGGGGATGTGCAAGAAACTTAACATAGACTACTGGTGAGAGGTCTTCCTAACTAGTCAGTGGAAGTAATTACTTGTTTATCTGTACATTGGTGAAGAGGAGAGACTTCATTGAGGGAAGAGTAAAAGTTTGTTGCATTATAGAATTTTGGATCAGCTATTTCTTCCGTGTCTAAAAAGACTAATTGATCTTGGGATACTGTGTAAGAATTGGTGTGCCAGAGAGTGAGCAAGTTGGAGGAATCCTAGCTCCATTTTTCTGAAGTAGTTAGTCCAAGGATGTGGAAAGGTAGAATCTCCAGTCTTAAGGACACTGTTGTGCCTTTTTGTGTTAATATTTTGTCCTAAAACTAATTGTGGTATGAGCCAGCAGCGTGCCCAGGTAGCCAAGAAGGCCAACAGCATCCTGGCTTGTGTCAGGAATAGTGTAGCCAGCAGGATCAGGAAAGTGTCCCTCTGTACTCAGCACTGGTGAGGCTACACCTTAATACAGTGTTCAGTTTTGGGCTTCTCCCTAAAAGAACATTGAGATGATGGAGTGTGTCTGAAGAAGGGCAGCAAAGCTGGTGAGGGATCTAGAGCATAAGTCTTATGAGGAAAGTCTGAGGGAACTGGGGGTTCCCTGGAGAGAATGAGACTCAGGGGACACCTTCTCACTCTCTACAACTACCTGAAAGGAGGTGTTAGTAAGGGGAGAAGAGAGAGACACTCACAAGTAGCAAGCAATAGGACAAGAGGAAACGGCCTCAAGTTGTACAAAGGGAGGTTTATCTTGGGCATAAGGAAAAATCCCTTCAAGGAAAGGGTTGTCAAGCATTGGAACAGGCTGCCTGGGTAAGTGATTGAGTCACCAGCCTTGAAGGTATTTAAAAGACTTGATGTGTTTTAGACTTGGCAGTGCTGGATTAAAGGTTGGACTCAAAGCTCTTAAAAGGGCTTTTCCAAAATAAACTATTCTGTGCTTGTATGATAACATAAGACTCTTCCCTTTCAGCTGTCTGTCCTAAATTTTTGGCCTATAATTCTGTTGTATTTTTTATTTTCTTCAGTATAAGGAAGGAGATTTCATTATTTTTCTTTGTAGGCAATTTCTCTGATCATTTACTGTGAAGATGAGCACAGCCACTGCTGATTCTGAGTATCTTTTAAAAGACAGGGAATTGCCTGGGTTTTGTATGTGTGGGGTTTTTTACTTTCTTTTTTTCCTCCTCCCTAAGTTACTTCAGTGTGTCTTTTTTTCAGCACAGGATTCTGGATTTCAGTTAAATAAATGCATAAGTTCTGATTGAGATACTTAGTCTATAGAGTAATAAAAGTTGAGTCACAGATGTTGCCAGGCATTTTGCAGAGTGTAGTCATTACTAGGCTGAGCTTTATGTGCAGGCTTTGGAACACTATTCTGTGTCCCTTGATGGGCTGGTGTTAGTTAGCTCTTGCTGATACCAAGTTGCTTTTTTGCCAGGAAAGAGTGTTTTCTGTTCCAAGTGACCCTTAAAATTTCAGTTGAAAAGTATCTTTCTTTAATAGGAGGCATAGATTTTTAACTTCACAAAGGAGCTGGTACACAGATTTCCTTAGGAGTGCTTGAGTGAAGAAGTGTGGGAATGCACTTCCAGAGGATGGGCAAGGCAGAAATAGCTCTTTGAGAGTATTAGCAGTCTTAGATTGACTTAGATCAGTACTGATGCCTTATGTTGACTCTTCACAATCCACTGGATAGGATGATATGTGCATAAATATGGTTTTGAATTCCTAGGTAGGATTTTGACTCTGGTAGCACTTGGTTGTCTGAGTGGAATTTTCAAAGCAAACAGACTCACTCAAGCATACTTTTTTTGATTGTGAAATGGCAGAAGAATACAGCCTTATTCTTGCAGTTCATCTTTTCCAGTGGAAGTCAGTTATTCTGGAAAATGAGTTTAGTAATATATATGACAAACTCTTTCCTTATTAGCAATGTGCTATTATTTTCATAATCATTGTTTGCTGTAGCTGAAATGATTTCTTGGTAAAATCTGAAAGCCTGCTAGCTGGAAATGCCATTAAAGAAACAAATACAGACTATCTATCTACTCTAGCTGTTAGGAGTAGGAGGGAAGTAAAATGTATGTGTGGATTAAAGCAGTAGCAATGAAGTTTTTGCTTAATCTAAAATATTTTAAATGTCATTTATGTAGAAATAGGGTTTGTGGTGTCAGGAGGAAAGAATTAATTAGCATGTTACTGTTCGTAAATATTATGGGGTCAAATTTATCATGTTTGGAAATTGGGACTTGAACAATTTATATAATAAACATCAACATGAATCTTACCATCAGTTCTTGCTGCTTTGTCCCTGAGTGACAGGCTCTTGTCTGTCCTTACCATTTTGCCTAGAAGGCTATGGCTGCTTAGGGCTAACTGACAAGTTGTGGTGTATCTGTTTTCATGAGGCCCTTTCCAGGGAGGCACATAGTGTTCTCAGTATGCTCCATCTGCTGTCCTCTACAAATCACTGGGTGTAAGAAGGCTGAATTGAACAGATAAAGGATCCAGCACAAAGACTACTTACAAAGAATTTAAATGAAACAGAGGGAAAAGTATTTCTGCAAGTTAGATTTAAACAGTTGTGAAAGGAAAACACTATTTTGCTAGGTCTTTTTAGAACAAAGGTGATGCAGAGCATTCAACCACAGTGGATTTACAATAACTGTTATTTTGGATGATACATGTGTTATATGTCAGGCAAGATTACAGATAGTCTGACACATGCTTGAAGCCTAACAGACTTTAACATAGAACACTCATAACTGCTAGAAGGATCCCAAATTCAAGAGAATATTCTAATTCCAGTACAATACCCTGGACACTAAGGTAATGTGCAGCAGATTTTAAGACTATTTTTAGGTTGCTTGAAAAAAAAGCTATTCTCACTTCTATTCTTGTGTATCTTGCTCTGCCACTCTCTCTCTAACCCAGAGTTTCAAGGTTGTCACAACACTTAATCTCTTAAACCATGTTATGTAGATTATCACTTTTCTTTTGCTGGTCAGCATGTCTCACTAGTATGGCAAAACAGCTAGCAGGATGCAGTGCACCTGTGTACTCCAAGTGCTTACTGAAGTGAGGAAGTTGCCAGAAGTCTGAAAATAATTTGGTGAAATTCTTACATGTTTTTTCTTCCTCATAGTCTCCTGAAATAAGATACTTAAGCTACAGGAAACTATGGGTTTGGTTAGGAGTCCAGTGATAAAGAAGAGATTTTGTTTTAGAATATTCTAATTTAATGGATTACAGGGTGTGGAGGTGGAGGAAAGGAGCTTAATTTTTGGTGTTCCTTTGTGTATGTGCCAGTGCTGTTGTTAGTAACCAGATTGTTTTGGTTCCTATTACATACTTGTGTGTCTGCTGTTGGGGGAGAAGAATCAAGGTGTGGAAATGACAGAGGCAACAAATCAGTCTAGAATTTGGACAGCACTCAAATCTTGAATTTCTTGATGACCTTTGCTTCGCTTTGCACAGTTCCCAGCCTGTCCTGCTTGGTTACACCTAAATTGTCTTTACTTTGTGATTTTCTTTTCTTCATTCTTCTGTGGTTACATTGTTATTATGCAAGGTAGTCTGTCATGAGTTACTGTGGTGGGAGAAGTCTCTGAAAGCAAACTTCTTCCCCTTACCTTACAGCTTCCATCGTCAGCTTCCACTGAAGTTTCTTGTGTCTTACATGCAAATTTACTTACAGTAATTTCAAAATATTATCATAAATAGTTTATTTAAATGAAAATTAACTTTTTTCTGTGTTTTGTAGTGGAAAATGAATCAATTTCTTCTCTTGTTTTCAGATGGGCACCTTTAAGGCACATGATGGTGAATATTTTTTAGAACCTCTGCTGACAGCGGATGGAGGTGAACATGAAGATGAGCATAACAAACCACACCTTATATACAGGCATGAAGAACTTAAACAGTATCAGAAATCCAATAAACCTTGTGAAGTTTCAGGTATAGTCATGCTTTAAATTTCCATGTGACTTTTTAACACCTGACATTTGAAAAAGGCAAGATTTAATTGTTGTAAATAATATTTCTCAGATTGTTCTATTAGAACCTGCACCTTTCTTTCATGTAGGCCTGGCAGCCTCTTCTCTTAGCCACTGCCAGTGGCTAATTCAAATGTAGGACAAAATGTGCATGTTAAAGAAATAAAAAATAAAAATTCATGATATTTCAAGAACTTCTCTGTGGGTTTTCTTTTATACTTACCTTGCCCCATATGTAAACATCTAAAGAATAGATCTGCTGCAGGAATTGTTGCTTATATTCACAAAAGATAATGAACTTATTCCAAGTCTAACAGATAATACAGAACATCTGTATTCCTTAATAATGGAAGTATCTAATTTTACTCATTAATATAGATTCTTGTCCTTATGAGTATTTGAATAAATTTTTCATACTTAAAGTGAAGAAAAACTAAATATTACTATATTTTCAGTAACTTACAAGCATAGTATTGGGATATGTGACAAGTGAATGGTTGTACTTTCAGAGCTTCACTGTATATCTGTCAGTCATTAAGCAAAGCAACTTGAGAGAATGTATGTAGTGAACATGACTATAAAAGACAGGAAGGTTTGAATAGCAGTGAGTAGAAATAGTGCTTAAAACTCATATGAAAGCAGAAAGCTTTCAGTAGTTGTCTTTTATAGTTATGCACATATCTTTGTAGTCAGACCTGCAGCTACCATCAAATTACAAAAACTAGACAAAAGAGCCAGATTAAAAAGCATTTACTTGAAATTGTAGGTGTCCATAGACTCATTTTAAACACTGAGATATCATCTGCTTTGGGATATAATAGTGCAGACACCTTTGAAGATTCTGCCTGAGCAATGTACTTCTTAACCTTTACTATTACACTAGTGCCATTTAAAAATATCTTTCATTGTTTTGGTAATGTAAGCTTTTTCTAAGCTTTGTGACATAAATGCTTTTCATTTGATAGAAGCCTACAGATTTCATCTATTTCACTTCAAAAAAACCACAAATGGGTGGAAATTCACAGTAGGAGAAAGCAGCTTATATTTTATACATCCTGTCTAATTAAAATTCTGCTTCTTTAAGGAGATTGAAATCTGTATTTGTGCTTTTTGAATGTACTTGCACTTCAGGAATGTTTAAGGAAGGCTGAGTTAATAAATATGCCTATCTGAAGAGAACAAAAGTACTAAAATTTCAAATGAATTTTTTTAAGGAGTATCTGTCCAGATGTTTGAAATGATATATTTCATGACTAGTCCTCTGAAATCTGGAAAATGCTTACAGCATATTTTATACACAAACAATATGTTGAGAATTCTGCTTTTCCATAGCTACTAAGGCCAGAAAGCTACCATTATGATCATCTTGCATTCTACAAATTCCAGTGAAAGATATTTCTTTTCTTTAGCTGTATTTGAGGAAGCTGATGCTACCTGTTCATTGGCTGTCCTTACAGAAAAAGGAATTAGTACTTGGTTTAAAAATCAAGCATGATTGCTGATTCTCTTTTTTTAATAATGAATGAAGTGTACTCAACTGAAGCAAAGGTCTTTCAGTTTATTGTTTAGTTGGTTATTTTTTCCATGTTGCATATAAGAATTCTATTAATACAAGCAAGCTTGTGTGAGAAAATGGCTCCAGGCATTTAATATGATCATTTCCCCCTTTTCATTTATTGGAGCAACTACAAAAGACTGTGACCCAGGGATTACTGTCATTTCTGGACAAATGAAGTTGCAGAACTGTTAATGCAGAAAAACCTTATTTTGTTATATTTCTATCCTTCTTCAGAAGAGACTTCTCTCCTTTATTGCTTGTCTTGCCTGGTTATTCACATCCTCCCTTCAGAGGAGCAGAGTATATGTAGCAATACTTGTGTTTGTGACTCTTTCCCTAGAAAGTGAACCTTGACAGAGGTAGTAGAGAGACACAGCATTCAGTACATCATTTTAGTTTGAAATTGGACCATGATAATTCTAAAACTGGGTAACTGATCTTTTCCCCACTTTGTATTAGTTTCTTCTAAACTAATTTGCTGATGGAAAGTTAATTAGATATCCTGGGACAAGCCTTACTCAAGTCAGAATAGGACATCTGCTGCATTTTCTCTATCCATAAATCCTGTTTCTTTAATACAGGGAAGCTCAGTTTAGCTTGCCATAGTATATTTGATAAGCAAGTTATCCATCACTCATCTACTTGTTAATTTCTGGTGTTTACAAACAAAACTACTCTGATTGTTTTAGTGTTGAATTTATCTTTTTTTCTGACTGTATTGTGCACTAACTTTAAGGAGGAGACAGACTATTGACCTGTCAACAGTAGATTAAAAGTTACAGATGAGGGCTCTTCCATTGAAACTTGGAATGCATGGATTTAAATCCTCTCAAGTTGAGGGTGGTAGAGTTGGGCTCTCTAAATTCTTGAGTCAGTGCTGTGGTCACTAAGTCATTAGAATAAAAGGATTAGGAGACACATATGCTTTGGCAGCTACTTTTTATGAGGAAATCCAGCTTCCAGACAGTGGATGTTTGTTCTGAGGGGGCTGAAGTGACTAGTTAGCTACTTAAGCTCTGGGGAGCAGTGAGAATTCAGATATGCTTCTCAGTTAAGCATTTTTGTGGGCTATTGTTAAGGTGAATCCCTGATCAGTACTTGGATTTTATGTACAAGGCATCAGAAGCCTCTGGTGGCTGGACTGTACAGCATAGCTGGAGGTATTACAGTACCTGGAACCTACTCAAAGAACTCTAAACTGTATTTCCTTTACAACCTGATCCTACATAATGAATAGGAACAAAGTTGTTAAAGAAGTCACTGAGGGCTTTTGATGTGGACTTGCTTGTGATGACTCCATGTTGATATAAACATAATGTTCTATAAAGGAAAAAGTCAACAGAGACTTGAATTCAGGACTCAGGCCTAGTCTTTGTTATGGTTTGGTTTGTTTGGTTCTGTTGCTGTCAAAAGTTTGTGTGTAAAAAATATGTATTTTCTTTAACTTACTTCCTTTTTTGCTCCAATTAAGCTGTAATGCTTATCTCCTTCCAGCCTGCTTGTTTGGATTATACTGCATTCTAGGAATTGTAGAATACTGCTATTTCCTAACTAATTTTTAGTAATTAATCCATGAATGATAACTAATTTGATCTTTCTATTACAGCTTTGCATGTTTAATATATGGGGATTTTTTAATTCTTGAACTGGGTCTCTTGGAAATAGGATCATAACTCTAAGTTTGCTGGGGTTTTTGGGCAGCCTTTTACCCTTTTTAAAATTTAGAAACTGCATTCAACAGTAAATTTTATTTATTTTTTTTTACCTTACAGAAAAAGAGTTGAAGAGCACTTTACTACATCCAACTTTCAGCAGCTTAAATCAAGAGAGCAATGTTTTACAGAAGTCTTTCAGCTTAGAGTATGCTTTAAACAACCTATCTGTAGAGGATGTTGGCAATCCACATTCCAGGAAAAAACGTTTTCTTTCCTATCCAAGATATGTAGAAGTGATGGTTACAGCTGACACCAAAATGGTTCGTCACCATGGGCAGAATTTACAGCACTATGTGCTAACACTGATGTCAATAGTAAGTAAATTTAAATGTTAGCAATTTCAGTTATTACTGTTCTGTTTTCTCTCCTGTATTCTGTATTAAGAGATTCCATAAACAGCAACTACAAAAAGCCAAAACTTCAGATTGTGGATCTTTTCAGATTGAAAAGGTGTGTAAGTGTAATGCTATGACCTATTTGGTCTTGCCTTACAAATATTCTTAAGCTTCAGTGAGTTAAGCATGGATTAATTACAGCAGGCAGAGGTTAAAAGGCATTGTGGAAAAATCCTTGGTTATAATAGTTCTAGTTTTTCAAGTAATTTTAAATTAATATGGGTCAGATTTTGAGCTGGCATCATTTAATTGAGCTTTTTCTGTGGTGAATTCTTTCTTAAACTAAAAGTCTCTTTTTGTATTGATTCAGGATGTAGTACAATAAGCTCTATAAAATCAAAGTTTACCATGGCATCTGTTGAACAGTTTTCTAGGAAAAGGGCATGCTAAAATATTCTGGATAGTAATTATGTCTAGATTTCTGCCCTTCCATCTATTTAAGAAGCTTAATTTATATGAAACTGCATTAACTTTGGGCTTGCAAATTAGTACACCTACATATAGGCATCTATGGAGATACCTGCTGCAAATAATAGAGAGCTATTCATTTGACTAGTTATAGACATCTACTTTTGGATGAACAGAATAGGTCTCTGGTTCCCACTGAGATCAATTGATGAGCTTCACAGAAGTGTACAGTGCCATTTAAGATGCCACAGGACATCAGACTTGGCCTCAGCTCTGCTTTAAAAAGGTGTGCAAGTCAGGGGCTTGCGTCGTGTCTGCCAGTGCTGTATGGATGGCTGCAACCTGGAGTTTCTGAAGTGACACTAGAGAACGTGTAGTTAGGCAACTGAACTGAGTTCTCACTCTAACATCTAGAACTTCAGCTCATTGTAGCAGAGGTGCTGTCAGCTATTATACACATGTAAGCACCTACATTTAGGAGATGGAATTTATTTGGTTTATAAGAAAAACAACGACATTTAAAGATTAGCATCCCTTAATTAAAGTCTTCTGAATTTTATACTGTCAGCTGTGTGAAGGTCTGAAAGGTCATGTGTTGCAAAAAACCACCAATATTGAATGGTGGATTCTTTTTTTTTTTTCTTTAACTTACAGTGCAGACTCAGTTTGGAATTCTTTTAGAAACATCTGATCTCAAAGATGCCATTTTTTAATAAAGTTATTTTTGTACAGAGCTGTACTAAGAGCTGAAAGAAAATGGTCAAAACATTATTTTAAAATGGAAGCTTTTTACAAACTCTACAAGATGAAATGGAACACTTTTGTGTATCATGAAGCACTGTTGTGATTATGTAATTCCTGAGGTTCACAGAATCACCTGCAGCTGTAGCTGTTTTACTTTCAACCACTGTTTCTTACAGTGCAATGTTTCTTGTGTCTTTACTTAGTTGTGCTTATACTACTACACGTAGGTAAATAAGGTGTGCATGGCGTAGTTGCTGCTAAAAAACCATTGGTGAATCTGAGCTCAAATCAGTTCAGCAGTTTAATTACCTAGGTAGCCTCATCTCCTCGGATGGCAAGATTGATGGAGAGATAGACAACAGGTTAGCAAAGGCATATAGTGCTTTTGGAAAGCTTCATAAAAGAGTTTGGCAAAATAAGCACCTGAAGAGAAGTACAAAGATCAGAGTTTACAGAGCCATAGTGCTGTCTACTCTTATACGGATCTGAATCATGGGTCATCTACCATGACCACCTGCATCTCCTAGAACGCTTCCATCAACGCCGTCTCCACACAATCCTAAACATCCACTGGTCAGATTATGTGACCAATACATCTGTTCTAGAACAAGCAGCAGTCACAAGTGTTGAGGCCATGTTACTGAGAACACAGCTTCGATGGGCAGGGCATGTCTCAAGGATGAAGGACCACCGCCTCCCTAAGATCTTGCTTTATGGTGAACTTGCCACCNATGTTGATGACTTAGTTGTGCTTATACTACTACACATAGGCAAATAAGGTATGCATGGCATAATTGCTGCTAAAGAAAGTCTACATGAACTGTTTGAGATCTATCATTTAACACATACATATGAGTGAAAGTATACCAGTTCTTTTCTAAACAGCTTCTGATTTCATTCTTGCACTTGCCTACCTGTACTCTAAAACCATTGCTGGCTTTGAGGTAACGGCATCCAAAAAACCACTACATGTTTAACATGAAGTTAGTATCTCTGAATACCACAGTAGATAGTAAGATGTATAGCTGGCATCTTCTGGCAGTTTATCTGCTACTTCTGAAGGTATTCTTGAAACAAAAGTTTAAGATGTTGTTATTTCTAGAAATGTTTAGTTTCTATAAATACAGACCATTTTTGAAAATGAGATCTTAATTCTGAAAGATTTTCTTCATAGTTCAATTAAAATTTCTCCCCTCCACCCCAAGATTATATATTTCAACTCCTTCTCCTTGGAGCATTTCAGAGATTTCACAGAATAGTTTAACTTGTAAGTCCTTTGGTCCAACACTTTACTTGCATATATATTGAATCCTCCTCAAACAAATCAGATAATGCATGTGAAGATAGTGTTCAGGCTCTTCTTTTCCCTTCCTTCTCCTTCCTCACAATAGTTATTTTTCAGTAAGCTAATAATAATGGGAAGAATTGTAAAACAAGACTACTACTCTTTGCTATATAATCTGTATTAGAATTCATCAGTGGACAGGCAAGTCATGCCTTGACCCACAGCCTAATAGTACTTGAAATAGAACCATTACTAGTTTTATTTCATTACCTGTAAAGGGAAGAGATGAAACTATTGAGTTTTATCCTTTCTGCCATAACACAGATAGATTTGATTATTAAATTTAACTGGAACTTGTCTGGTCTGTTATGGGAAATTGTCAGGTTACTGGCACTTTAAACGAGTTAGGCATTGTACTCTACTCCTACAATCCTTCTGAAACTTTTAAGAGCGTTCAGTTTTGGCTTGGATTTTAAAGAAACATGAAAAATTTAATCATATAAATCCCATTAAGCTTTAATGAAACTTAGACATCTAGCTTCCAAAAGAACCTTTGAAATCTTGGCCCATTTTTTTCTTTTTTTTTTTTTTTTTGGAATCAACAAAGCCAACAAAGTAAACTTGCTGCTATAGGATACTGCTTTATGAGTGGAAAATAAGAACTGAAATAATACTACTAAATATATTTAGGGTTTTAAGAGTCTTGTCACTCATCCAACTCAACTTGGAAAGGCTTAACTCTCAGCATGCAAGTAATCCCATTGAACTGGAACTGGAATGTATTTTCTCATTTCTATAAAATTGCATAAATCTTGGCAAGATGAATATTCAGTTTTTACACTCTCTTGGAAATCCTCACTAGTCCTAATTGAAATATGTGTTGAAACATACCAGGAATACCTTTGTCATAGGACTTAATCAAAACTTTTGCATTGAAGTACAATAGAGTGGCATTAATTCATGTGAAATGATAAATGAAATAAATCACAATATTCTGCCTTGTTCCTCCAAGCGTTGCATCAGCAGAGCAGGCAGCGGGCACTGCCATAATAGATTTAGTAACTGGAGGACTTTGTCTTAAGCCCATTATATTGTGACAGTTCAAAGTCCCTAACATGAAGGCTTGATCTTAGCAACAGAAATAATTCATTAAGACATTGGAGTTTGCTGTAAATGTACCAAAACCTCATCAAATCTGGTTCTGTGATACATTTTGACATACTGTCCTCATTTTTCTGAATTGGGTATTTGACTATTGACATCTTAAGAAATGTGCTGCTTATGTAGTTAGTTTGGTAGTAAACCAAAACCTTCTTGGTCTATTCTTAGTTAGCTTGCAGCAAGAACTTGTACTCTTGCCTTTCTGAAAAGAGAACTTGACATGTAAAACCTCCTGTGGTAGGGCTGTGTTGGCCAGCTCAGATCGTGAACTTGGCTGACTGCCTAGTCATGTGAGTGTTAGAGTTGGAGAATGAGAGGAGGGCAGCCATGCATTCAAGGAGAGGATTGAGATAGCATCAATTTAAATCATCTAATATGGAGTGAGACTCTGGAATCATAAAATGGCATTATATAATGGTAAAAAAGTACTATCACAGGCTCCTAACTTGGACTGCACATAAATGGCTTCGACTCTCTTGTTTCATTCTTTGTGTAGTCTTTCACATCTGTGCAAATCAAATCAAGCTGCCAGTGAAGTACCTTGAAATGGCAGGGGGGGTGGCACTAGATGATCTTGAAGGTCCCTTCAAACTCTGACAATTCTACAATTCTATGAAATAGTCACTGTTCTTTTAGTAGTGTTTTGTGGCTACTGTGCTTTACTGATATGTGAAATGTAAGGTAGTAAGTAACAGGTCTTAACAGCAAGAAAGTTTTCTTGTGGTGCTCTTATTTGTACTATTTCTTTGCCATTTGGACAACTGATCATCAGCACTGATTGTGAAATACTTTGTGTTGAAAGATCCCATGCACCAGTGTGGTGCTTTATTAGCAGTTCATACCATACAACTGTTAACAGTTCATCTTTCCATAATGTCATGGCAACAATGTTTATTTTGAGGTCGAGATGGTCATGACACACACACACACCCCCCGTGTTTGTGCAGTGGCAGTCAGTTTTATTATACAGAAGACTAATAACTAATTACAATAGGCTAAGTAAAAGCTATATAGCAAGAAGGCAAAATGGCTAGCAAGGATGCAAGCATCCCCTCTATTGTTAGTAAGCATCCTTTATACCTTCGGGAATTAACTATAAGTCATCGTGTCATTTATTAATTGGCTAAGGTTAGTTTAGTGTCCAGCTACTATTGGTCACACAGTTCATGGCAGTATGCCTAACTTTTGCCCCACAGCTGCATCTTAGACCCTTTCTTCATTGTTCATGTTCTCCTTTAATGTTACTTCTTCAGCATTCTTAAGGGTACAGTGTGATCTCATCAAGGTCGAAGTCTGCTGTCTCCATGAGGCCTACAGACCAGCTGTCAGCCACACCATAACACTCTGGGAAAACATAGATGCATACTGTAGTTTATGAAAGTTTGACATACTAATTCTGCCATGTAGTCACCATTAAAAAAAGGTAGTAAGCTTGAAAATTTAGGGTAATCATTTCATTTGTATGGCTAGCATCTGAAAGATAATATGTTTAATTCTATACCTTGGCATGTTTCTTCTTTGTGTATAAAACTATGATCATGTGCACTTATGTTTAAAATGAACATGGATGTTTGATTATACACCCATTAGAATATATAGCTGGAAACAATTATTTTCAGTTATCATTCATACAAAACAAAAGTTTCTGAGCTAGGCTTGTTGCTTATCTTGACCTGTGGATATCTGTTTGGGTTTAAAGAAACCAAACCCTACTATTTTATTTTTTCTTAATTTGTGACTGTCCTTCTATTCCAGTTCCAGGATGCCTACATATTATTAAAACCCTTTTAGCTACTGATTCTACAAATCATCCACATAAACCAGCTTATGTCTATCACAGTGGCAGTAACATTACTTTTGTTCTGATATTTTATCAATAAGCTGCAGGTTTTACAGTGTGTAGTAACTATACTTTTTATAGTAGCAATTCAACGTGGTATCCAAGCATTTGGATTAATATAAAATTATAGCTATTTGGATATTAAAAACTGGGCAACTATTTTGGGTTTGTCACTGTATCATTGGGTAGAAAGGTAAAGACAGATGCATGAGGTGTTTTTTGTGTAGTAACTTCTTTCCTTGATAACTTATTTGCATGACAAAAAGTGGTATGGCTTATCAGGTGAGTTTAACATTCTAAACATCTGACTTTTTTTCTCTTTAGGTTGCAGCAATCTATAAAGATTCAAGTATTGGAAATCTTATAAATATAGTTATTGTAAAATTAATTGTAATTCACAATGAACAGGTAGGAAAATAAATATTAAAAACATTTATTTCGAATAGAACAAATAAACCAGATGAATTTGTGTTGTAATTCCAAAGTTTAAAAAATTTTAAATGCAAAATATTTTCTTTAATATAAAATTTTGTTTTAAAATAGACTAAATTTCAGATGGGAGGTTAACTACAGAGCCTTTATTTAATGCCTGTATTTCCCTATCTCTCTATTAGCACCTCCTGTTGACCTAAATGGACATAAATGAAATACTATATGAAAACTTATGACATAACTACCTAAAGTGTGGTTATACACACAGAAATGCAACAAGGAAATTATAACTTTTAGAGGTTTTTGGTGGAGGGTTTTCACCCCTAACAGCTCTGGTATTTTGAGATTGTAAGAAGTATATGCTTTTCAAATACATGTTTTAGTATTTATTGGTAATAAATGTCACTCTATTTTAATATTTAACACACGGTGCATGCTCATATGCACTGATTAAAATAATAGGTTCTCATAACAGATGACTTGTAGCTAAATTAAGATCTGATCCTACAAACAAGTCTGTGTCAGTGAGGTCTTATGTGGAGTCCTGCTGGCTTCCTTTCAATATTTTGCAGATTAGGGGCACAAATAACAAAGTAATAAGTGCAAGTGCATGAATATTAAGACCTTTTTTTGGCTATTTCTTGTTTAGGAAGGCCCAGCTATCACTTTTAATGCAGCTACCACTCTTCGTAATTTTTGCTTATGGCAGCAAGCACAAAACACTTTGGATGATGCTCACCCTTCTCATCATGATACTGCTGTTCTTATCACTAGGTACAGTATCTGAATAGCCATAGTTACTCACCTAGGTGAGACAAATGCTTCAGTTTCTTTCTTAAAATGTAATTTTTTTAGCCATTTCACTGCTAGGTAATTTAAGTGAATGAAGTCTGTCTTGCACTTCCCAATCCTGTGATTATCAATATACTCTGGCAGTGCTGTGTTGGTAGCTAACCATCTGATGAACTTTATGTTGTAGATGATAGAAATTACTTAGACCTGAAATTGTTACAAAGAAATGAAGTCTTTAGCTATTGTACATATGTGATAGGGATGGAGTGTTCTACAAAATAGGGTCAGCTGAGGGATGCAGTGATTGTCAGATACGTTAGAACTACTAAGCTTACACTTGGCAAATGTAAATATTAGTATATATTCTTCCTGTACACTGAGAACCTCACTGAAGATTCAGATGTTCATTCACTAAAATACATTCTAACTTCTCCTGTTCTTTTTCATTATTCCCCTCTCTTCCCCCAGTGTTTAAGTTGGACACACTCCAACACTTCCAACCATTTGATATTTGTGCTGAATTTTACATTGTTATTTTGGCAGATGGTCCACTACATAAGATAGTTTCAGGCATACTGCAATCACTTTTGAGCAGAGTTGTGTGCTTGATCTACCCTCTGTATTGTAGAGAAATAAGGTAGTATTGGAATTGTTATTTTATGCAAGCTAGATAGAAAGCAAAACTGTGAGCTTAGTCTGGGGAATTTTATATTACTTCTTTCACTAGAATGCAAATTGGTTGAACACACTGTAAGATTAAAAATGAAGAATCAGATTTGCAGTTGGAGTAATTAATATAGCAACAGTGAAATACTTGAAAAATGTTCTTTCACTTGCTGTAATAATTTTAAATCTTTTCCTTCAAGGGAAGATATCTGCAGAGCTAGAGAGAAGTGTGATACTCTTGGTGAGTTATTCTTTTTTAATCAGTATGATTTGATAATTGAAAAGATAAGAATTTCACCATAGGGAGAAAAATTAATTGGGAACAAATCAGAAAATAGAGACAAAATTTAAGTCAGATGAAAAAAGTCAACTTTGTAATGCTGTGCTGCCCTGGCACATACCTCTGTGCCAGGTGGTTGTTCATTTTGTGCAAGTTCAGTGTGTAGCTGAGGCATGACTTTCTACTCTGGTGCCATATTATTTGTTTGTAATTATTCCTTCTACCTGAAAATTCATTCTGTTAAGCTTTTATATAAGGATTCTATTTTGCAGGTTTAGCAGAGCTAGGTACAATGTGTGACCCACTACGCAGCTGTTCTATAAGTGAAGAAAATGGATTGAGTGCCGCTTTTACGATAGCGCATGAGCTTGGACATGTGTAAGTACCTGTTTCCCAGCAGGTAAATTTTATTGCCTTTTGAATATAACCAATTTCTAGTGATGGGCTCTAAGTTTCTGAGAGGGCACAGTCTGCTATACATCCTTTCAGAAAAATCATCATTTTTTTGCCCCTTGCAATGAGCCAGCTCTGCTCACCAAACCAATTTTATAACCTGGTTGGTATCCTGAATTGTGGGAAATACTGACCATACAGCTGCAGTCTGTCCTTTTGTCATAGGAACTGGTTGGGACACTGGGACAGCTCTTGGATGTGCAAGATAGTCCTGTTAATTCACAACTGCATTCTAGCCCTGATAGGATTTTTACCTTTAAGACAAGACTATTGTTAATATAACACAGAAATATTCTTCCTTGTGTTTGATCCTTTCAGAATACTGTAGAGTAACAGAGAGAAATACTTTACACGGAAAATTAGAGGAGATGACAGCATTTTATTTTATGAAGCATACCTCATCAGTGATGGCAGAAAGGTGCTATACTCTAGCTCCATGAGGCATGCCACAGTGTAGGTAACGATGGCGTTACAGAGCTCAGTAGCTAGCTTGTTGATTTTCATGTGCCTGGAAGTTTATTTAGATACATTACATTTGTCACGGGACTTAAACTGAGACATAAAATAAGATGATGTGTTAGTTGCATAAATATGATGTTGCTGTGCTCTGTGGTTTACTTTTGTTATTAAGTAGCAGACTTGTGATGGTGGATATTGGGATAATATGGTGTGAACAGTCTAATGATGTCATATATATTCAGCTGAAGAGGTGGGTTGTTAATTTAAAGTGTCATACTCCCAAACACCGGGATTTTTCTGGTGAGCTAAAGAACTATGCAATTGTAAAATTCTTCCTGTGCCCAGCATTATATAATTAGGAGTGTTTCAGATGAGAGAGTTTTGTAAAGCATTTTTAAGATCCCTATTGCCATAATGTTAGACAGTTATATTAAGTGAGTCCCATTAAATTCTAAGGCATTTTCAAACTCAGAAGTCAAGCATTTGCTGCTACAGCAAAGACAGTTTCAGTTAATTAGTGCTGAATTTGTTTTGGAGTTTGTCTGTTTTGCTTTTTAGATTTAATGTCCCTCATGATGACAGTTTTAAATGTAAAGAAGCTGGAATTAAACATCAATACCATGTGATGGCTCCAACTTTAAACTACCATACAAGTCCATGGACCTGGTCAAAATGCAGCCAAAAATATATTACTGAATTTCTTGAGTAAGTATCAATATAATGCTAGATTTGGGGATTTTTTTTGTTTTTCCAAATTCAGGGGTTTTGTTGTTGTTTTTTGGTATAATGACTTCAGTTATTGAAATTTTTAGTAGGTCTGAACAGGCACACTGTATTTTTTGGAAGTTTTCATTTAAAAGATAAATGGTAGGTATAATTTTGGTAGTACCATCTCTTTTTCCTGTAAGAATTTGAAAATGAGAAATGACAGCCAGGAAGCAAAAAAAGTTAAGCTTTGTTTGGTGGATCTAATACAAAATTCAATAAAGGAAAACCAAGTGACCTGGTTTATTTTATTAATTTTCAGTGAAGTTGTCATATAGGCAAGTAGGCATGGAACCCAATAATCCCATAGAGATATGCATGTGTAAGTGATGTAAGTAGACTCCCAATGAATTAAGAAATGATATATTCACATGTTTTCCTGGTTTTACAACAGTACTGGTTATGGTGAATGCCTCCTAGACAAACCTAGTGGAAGAATATATGATCTTTCTTCTCAGCTGCCTGGGTCAATATATGATGTCAACAAGCAATGTGAACTCATGTTTGGTTTTGGGTCACAAGTATGCCCGTATCTGGTGAGTGGAAAACACAGTCATGCTCAGTCTACACTAAGAAATTACTGAAAGGTAGGATTAGGATTGAAATCTCAGGGCTTCTGATTTTGGAAGGATTTTGTGCTGAAATATGACAAAGTTCAGGCTCTGTTCTGTTGAAGGGAGAAGAGTTGAGTGGAGGGATGTGCAGGTCTGTATGCTAGAAATTCAAAGAATTAAGTAGGATGCATTCATCTTGATTTCTGCATCTGTGAATGTGATTGTAATTCCTTCAAAAGATCTAAATCTGCATAAACTAAGGCTTCCTGCAACTACTGAAAGAGAATTTTCAACACTTTCTGCATATATTTTCAGTTTATAGTTCCTCCCTTACTTTAATAGTAGTCTTTCTCTGCTTTATCTGTGTAGATTCCTGCCACTTTTTCAAAGAGTCAAAAATTATTGTCATGCCTGTTAGAGTGTACATTTTGTATACTTAACCAAAAACTTCTTTAAAGTGAAAGCAGGATCTGGAAAGAGAACTTGCATAGGTTAATACTGAAAAGTAAGTTGTTCTGAAAGCTGCATATAGCCAGTGCAATATAAAATAAATACAAATAAACATCATGACTTCATTCATTACTGTCAAGATGTTATGGGGAGCTGTATTTTTGACCAACTTGTCAAATACCTCTCCTATTCTTGCATGGTTTATTGGAGCTGTTTAAGGGAGAAAATTTAAGATCAGTTTCAGATGGAACTCAGTGGAGCTTTGAGTAAGTGAAATGTTCTTTAGGAGGAGTCAAGCTTTATGGGAATATTGTAGAAAAGTAAAGGGGGGTTCAAAGACCTGAAGATGATGGTGTTGAAGAATACTTTTTAAGTCTTATAGTCCATAAAGGTTATTTGTCCATTCTGAGTCTTTTGACAATTTGAAAAAGAGGCTTTCTTCTTAAAACTACACTGACTAGAAAATTAAGAAGAATTCCAGTAAGAGTCTTTATTCTGGGGATTGTGTGCAAACTGTGCTGCATGGTACCTCCCATAACTTCTTAAATTGCTTTTAATTAAATTTTCTACAGATTTAGAAAGTGAAGTTACCTGTTACTTCTCAGTTTCAAATATTCTGCTGACCTTAAGCAAAATCCAGTTTGTCTGGGGAGGGAGGAGTGTTGTCTGTGAAAAATGGTAATACTAACAGCAAACACTAAGCCCACATAGTGTGAGAAAACAACACAAATATCTCAACTGATGTTACAGATGCAACAGAAGTAATCTTGTTTTCTCTTTAGAAACAATGCAAACGCTTATGGTGCACGAGCACGGAAGGTGTTCACAAGGGTTGTCGTACCCAGCACATGCCTTTGGCTGATGGAACAGTTTGTGGTGTAGGAATGGTAAGCATTCATCAGTATTTTCATATGACAAAATTGTTGATGTAGGTAAGAAAAATCAGTGCTTGCTCTGTAGCAGTACTGCCTCTGTAGCACACGGACTGTTTGAACTATCTACCCGAGTAACAGTCCTGTAATGTGACATAAGTAACACAGGTTGTCTGCTCAGAATAATTACACAAGTTTACAGGTGTGACATTGGTTAAAAATAGGTGTAAGACCTCAGGGGAAAGTTCCTGTCTTTCCTTCTGTTTGAGAAGTTCAGATTATTCGTAGTGAGTTGGTTTCTTTTCATAACTGGTAGTGCTTCAAAGTTGAATTTCCTGGAAAGAAAACATCCCAAAGCCGTTTCCCCCAGTTTGTCTTGTTGAGGCTGTTTCACAAATTAAATATGAGTGATTTAGATATGGGAGTGCATGTTTGGAGAAAGGGAGAGTCTTTGGGTTAGAAACCTGGTTTTGGTAGATATCCACACAATGTATCTGTTTCAGACAAAATATGAAAGCATGTTATCAGTACCTCTTCACCTACTGCAGTAAGTGCCTTGACCACATGTAACTCTCATTCATATACTGTCTTGCTTATTGTAGCATAATTTAGAATACTTGGATCTGTTCATTGCTTTCTTCTCACTTATACCCAAATGCATAGGATCACCTCCCTGTATAAGGTGGGGATTGAATGCTTTGACACTTAAAAAAACCAAGAAAGAAATGGAAGTTAGCTTTTCTATGCCCTGCTCATTGGTTTGAGCATGGAATGTCTAATTAGTAAATATAGTCAAGGCACTTACAGAACCTTGATAGAAACAGAATTGGTGGTGGAAGCTAGTTAAATCCAGAGTTACCAGAGAAGATTTGAGGGTTTTGGTTTTGGATTTGTGTGTAGTTTGGGAAGTGAACAGAAATTAGGTGCCTGAATTCTTTGCTGATCTAGTCTTTGGCTTCTCCATGTCATCTTTCACCACCAGCAAATAGAAGTATTTCACTTTCACAATTCTTTGACAGGTAAGAATTATTTAAGACATTTTTTTACATGCTTGGCAGTGATTATCTGAAGTATGTCTGTTTTGTTCTGTTGGGCTGATTTTAACAGTGTTGTGCTTTGGCAGATTCAGTGGCTGTGGGAGCAATGTTAACTTTTTAACTTTTGATAGTTCTATAGGTTCAAAGATGATCTAAAAAATATCTACTTCTGCTAAGTTTCATGCAGTTATTACTAAATTTCTCCTGTAACTTTTAATCTTTCCACTTTTTTCCTGTATTTGGTAAGATAGTAGTAATGAGGGATTTGAAGATACCGTCTCAATTGTCAACAATTTAGTGGGTAAACTAATGACCTCATTAATGCTTGTAAATATGTGAAGGGTGAGTGTCAGGGGGATGGGATCAGGCTCTTCTCAGTGATGCCCAGTGACAGGACAAGGGGCAATAGCTGCAAGGTGAAGTATGGGAAGTTCTGTGTAAAGATGAGGAAAAATTTTTTCCCAGTTCAAGTGCCAGAGCACTGGCACAGACTGCCCAGAGAGGTTGGGGAGTCTCCTTCTCTGGAGAGATTCAAAACCTGCCTGGACACATTCCTGTGTGACCTGGTCTAGGGAATCCTGCTCTGGCAGGGGCGTTGGACTAGATGATCTTTTGAGGTCGCTTCCAACCCCTGATATTATCATAGGATCATAGGATTGTTAGAGTTGGAAGGGACCTCAAAGATCATCCAGTTCCAGCCCCCCTGCTTGGCAGGAACACCATCCACTAGATCAGGTTACCCAGGGCCCCATCAAACCTTGTTTTAAAGGCTTCCAGGGATTCTGTGAGACTGTCTCAAACAGTGTCTCTTTTGCAAGATTAGGAATAGTTACTTGAAGGTTGTGGTGAAGGCTCTGCTTGATTATATAAATCCTACATGTGCAGCTGGTGTTACAGTGTTTAACCCATTTTTCAGTCAGTCACTGATCAGAAAGGAAGTTCATATTTATATAAACTTCACATGTGATCTTTAGTTCAATTGGCTTGACTCTAATTTGCCAACATCAGAGGTCTTCTTTTATATATGAACACAAACCCCTGTTTTATGCAATTACTGCAGTGAAGCCAGTTTTCTCTAGGAAGTGAAGAGCTAATTACAGTCATTACTTCTGAAAGATGTAAGAAAGAAACAGCAATTAATCTGACAAATTGTTACCTGTTCCTACCTAAGGGATAGCTCCTTTCAAGCTCAGTCAGCAAGTTTCTGTTCATGTTATTGGGAATAAGACATGGCAACTAGTAATTGTAATTAATATTTGCAAGCAAAATAATTTTATATTTGGCATTTACAGCATTACTGCTATGATGAGCACAGAAAAGATCCATTTAAGGCATTTGTAATTTTAGAATCAACTTTTTAAGCATAGATTTGACATGTAAGTTTATTTTCATAGTAGCAGGTATGGGTGGCATTTTCTTCAAACATTAAAGGGAAAATGCAGCCTAACATGCCAGTGCCTTATAGAGAACAAAGAAAATAGTTCCTCAGGAATTTGAACATTTCCTGTATTAATTCAATGGAATTAATATTATTAACTATCTACAGTTAATATTACTGAAGTAGAAAACTTTCACTTTGATATCAGTTTGTCAGTCAAATTTCTTTGAGCTGATCAAACTGTACTAGAGTTACTTTCAAAAATGAGTTCTATTTGCTTGTTGTGTTTCTGCTGAAGTATCTGAAAATTTCTCTTCACTGCTTCTTTTTATACATTCAGCAGCCTATAAGAAGCAATGCTACAATATCTGAGGGGAATTTCTTACTCCATTGATATAGGGATACAGGGGCAATAAAGAACCAGGTTGCAGACTAAGAAAGAATTGCTTTGATGAGTAAAAAAAGTACCAGTCTCTCATTGTGAAGTTTGTTTGCTGTTCTTCAGTTGTAGGTTACTACCATATATTGATTTCTTGTAAAAATCATTGTATTATTTGACTACTCATGGGTATAATACATGAAGATAGTTAATCTGTGAAAAAATAACTCATATGTATGTGTATGTAAAGTAAGTATAAAAAATTCAGATGGATTTTAACAGGGTTGGGTGGTAGGAGGATATGTTAACCATCTGGGAAGCAGCAGCAGATCTTTTGAACTGCAAGAGCAGAATGAAGTATATTTAAGGGCTCAAACCAAGATTTTTTTACTATAAACTGGGATTTTTGTGAAATACTTTTCTGCTGAGATGTGATGTCAGAAAAAAAAAAAGTTTTATGTGGGAATGTTTCAAGGGAGAAATAAAGCAGATACTTTTTCCAAGAAAAAAATGATAATGTTGAGAGAAATTGAGTTTTGTAGATGCCATCTGAGTAATAAATGTAGGCTTGACTGGAAATCCATGCTACAGAGAGACCTGAGATACTGTAGCTAAGCCTTCAGTTAGACATTTCTGCAAGCTCCATTTCTTCTGCCTTCTATAGTCATTTTACTAACAGCTCTAGTTTTGCTGTTATTGTATGCTCCAGGCCCCAATTCTCATCTTTGCTCTTTGAGCAATGTCCTTCTTGGCTATATATATCATAGGAAAAAGATGCAGTATAGGTCTAATGTGCAGCAAAATGTTTCCCTATATCCACTTGCAGCAGACAGGAAAGAAAGAGATCTGTAGCAGTACATTCATTCAAGAGAATGAATGGGAACAGCTCAGAGACCTAAGCGCATAGACAGAAACAGCAGCTCTGAGATGTGTGGACTCTGGCATTCAACCAAGTGTATGCTAGTGTCTTCACTTCCTGCTCATGGGTTATTTGTTGAATCTGTGTCATCTCTAGGATTCATTCTCCTTTCCTAGCTCTATGAAATTGGAATCTACTTTGAACAGTGTGTGCTCAGACCTCAGCCACAGGCCAGGTGCTTTATGCTGAACTGTTCTTGTACTACAGCACTGCATTTGGTGTTTATCTGTTCTGTGGCTCCAGCTATGCCTAATTTCCTTTCCCACATTCAGTCCATGACAGCTTTCTCTTGCTGTATTATTCACTGGCTCATAATAATTCCCCTGTCTGGATACCAGGAGTGAATAAATTGTATTTTATAAAGCAAAAAAATCAGAACAGTAAAATTGGATATCTGGAAGGCAAAATGCAGACCATCTTCTACATTCCACTTCTACAATGCTTTGTCCTTTTCATTTTCTACTTGTCTTTTTCCTTTCAGAAGCACCAGCTTCATCTGTGGAAACACATTGGTGTCTGGAAATAGAAAAATATTTTATTTTGAGCCTCCTTTTCTGTAAGGCTAAATGGGGCTCCAATGCATGAAACTATGACCTCATACACTGAGCATCAGTGTTTCAATCTTTGCCCCAAAATCTTCAACAACCATGTGCATTTCTGGGACTAGTTTGGACAATACAGGCAACAATAGTAAACTTGGAGTCCTTTTTCTGCTCTGTCATACCAGGCTGTGTATGGAGTACTTGAATTCAGAGGAGCTCCAGTCCTGTTCTGCATACATGTGTCATCATCCTTGATTTGGTCAAAATAGAGCATAGCCTGGCAGCTAATACCTTAATTTCTTTCAGAATTGTTTTCCTGGAAATTTGGCAAGTTCAGTAAGCTATGAGATAAAGTGGAAATACCCCAAATCATTTTATCAAATGATAGTTTCATCCATAGGCAAGAGTCAAACTGCTTATTGTAAGCAGGGAATTAATAAATACAAAACTGGGTACCTGTAGGTTCATTGATCCCAAATTTGAACCATTAACCCTCCCTCTCATCTCTGAAGAGGGAATAACTGTGTGTGGATTTGGGTCAGAATTTCTGGCTTTTTGACAGAAAAACAGCTGTTAACCTTGGCTAGAGCAGAGTTGCCACTTAGTGCAATCAGTATGTTTGGAATTACAAGTGGTACCCACTTTAAATGATGCATATGCTGTTTGCCATAACAAATGTAGGAAAATGAATTGTTAGTGATTATTTTTAAGCTTATGAAAGTGCTGTATATCATAGTATTCTCAGTGAAGCAATGATTCAAGCAAGCACAGAGGAACATCTGGAATGTGTCTGGTGCTGGAGTTTTCTACTGTGACTTCACGTTGCTTCTGTAGGAATGTGGCAGAATAATAGCTGAAACAAGTTTTTGGAATAAGCCATTAAAATCCCAGATGTGAACACATGCTTTGCATTTTTATGGATCAAAATAATGCTGTTGTGGGTATAAAATTTCATTTTACAACTCTGCCTCTTCCTGAAGTCTCCCTTCAATTTATTGTAAATGGTTTTTTGCTGATGAAAGAATAACTTAAACTCTAGGTCACTGTCCCATATTTGGATGTAGTATTTGTTTTGTGAAGGGAGGTCTAGAATCTTCAGCATACAACAGTAAAAAAGTATTACCCAAGATGCTAATGGCAGTTCTTGGAAAGGCAAGTTCTTAATGCTTCCTCATATTTACCTTGTGGCTGCACTATGTAAAACTCTGTCCTATATTGCTAGATACTAGAAAGCTTGAGCACAAAGGTACCTTAAGGACATCTTGGTGGGTGGGGGGGTGTGTGTGGGAGGAACCAAACCCAAAGTACTTACAGTAAGCACTGCAGTGAGAAATCATATACAGATATGCAGTGTAATAATGGTGTCTTTTTGGTGCTAAGTTAAAGCATTAGTCTTAGCATCAAGCCAGTGATGATCTGGCCAACTTGCTGGATCATTTAAATATGTTTGTATGATGTAGTAGACCTAGCTTTTCTTCTGTGTTTGCTTTGGGCTTGAAAATCACCTTGAATGGTCACATTCTTAGAGGAAGGCATTCAGGGCTTAAAAGATATGGCCTAGGTGCAAGAGTTGGCATGACAGAACTATACAGACAGGCAGTTTTATCACTAAGTTGGATTAGGAACTTGGGCAGACCTCAGGAGAATCTCATTCTGTGACAGATTCCTATTTTGAGAGCAAAATGGTTGATAACAAATGAGTGTGTCAATATAATAGAAGTGTATAATAATTAGGAAAAAATTGCTTCTATGAATTGCTTTGTTCAGTGGTTTTATCACTGCATATGTGAGTTTTGTGGCATTCAGGTATATTCAGAAAGATTGCATATATCATTTGTGTTCAGCAAAATTGGTTAACTTATAGTTCCTACAATAAACTTGTAACATCATAATAACTCATGAGAAATTCTGTGACATTTAAATTAGCATTTGGAAGGAGTGGAATCCTTGAGTTATTTTATCTTGTGTATCAGAGATTCTTAAATTGTTTCATGTGCCAGAGACTTTTCACCAAAACTCTTCTGGACTCTAATTTGAAGCTGTTTTGTGTCACAGAGAGCAGAAAGGCAAAGCCTAAACTATAGAAGTATCAAGCAATTGAGTTGGTATAATATGTTTGATTCTAGTGACTGATTCATGTAGGTACTGCAGGAAAAGATGGAATAAGCCACTCCCTGTCAATGACTAGGGGAGTCCCTCTGGACAACAAACTTAATGATGAGTCTAATCCTGAGTGCGTGAACAGTCATCTAAAATAAAGAATTGTCTCTGTATGTGAGCACTGACCCCATGTAGTCCATCCTGCCCAGTGTCTTGTCTCCAGATGTGGGCAGTCTTTGATGCTTCAGAGGGTGTTTGCAGTTAAGGATAAAGCTGAGGACACATTATCCACATAGCAGTCAGCAGGAGACACAATGCTGACAGTATAGAGTCTTGTAAATACTCTGTTTTAGTATGTAAACTGTTCCCCTATGTTGTGATCAAACATACCACCTGGCCTTTTCTGAAGCATACAAGTGCATTAGAATTCCAACTGCTGTAAGTCATCAATAGGATTAGTGCTGGTAATTCCTGCAGGTTCTTTGGAAAAAGTCACACATGCACCAATCATAAGATTCTCATTTAGACTTTTTAGTCATCTACTTTTTGAGTAACCACTGAGGTTGATAAATATTTGTGGATTGGGGGACTCAGTAAATACTTCGAAGCAACACCTTGGTCACTTGATTCTTCTGAAAACAATAGCTGGCAATTACAGCTTGACACAACCATCACTGAACAGTCTTGCAATCTTAGTCTTCTCCATAATGTAAATCCCAGCAGAAGAAATTAAAATTGCAACTTTATGTACATTTTTGGTTGGAAATAAGTTGTTTTTCAGCAGGAATGAAATCTGAAGTAACAGTAGACATGGCAATGTAGTGTCTCTTCTAGGAATTTTCTTTATTAAGTCAGTTTTAGTGGTAATATTGAATCTGTTAATTTAGTAGTAAACATAAAACAATTGTAAAATCTAAAGAAAAAATATGTAATATTTAACTATTGTTACAGGTGTGACTAAGTTGAAGTATAAATCTATGGCATTATGTTGCTGTAGCAGAAACAAAGTCTTAAATACTTGTCTGTTTTTCCCAAGCATGTCAGTGTTTCCCAGATAATCCCACTAGATACTTAGCTTTGAGGATTCTCAAAATACCCTGAATTTCTTGGCAGTTTGTTATACATTTTCACTTTTGTCATCAGCATGAATTTCCAAATTAAACTTGAGGAATCATATACATAAACGATAACTAATTTTATTTTTGAAGTTTGTGCATGAAAACATCTTGGGAATTCAAGAGAAGGGTTTTGAGATTCCTGTATTAGACTCTGAATAAAGTGACAAGACCTGATGATATATTCATCATCCAGTAGCATTCATAGAAAGCACAGAGCTCCAGACAGCATTTTTGAACATATAACTACTGGCTAAGGTATCTGAAAGGAATCTGAACATTTTTAAGTATCCAGACCTAGATTACCAGCAATGAGCTCTTAAATCATACTCTTTCAGTGCCTAAAATATACAGTAACCTTTTGCTTGACTTAGTAATTTTATTTGTCACCTGTGCAGCACTGCCGCCATGGAATTTGTGTGAGCAGAGAGCTGGAGATGCGGCCTGTAGATGGAGAATGGGGACCGTGGGGACCTTATAGCTCATGTTCAAGGACTTGTGGAGGTGGAATCAAGAGTACCACCAGGCTGTGCAACAGACCAGAGTATGTTTTGACTTTTGTTTGATATCAGTGCATAATTAAGATACTATGACTTAATCAGAAGGTCAGCCTTTCAGTACCTACAGGGGGATTACAAGATAGAGGGGGAGAGACTTTTCAGCTGCTCAGATTTTAATAGGACAAGGGGGAATGGATATAAGCTGGAGGAGGGGAGATTTAGACTAGAAATTAGAAGGAGATTCTTCACCCAGAGGGTGGTGAGGCACTGGAACAGGTTGCCCAGAGTGGTTGTGGTTGCCCCATCCCTGGCAGTGTTCAAGGCCAGGCTTGATGTGGCCCTGGGCAACCTGGTCTAGTGAGCGGCATCCCTGCCCATGGCAGGGGGGTTGGAACTAGATGATCTTTGAGGTCCCTTCCAACCTGGGTGATTCTATGATTCTGTGGTTCTATGATTCATGGATTGATTCAAAACAACATGAAGATACTGTGCATTGTGCAAATTACTTTGAAGCACCATTAAAAAACCCCCTTGTTTCAGCCAAGTTTGGAAGGAGAGATAAGTCTACATACTCTTCATATGCAGAGAACTTCTAGATTACTCTTCTCTCTCAACTATATCATTCATAATTATAGATATTTGTAAAGACTTACTTTGGCAGTGTCTTTTTGTCTAGCTTTAATCTAAATGCTCAGGGTTTCTTTAAACAGCAAGATGTTTTCTTTGGAGTAAAAGCTGCAAGAAATAGATGTATTCCCTGGTGATCTTTTCAGTGAAGCACTTGATTTGCTTTGATTTAAGGCTTTTTGATAATATCACCAGCAATAATGCCCACAAGGGACACTGGTGACAGCAGAGTCATTTAGAACTTACCTTTATAATGAGAAACATCCATTGACTGAACAATTCAATGTGGGTTTCATTCTCTGTAATAAAAGCCAATGAGAACTTTACCCTTAACTTCTCCAGAAGCAGAACCATAGCTACAGCCTAGTTTCAGGGTTTTCCGGGAAGTTGTGTCATCTTGATGTTATCCGTGGGATAAATTAACCTCAATCAAACAACCCCAGGTTACTTTATTTTCTCTGAGTAAGAGGTGGTAGACTAGATTCCCATTAGATATGCCTCTGTCAGTCTGTAGTAACTGATAGTGTCAAAGTGCTATTGATTTATTCTTTTTTTTCCTCCCCAAGAACCTCATAATACTGAATTACTGTGTAGCAGGGTTTACTGTTATTGTTAGGAAATGTATTTTAGTCTTTACAGTAAATGGAGTGTTTTTCAGTGTCCCTTTTTTGCTTCTTTTGGTCCCTAAATTTAATTTAACATTAGGACTACAGAAAAGCATGTGAAGTCCCAACTCTTTGTTTTCTGTCAGTTTAGAAAACGTGAATTTCAAGTAACTGAGGGAGGTGAAGTTTTTGAAAAATAGGACTGTAATCTCAGATAAATTGGTAAGAGCATTAAAGGTAATAATGCTTTTTTCCCCATGAAAATTATGATTTTAGGACCAAAAAACCCCATAATAGACATTAATAGATATAAGTAGATGAACACCTACGTTAGCAGTAGCTTTTTACATGGACTTTTCATGTTTATTTGGGTATAAATACACTCACAGTGCAGTAGAAGATAAGAGTGCATATAGGAAAGTCAGTGACAGATGGCAGAACGCTGTGTAAGATTTTCCCCTTTAGATCAGTGGCTCAAGCCACTTTTCCAAACCAGCAATTTTAGGATCTGACTGTGTTTTACATTTACTTGTTTTTGACAGACCAAGAAACGGAGGAAAATACTGTGTTGGCCGCAGGATGAAATTTCGGTCATGTAACACTGATTCGTGTCCCAAAGGCAGAAAGGATTTCCGGGAGCAGCAGTGTTCTGAATTTGATGGCAAACACTTCAATATCAATGGTCTTACATCTGCTGTTCGCTGGCTTCCAAAATACAGTGGTAGTAAGTAGTTGTATTTTTCTTTTTTTCAATTAATGAAATCAAAATGTTACTTCAATTAAAGCTTTTTAAACCAGACAAGAAACCTGTTGGATTTTCTTTCCAGTTTCCATGAAAGATCGCTGCAAACTTTTTTGCCGAGTTTCTGGAACAACTTCCTACTATCAGCTGAAGGACAGAGTTGCTGATGGTACTCCCTGTGGAGCAGAAACCAATGACCTTTGTGTTCAAGGCTTGTGCAGGGTATTTAAATTTACACTTTTTAATTAATAAAATCAATTTAAACAGGTGGTAAAGTAGATATTAAATATTAATCCAAATAACCATTTTCACTAATGTGTAAAGTAAGATGCTTTCAATTTATGTAAGTTAATTTTAATCCCTACCAAATTTAAGATCTGGATATGGAGGCAATTAAGTGAAGAACATACAGCTGAGTTAGAAGACCCACAGTCTTTCCTCATTAAGTTTCTTATGTGAGAGAGTTAATATTGTCCAGGTGAGCAAAGATTCAAAATTGGCACAGAGGAAAAAAGCATGCTGTGTGTTTATTGCCATCATATTTCAGCTGTAGATTATGTATTTATTATTTCATTCTAAGACTGGGGAGAACTGGCCTTTGAAAGGGATTGTTTCAGCATTCTTTGCTTCCTAAGTTATGGAAGTGCCACAAGATTTCTTTGGGAGAAGCAAGATGCTATGTTGCAACAGCTCAAGACCTTTTTGTCAAGCCCGGGTTATTTTGCTGATTGCAGGGAGTAAATTCAGGGCGAGGAGAAAATGTGGCCTTTTCCAAAGGGTTGAATCAAAAGGAAGGAGGAAATGCCAGAGAATTGTTCTGTTTATCAGAAATTTTTAAAAGGAAGTTTAAGTAAAGATATATAAACAAAAATTGTCCTTATGCTAGTTTAACCAGCATAATCTGGGTATATTCCTTTGCTTCTTTTACAGTTATGACAGACTTTAAAAGAATTGGTGACCATGTACCCATACATACTGTTTTTTTAGGATTCCAAGACTTTTTAATGTAAATATAACAATTTATACATTATGTTGATTTTTTTTATAACAGTATGCAAATATTCTGTATTGTATTTTTATAGTCCTTGACATATTAAGTGTATTTGGATTGTACCTTCTTAACACAATAGCTCTTTTGTACTTTGGCCATACATCACAGCACCCAAAAACATAAAAGGCTTTTCATGAATTGCCAAGGAAGACCAGATAAATACAGTGAATAAGAATGTTTTGGGGATGTGGGAAGCTTACATTGTTTTCATTGTTTTCCACTGGGCTTAGTGACACCGAGGCTATTGTATCTTTTCTTTTTTTCTGTAGCAAGCAGGCTGTGATCATGTTCTGAATTCCAAGGCAAGGAGAGACAAATGTGGAATCTGTGGTGGTGATAATTCTTCATGTAAGACTCTTGCAGGTACTTTCAACAGTGCTCGTTATGGTATGTCTGTTTGTTTTGGTTTTTTGTTTTGCTTTTAAATCTTAATGCTTATTTCAGTATGGCTTAGAAATTGTTTTACAGTTGAGGCAGTGGGATTTCAGCACAAGTTCTTTAGGGCCTCTGTCAATTAAAAAAGATCTGATTTTCAGTCACATGCATGCTCTCAAGGATGCAGAGGCAAACATTATGACACACTAACCCATTCAAGGGGGAAAAAACCCCTCAGTCTGCTTTAAGATCAAATCAAAAGACACATAAAAGGTATGATGAGGGTAAAAAAGTACTTTAAAAGGAAGAATGCTTCCTGCTTTGCACTTTGCATTCTTTCAGTTTCAGCTGTCTGAAACTATACAGCTGAAGGTCTTAGCTGAATGTCTTCTTTTGCTTGTGTAAAGAGGTAGCAAAAAGCTTGTGGTGTGAGCAGCTGATGAGGTTCCTTTCCTCCTGTAGTGAAATGTTCTCTCTTTCCAGAGAACATAGGCAGCAACGGTCTTTGCTTTTCATTGGCATGTGGTGAATGAGGAACAAGCTGCCCAGGGAAGTGGTTGAGTCATGATTTGTAGAGATATTTAAAAGAGATGTAATTGTGATGCTTTGTGACATGGTTTAGTGGTGGTCTTGGCAGTGCTGGCTTAACTGTTTGACTTGATGGTGTTCAAGGTCTTTTCCAACCTGAATGATTCTATAATTCTCTGAGTAACTCTGGTAATTCCCACTTGTTTGATTTAGTTTCTCTAATAGAGCTATACATAGTTCTTCTGTATGCAGTCTTTTCTGGGAAGTATGGAGAGACTACTGTATGTATGTAAGTTAAGTAATTAGAGTGTAGAAAGTGAGGACAGAAGTCTCCAGGGTAATATCAGATTCCTAAAGGCTCCTTCATGCCACTTCACTGGTGGGAAGACTACAAGCAAAATGAAAATGGTAACTGGAGAGCTGCAAGGTAGAATCTTCCCAGAACAAAGGAATTGCTGGTCCAAGAGGAAAGTATACCCAGTATCCTGCTGGATTCTTTTTTTTCCAGGAGAGGGCTCTCACCAAGTAGAAAGTACCAAAAAACTGAAAGGTGGCATACAGCTACTCTTCCAATATGGATACATGTAACTTTTCTTGTGTCTGTGCTCAGAAGTTGGAAGATGACACAATCTGGAGACTGGATTTCTGAACATGTGATCAAAACACTTATTTTGATGATTCTGCATAAAGGACTATCAATGCTTTTGTTTTCCACCACGATGAAAGATCTATTTGCTTATAGGTACCACATGAATTCTGTCACAAATACACTTGATACAATTGACCATTACGTGAAACTGCCATTTATACAAACATGGCTGAGACTGTTGCTCTCTGCTGTTTGTCAGCTTTGCATTGTCATAGACTTAACTGCTTCTAACTGAAGTTGGAGGGGAAAAAAAAAAACTAAAACCAAAACCCACCAGGTTTGGGATGAGGAAAACCTTCATTTATTATTTTGATTTTATATTTAGTTGAATGCTCAAAATTACAAATTCTTGGACCTGCATCTGAATTAGACTACTGGAGAGCATGCTTAAATGTTTAGGATTATATGCTCAAGTGGGAGTGTAGCAGTGCAAACAAGAGGTTTTAGCTAGCTGCATATTAAACTTCAGTGTCCATGGGAGGCCTATGACATCCCTAGGCTGACTGAAAACGTCATCTGAGGAGATGTTCTTTTCCAAAATTGTTCAGAATTAGGGTCACAAGATAAGTATGACAGTGTCTGTGCACTTGATCTTTCTCTTTGAACTTTGCCTAGTCTTATTCCATACTCTCACAAGTCATTTTACTAAAGGCAGAATTTAAAATTAGACTCTAGCAGCCTGTGGTCCCTGCTTGTGTTCATATGCTTCTAATGTCATTAAGTGTTTAAACAGTAGTGAAGCAATCATCAGAAATTCATTACAATAAAATACTCATTTACTTAGCTCCCAAGCTAGGAAATAGTAATCTAATCATATAGACATAATTATTATGTTGGCTCTTACTATTGCATCAGATTAGAGTGTCTGAGGATTTCCTGCAAAATACTAGTTCTCAGTGCCTTAATATGTGATCTATTCTCCTGTACATCCTTGACAACATGCTGTGCAGTTTTGCTTATCCTTTCCTACCATGTTTTCTCATCTGTCATGCTATTACCAGAAGGTTTTCACCATGTGAGATGAAGGACTTTTCTGAGTGTGTTTTGGTTTTCTTCCCAATACGTTGGAAGATTGACCAACCACAGTGCATTTATCCAGAGCATGCAGGGTGCATTGCAATTCCAGTGCTGCCCTCAGCTGGTAAACGTGAGGGACCTGTGCTTGGGTTACCCGTTCATTTAAATGCATGGCATGGTTTTAATAGCTTAAAAGCACCGGGAAGTTAATGAATTCTGAAATTGAAAAGAATAGTACCATTTAATTTTTTTTTTATCCACAGAGGTGAGTCAGGTAGCTAAAGTTAAATCACAGCAAGACTCCTAAGTGCAGGAAGACAAGTGGAAAAGTTAGCAAAGATTAAATAAATGCTTTAGATTGCATGTTGATTTGTTTCCAAATACTCAGCTTATCCTAAACATAAGTGTCCTTTCTGAATTTGTGATTGGCACCTGTGAGAAACAACTTATTTTCATTTTACTATGTTTCTGGGCAGAGCAACAGCTTTAACAGAAGAGGGTGCATCAGGATCTTTTTACTTTGTGACAAGACAACCATGATAGTATTACAGGGAAGAAGGATGCATTTGTATTTTAAAGGGAGCACTCTAGGGTAACATTTTAAGTAGCAAAATGTGAATCAAGCATCACTGTTTTATCTGATGTATCCACCTATATGTATTGCCTGCAATATTTGAATATTAAGAACTTATTCTTTAGTGTTATGCAGTCCTCTTGTGAGTTAGTAAAAACCAAACTCAATTGTATAAACTGGGAGGGAAGATACTTCCTGTTAAGTGACTTATTCAGACTTGTGTAAAATTATTGTGGCTTCTCACAATTTAATCACAAAGTTTCATGAGTCCCACTTGATAATCCTGATTGCTTTCTAGAGTAGTGCTGCTCCCTAGAGATTTTTCTGAGTAGATTGAACTACATACTATTGGTAAAGAATTGAATTCACTTTTATGAACACAAACAAATTTTAATGAGTTACAAAAACAACTGTTCAGTTCAACTGATTAAAAAAACAACACAAATTGCAACAAAGAAATTTCATAAGCATGCAGATATTCACATTTCCTTCCTAAAACATGAGGGCATTCAGCTGGGTTTGCACTGTAGGGTTTTGTGAATAAAGCCAGTTAAATGTATGTTCATGTTTACTAATATTTTACTGGTTTTGTATCTAATTGATTGGTGAATAATTACATTACAGGTTACAATGTTGTAGTAAATATTCCCAAAGGAGCAACAAATATTGATATTCGGCAGCACAGCTACTCAGGGAAACCAGAAGATGACAACTACCTTGGTAAAAGCCTCCTGTGTGTAACATTGATGGATAGTTTTTCTGCTCTCCCAGAGTTCTGCTCTAAATGTATATTATCAGAAGGCTGATAAGTCTTTAGAACAAGTATCTAATTACTTTGTGTCATCATTTGCCCGAGTGTCTGTACATATTAGTTCTTAAAGTGAGATGTTAGGTTTCTAGCTCTTAAATGTGTGTGCTGATTTGTCAGAGACTAGGAGTTACAGGACCTGGCATCATTTTGTCCATTTCTTACTTTGTTGTTGCAGTATTAATTAAAACACAAGTGAACTTGGGAACAATGCAGGTATTTGTGATTTAAAGCTTTGAAGCATACACTTTGTTTAATAAATCAAGCAGTCTGACCTGCAGCAAACTTACCAGTTGTATCACACCTAGTTCTATGGTGACTGAGGGCAAAGATCACATTGATAGGTTTGCAAGTATGTCAGAGGAACAGAGAATTCATAAGCACATTGTGCCAAAGATCTTCATTGTTCTGTTGCACAATATGTACATCTGAAGTGCCTGAGAGAATGTTAATACATATTTTCCTTTTGTCTCTTCTTCCCTTACCACCCTACTCGAACTTGAGAGTTTTGAGTGTTGTTCTTGCCACCTGCTGCCCTGTTGTTGCACATGCATCTCACAGGATACAGAAACACCTCTCACCTCCTGCTATCACTAGTTACCATTTCAAATATAGTAATGCCTCAGTAGCATGCTTTTCTAAAAATTTTACTTCCTTTAAAGTTTTTTAACTTGTTATTACTCTTTATTATTGTAAACTGGTCATTATAAATGCTTAATAATTTACTCAATTTTTACTTCAAACTTTACTTTTAAAATCTGCTTCACTAAAAGTAGCTCTATCAAATACAAGAACGTGGGCTGTAGAATAGGCCAGAATCACAGATAGTTATTGTTAAGATCTGCTGCTGTTTCCTTCTACAGTAGCAGAACCTAACCAAATTTAGAAGTATAACTTCAGTCAACCTTCAGCAGAACAAATATTACTGGTGGTGTGTTAATGCAGAGAAAATCCATGACAACTGCTCAGGTAAAAGTTACTGATGGTTAAGGGTTGAATTTATTCATTAGAAAGTGTTTGATGCAACTTTAAAGTATTACATGGTGTAAAATAAAGGCAAGTGTTGATGAGAAGATATATATTATGAAGAGTTTTTATTGATAGAACCTTTTAATGAAATAGATGCTTTATTTCCAATATTTTATTTTACTTATAGCTTTATCTGATATTCATGGAAATTTTATCTTGAATGGAAATTTTGTTGTAAGCATGTCAAAAAGAGAAATCAATATACAAGGAGCCATTTTTGAGTACAGTGGTTCAAACAGTACGATAGAACGAATTAACAGCACTGATAGAATTGAAGAAGAGCTAACCTTACAGGTGCATGTTTACTTTTTTCATAAGTTTGAAAATTTGCTACATGATCATTATGTTCATCATTTGATGTTCAAATTCACTGAAAACCAGCTATCATTTTATCTCAATTAAGGTTTTGTGTGTAGGGAATTTATACAACCCTGATGTGCGTTATTCGTTCAATATCCCAATAGAAGATGGGAGTGATTTGTTTACCTGGGATCCTTATGGCCCCTGGCAAGACTGCAGCAGGATGTGCCAAGGTACTGTGAATTTGTCACCAGAACCAAAGACCTGATGTCATTTAGGAAGCCTCTCCTTTTAAGCACTCAGATTTTTCATCCCTACTTGTAAGGAAGAAACTCAGTAGTCTCACTAAACCTTAGGTACACATAGCCTTTAAGGGCAGAATGGCTTCTCATTTTTGTTTTGCTATTTGCAGTATTTATGCAATGTAATTCTTTATTCAAAATTGCATTTCTGTTCCTTTTTAGCCATAGGAATGGTTTATAGAATAAGGTTGAATCAAGTCTAATGCATCCTTAGAAAGCAGTATTATGTGCTACTATGTATTAGGCTTCTGTTATCCTATTTCCAGATGGTCACTTATTTGTCTGGTATCTTACATATTTGTCTTTTGCTTATCTGCTGTATGGGGTGAAACCATTTAAAGATATATTTAACCATTTTTAACTGTTATTCTATAGGCTATTACAGTGTAAAAATAAAAGCACAATATGTAGGAAGTGTATATATGTAAAGTGGACATAAACAAATTATTTTTTCTAGACACTCCTATTAACAGGTACTAGAAATGTCTGTAGATACATAATAGTGAGTTTCTTCTGATTTTGAGCCAGGCTGTAGGCATGCTGATATGCTAGAGAAGATCATCTGCTGACTGTGGTACTTCACCCAGCGCTCTAGGTACCTTGTGATCAAATTTTGTGCTTCCTTAAAGAAAAGGATCACAACCTCTAAGTCAATATTGTGGTAATTAGCAAAGGATGGATCTGATGCATTTGAAATACTTAACCTCATGAGTAAATGGACTGTTGCACGTTTGCAGTTTTCTGGGACTTGATATGTTCCTGAGACCAGTGTAGTACAACAGGGAGATGGCGTGGGTGACTGGGGTAAGGTTGTTTTCCACCTGGAATGTAGTCAGTGACATGTTTGTGCAGAATTGCCTGTGTACAGTGATTAGTGTTACTGGGGTATCTCAGTTAAATTCCTAAATGCTGAGTGGGATCCATTAGTGTACAAAGGCACTTTTATCTATTGCCTTTTGTTGGTTTCTTTCCAAGGGATTCGAAGAAGAAGAATGACCTGCATACGTAAAAGTGATCATATGGTAGTGTCTGATGAAAGATGTGAGCTTATACCTACTGTACCAGATGTCTCTGAGGAGTGTAATACAGAATGTGAATTAAGGTAAGAAGTTCCTCACTGATGAAGCTATTGTGGTCTTGCATATTTTTGTTGATGGGGATTGAAACAATGTGATTCAGATTGCTTTATCCTCTGTCCCTCCACCCTTCTCTAACTCCTCCATCTCTCCTGTCTTTCCTTCCTTTCCTCAAATCTCACAGAATCACAGAATCATTACGGTTGGAAAGGACCCTCAAGATTATCTAGTCCAACTGATAGCCCTACACTACTCTTACCCCTAAATCATCCCCTGAAGAAACACATCTATCCTCTTCTTAAAAACCTCCAGGGATGGTGACTCCACCACCTCCCTGGGCAGCCTATTCCAATATCTTACCACTCTTTCAGTAAAGAAATTCTTCCTAATATCTAATCTAAACCTACCCTGGCTCAGCTTAAGCCCATTCCCTCTAGTCCTGTCACTAGTCACAAGGGAGAAGAGGCCAACACCCGCCTCCCTAGAATGACCTTTCGAGTAGCTGAAGAGAGCAATAAGGTCTCCCCTCAGCCTCCTCTTCTCCAGGCTAATATTTACTCTTCTAAGTAGAGCTAGTGTAGGTGTTTATATTTTATTGGTGAAGTACAGTGTCTTCTATCTATCCTTACACAAAATCCTCATGTATTGCTGGGCAGAATACATTTTTCACCAGAATTGTACTCACAACTGGAACTAATTTGAAACACTTGTATTTTTGCACACCAGGAAAGCCCACACTGTACCTTTGAGTATGAACAGTAGAATTATAGCTTACATTGTTTCAAAGTTACCTAGAAGACTAAGACAGAAGATCCTTTAAATTTAAAAAGATGTTTTTAAGCCTGTGTCAAACCCTTTTATACTGCTTTGAAAATTCCAGTCATGAGATACATTTTAGTTTTATCTGTTCCCTAAAATGCATAGCCATATTGACATGACATCTCCTGCTACAGTCTCTAAGTGTTTTATTCACCATGGTTTTATTGTTAAAGATGTAGTTAGCTTTCTATAACAGTTTATCCTTGTAGGTGGCACAGTGTTGGTAAAAGTGACTGCACATCAAAGTGTGGCCCAGGGTATCGGTCTGTAGAGATCCACTGCATGAAGTACTCTGTTTCAAAAGGACTCAGTGCTCCAGTGGATGATAAGTACTGTGCTGATCAGCAGAAACCACCAACCAGAGAGCCCTGCCATGGTGACTGCATGCTAACAAGCTGGCACTACACAGAATGGTCAGAGGTACCAATTTGAAACCTTGTAATTGTACCATTGTAGTTATGGTTAGCACTCATATCAAATTTGTATTTCTGTCATTGTTTTAGTTTAACTAAAATAAAATAATGTTTGACAAATGCAGAGTTGTAGGAGGAGCTAATACCAGTCTTTATATTTCAACAACTTCCTCATATTTTCTTAAGAAACTCTCTAACTAAATGGTTTGCTGCTTGGTTTTGGAAGTCAGCAGAGAACTTTCTGCTGCAAAAAGGTCTATATTTTATTTACAGTCTTAAATTTAGTTCTGAGAGTGTTTTGGAGAAAAGGGATCAGTGTAATTTCAACTTTTAATCTTCATTAAAGGGTTTTATGTTGTAACTAGTAAACAAACTGCCAAATTTCTGTCACATGGACATAGTAGCAGTCTGTGGATTAAATGTAGCACACTTGTGTCTAACAGAGTCATTAATGTCTTTCACCTTGAAGACTGATAGTATATTTTGACCTTATTTTATCATGTTGTGTTTCCTGTCTCATGATATTGTCTATACACCATAGTGTTCCAGGAGCTGTGAAAGAGGTGTCAGAACCAGAGAAGCTTTTTGTATGAACAATTTGGGTCGTCATCTTCCTGATAGAGAATGCCAGGAGCTTCCAAAAGTCGTAACACAGAGTTGCAATGAATTCTTATGTCCAAGCTGGTCTGTTAGTGAGTGGACCGAGGTAATGAACCATGTCAAACTGAAGAGGCCTTTAGTCTTGGCCATTGACATTAAAATGAGCTGCTTTAAGTGTTAAGGTTTTTGTTTGTTTTTTTTTCTGGCTATTTTGGGGCACACCAAAATTCTGAATTCCTGGGATTTGGCTGATATACATCCCACATGTACAAATGGCATGAGAATTTCTGAAAAATACACCTAGGACTTATTTTTCTCTGTTAAAATAAGGTTGTGAAGCTACTTAAAGTGGCATATCTTTTTTTATGAAGCAATGAGACCCATCCAGCCAACAGAGGAACACAATTCTATTTAGTTTATGGTAAAGATTATATGGGTATAAAAAAAAATCATGGGTAGTTTAAGTGTTTTTCTTATGAAAGCTGTGATATGTGCACTCATACTTTCAAAAGTTATTCATTATTCTTACAAAAATATATGATCTGTACCTTGTTCTTATATTTGAGTAGCTTTGGAAACTTAATACTGATTCCTTTGCATTTGGGTTGATTTTGAGAGTTCATTAAAAAAAATCCTAGTTTTGTTGGTCAGCTTACATTCATGAAATAGTTTTGCAATTTATCTGATCTTTGAAATCCAACAGATGACTAAGAGAAAGGGAAGCCATTAATGCAGATTCATGTCTTTACAAAATGATGACTTTGATTTTTACAGTGTCCTGTGACATGTGGCAAAGGAATGAAGCATCGTCAGGTATGGTGCCAACTTAATGATGAACAACTGAGAGATGATTTCTGTAATCCAAATGGGAGACCAGAGTCAAGGATACCATGTGGACTTCATGAATGTGCCTCTTGGGAAGTAGGGCCTTGGGGACCAGTGAGTACATAAGGATTCCTGCCTTCCTGTTTTCTAGTTCAGACTGAGTGATCACAAAACATTACCTTTGAAATGTTTAAATTGATCTTAAGCTGTTATTTTAGTTGAATTGATTCACATGTTGCTTGCTTCTATTGGCTGTCTAATCTGCAATTTAGGAACACTTACATGCAGTTTATATACTGAAAATAGTCATTGACCCTGAGCCTTAATATCAAAGTTGCTTTTACACATGAAAGTATTACATCTCCAGAATAATGAAAATGTAAGTAGCAAACCATTCAGATGAATGAGACAAGTAGAAGACCAAATATTTTTGTGTGTTGACATATTTAAGTGGTAGCTTTAAATATGATGGTAGAAGTGGATATGTTAAAAATAGTAGACAAAAAGACTTAGTATTTTGGTGTTACATTTTCTTTGGACCTTTAGTGATAAAAGATCTGCTGTCTCTATGTGAAAAAGCTGTTGAAAAATACATTCCTGTGATATATATATATATATATAGATATAGATAGAGATTGAGATAACCATACTCTTGTCTAACATACCCTGGAATAGCTTCTACAAGCACTTTGCCAGTTCATGTCACTGGAGCAGAGTTTTCCATTGCAGTCTTTTCCGCTGTACCACTGGTAATATCTGTTCACAACCTAGGGTTTTGCCAGTGTTTGTGCTTGAATCACAACATTTATAGGATGGGATTTATGTCATAATTTTTTCAGCCATATTTTAGATGCCTTCTTTGAGTGTGCTCTTGTCAAACTGTATAATGAAAGGAAAGACATTTAACAGCTGCAGCTAGTGATTCATTTGGAAGACACCTCTTAGCCCCTCCTGTCCCCACTTCCTCTAACCCAGTTTTTATTATGGAGCAGGACTTTATATAGCATAGATTGTCCCTTTGATCAGTTCAAGTCAGCTGTGTAGTCATGGAATTAGAATTGCTTAATTTGGAAAAGATCTTCAAGATCATTGGATCCAACAGTTAACCTAAGACTGCCAAGTCCACCACTAAACCATGTCACTAAGCACCACATCTACATGTCTTTTAAATATCTCCAGGGACAGTGGCTTAACAACTTCCCTGGGCAGCCTATTCCAATGCTTGACAACCTTTTCAGTGAAAACAATTTTTCCTGATGTCCAATCTAAACCTCCCCTGGTGCTAGTCATTCCTATTCATTCTAGAAAGAGTTTTAAAATAGAAAGTGTAGTTAAAAAAGTAAATTTGATTATAATTAGTGCTATTTCAAGTGTGTGAAATTGACTTTACCAGTGTTCTGTAACCTGTGGCCATGGATACCAGATGCGTGCAGTCAAATGTGTTACGGGCACTTACAGAGTCATTTTGGATGATGACAGGGAGTGTAATGCTGCTACTCGGCCTAGAGATAACCAAGTAAGTTAAAAAATACCTCTCAGTGGATTGTACTTTTTACTCAAACTTCTAAGTACAAGTGTTGTCTACTGGCTGCTGGAGGGAACTTGGAGGAAACAAGTTCTAAAATGAAAAAAAAAAAACAACAAAAAACCTGAACCTCTCTGCTTTTTTCCTGAACTTCAGATTTGGCCTAGGGAGTTAAGTAAAAGAAGTGTGATTTGGAGAGAAGAGATTTGAAAACTTGTTATATTATTGAAGGGCTCCAAAAGCCTTTGATTGTTTTTTTTTGGAGGGGAGGGGTGTGTGGGGAGAAGGGAAGGAGAGGAAGCTCCAACATGTTGATTGTTATAAGCAGACTGCTTGCCATGATGCTTTGTAATGTTCACCTAACTGGCTTGGTAAACTCTAAAATTCTGCTTGCAGGTAACTTAGAAGAACGACATGGTTACTTGAAGAAAGCTTCAGTTGTTGGAATAATACTAGTTCAAAAACTGTGTAGACATGAGTTATGATTCAATTTGGTATTAATATGGTTCTCTACCTTTTCTTGTCTCAGTTTACTTCATTATTTTCCTTATAAAGGAAAGGACAGCACAGCCACTATCTTCACTCAGTTCTTCTGTACTGCTTGTGGCTGTGAAACAGGACAGTGATGCCTGTGCCCCATGTCTCCAGCAAGTTGCCCAGCACAGTTTTTTCTCAAATTGCAAATGTTATTGGTAATTACTAATACAGTCTTAACATTGAATTTTCTTTGCCTCTCAATTTGAAACAAAACAATTCAATGAAAAGCCTTTGACTAACACCAGGGAATAGTTAGAAGTTGGTATTAACATGTTAATCAACACTGACTTATAATGGTAGGATCTATCTCTGTGGGAGCCACGTGCTTCAGATTTGATTCTTACAAAATGTACATTTCAAAAGGTTTTGTTCTCACTCCCACAGGAATGTGAATTGCCTTCTTGTCCAGAAATGACAAAATTATGGACTACATCGCTTCCTCTAGGGCCTGTGGGGAAGGTGACCCAGTGGAGATATGGATCATGGACCCCAGTATGTAATGAAACAGTGGTCATGTCTTACAGAGCAATCCTTCACTCATTTTTCCATAAAGCCCTCATTAATATGTTTTTCCATCTGAAGTCTGCTTGAGATAAATTTTAAAGGAATTCTAACTTATATATAAACATATATATAACACCACTATATCTTTGCACAGCTATTTTAGTTAAATACCAGTAAAGAACGTGTAGATTTAGGCTACTCAGGAACTTTTCACTAAATCCACCTTGAACTTCTCACCTATAAAGGTATCAGAAGGGGCTCAGTGGAATATGCTTATAGAAACTAGAATGGGAAGTGAATTGTGAATATCAGTTCTTATTTTATCAGTTGATGTAAATACTGCATCACTGTGTAATAAGTAAAATGTAAAATGTAAGGAAGTTACTTTCTAATGTTTTTGTTGTTAATAAATAAAAAAATGCCTTTCCAATTGTATAATTCCTTGGTATAGATGAGATGCTAAATTGCTTCACAAGAATTAAGGTCATGCAATTCAGTTCCAAGCCAAATGGAATTTTTAAGGGCTAACCCATCCAGCAATATTTCACTTTTCTTCCTGAATGCATGGGTCTAACAGTGTGGGAGGGAAATCTGGTCAAGATGACACTAAACTACATTAGTATTTTTTCATGCTTGCATGATTATGGTTTTCTGAAGTGTGATGAGTTTGGATTGTTTTCTGACAGTGCTCTGCATCCTGTGGGAAGGGTGATCGTGCTCGCTATGTGAGCTGTAGAGATGCTCATGGAGGAATAGCAGATGAATCTTTCTGTGCTCATTTACCACGACCAGCTGAAGTTTCAAGCTGCTTTAGCCCATGTGGAGAGTGGCAAGTTGGAAACTGGTCCCCTGTAAGTATTAATTGCAATTTTGGGGGGATTTAATGTGTCTATTTAAGTTATTGCCTGAAGGCTTTGGTTAGAAATTGGGACTTGGTATTCTGTGCAAGCATGATTGTATCCCTTGAAAAAGCAAAATGTACATTTCTTATTGTCAAAAGTAACTCTAAATGCCTTTAGTTATGAATTATCAATGTTATGTCACAAACATTGGGTTAATTTTTGGTCAGTGCACAGTTACCTGTGATAGTGGGATTGTCACAAGACAAGTTATCTGTGTCAACTACCATCACCAAATCAATGAGAATTACTGCGACCCTGAAGGCCGACCTTCCAAAGAACAAGAATGTAACATGCCACCATGTCCACCAGTTTATCATCACATTCCAAAAATACATGACCATCCAAGCCATTTTCCAGAAATAGGTCACCTTCCAATACACCATCCACAAGACAATATAAACCAGTGGAACCATCCTGCTGTGGGAGGATATCAGTGGAGAACTGGACCCTGGGGAGCAGTAAGAATTATCTTTTTGTCTATCAATTTCTTGTCTCATCTGTGTGCTAACATTTCTAGAAATGTTCTTGCAGTACAGATTTGGTCAAAAGAGAAGCATATTTTTTAGAAAAATACTATTACAAAGAATAAATGAAATTTAAAATGTAATTTTTCTTTGATTTCAACTTTAACATAATTCTATATAGCAGTAATTTTTACTTGGAAATTTCAGTTTTGAAAGTCAACACTAGAAAATAATAATTTTAAGTTGTTTAAACCAACATATTTTACATTTTTCTGATTATTCCATGGTTCTACATTTTCTTACCTGTTTTGGTAGTGCTCTAGTACATGTGCAGGTGGATTTCACCGTCGTGTTGTGGTATGTCAAGATGAGGAAGGAAGAAGTGCTAGTTATTGTGATGAGGCAACAAAACCTCCAGAGTCAAGACACTGTGATTCTGGACCCTGCCCACGATGGAACTATGGGAACTGGGGAGAAGTAAGATCATTTCACTTTCAAAGGGGAACATTAGTTACCACATGAGCTTAGAAACAGCAGTGTAGTTATCTGACTTTGCATGGAACTGAAGAGACATGGTGCAATAGAATCATAGAATTGTCAGAGTTGGAAGGGTCCTTAAAGATCATCTAGTTCCAACCCCCCTGCCTAGCAGGGACACCATCTACTAGATCAGGTTGCCCAGGGCCCCATCAAGCCTTGTCTCAAAAGCTTCCGGGGTTGAGGCTTCCACAACTTCTCTGGGCAACCTGTTCCACTGCCTAACCACCCTCAGAGTGAAGAACTTCCTCCTAATATCCAACATAAATCTACCCTCCTCTAGCTTATACCCATTTCCCCTGGTTCTATCACTGTCTGACCTCCTAAAAAGTCCCTCCCCAGCTTTCTTCTAGGCCCCCTTCACATATAATAAGTACATACTATTATTTATATCTTTTTGGTTTAATGGTATGTGATGATTCTCTCTTAACAAAAATATTGCATATGAAATTCTGTGTTTCAGTGTACTCAAACCTGTGGAGATGGAATAAAGACAAGACTGGTGATTTGTCAGCTTCCTACTGGCCAAATGTTGGGTGATCAAAACTGTGAAATACTAGACAAGCCACCTAATATGGCACAGTGTAATGTGCATTCTTGCCCTGGTGATGTTTCATGGCATCGGGGACCATGGAAATCGGTACGATAGCATTCCCTAATATTTTTCACTTTCTTGTTCTTTCTGTCACTCTATTTCCCCTTGACTTTTAAGAATTAGCTTGTTTTATTTGACAACAGTGAAATAATAATGCATGTGGAATATAGTATGTAGTTTTATTAAGCAATTGTTCCTGCAGTTGTTGAATTAAATGGAGAACAGCCATTTACTTTGGTGGGAACAGTGTCATGCTCTGTAAAAATCATAGGGAATATTTTGAATACTACCAGAAATCATCATAGCCAATAGCAACACCTAATAGGTTGTTCTGTTTTGAAGGGTTATGATTTGATCTGTGTTCAAATTCAAAAGTATATGCTGTAATTTATACTGTAGCATTATCTATATATTTATATTTGTAAAAAAAAAAACCCCAACTTTTTAGTGCATAACTTTTTTTCTAATAGTATATTTAAGTATAAAATAACTCACATGTATATTACACTGTCATCAAACGTTTTACTTCTTATTTCATGTACATTTGTGTATAAAAGTTTATATTTGTGGTTTTAAAACAGTGACTAATTGAAGCTGTCTATGTATAATTATGTATGTAACTATAATATGTTGTTGTCTACATGTCACTGTCTATTAATGTGTAAAAACTGCCTACAGTAATCACCATTAATCTTTAAAATTGCCACTGGCAGATTATTAACATACTGAAGTAATCATAGCAAGCTCTACAATATAGAGTGCATTATATTTCCCAAGCTGTGAATTTGACAACAATATTTACTGTTGTGCTCAATTCTAAGGGAAAAAAAGGCAATCAAAGGAGATTGGATCCAATTCTGATTCCATTGCAATCAGTTAAAAACCTGTCATTAACATCCCTGGGAGGTGGGCTAGGACAAGAGTTCTATTTGCTTTATTTTTGTTACTAAAAACATGAAATTTGGTTCTTTGCATTAACATGGAAACACTTCTTAAAATATTGTCTAATTTCAACTTTAATGTACTAGTGTTCATATAATCTATAATAATAATTATTATTAATAATAATTAATAATTAATAATAATAATTATTGCAAATGGACTCTAAAATGAAAGTTTGAATTAACAATTTACCACAGTTATCTCTTTCTTCCACTGTGCAAAACAGAATTTTGGAGTTGTGTTTAACAGACACTAGAGTATCTTCTTTAGCCATTAGCCAAAGAATGAGTGGTGACTTGCTAATGCTTTATAATGATATGTACTTCAGGTGCTGAGAAGACAAACAGAGCATTCAGCACACAATTGCCTTTGAATTTGTGTGTTTTCCTGTTAGATTGAAGGTCATTCCCAGCCTGTTGGGTACCCTGAGCAATGCAGCTTGTCCTGCATTCATGTTACCTGGAAGCTATTGTGATGCATTGTGAATGATGCAGAGGGCTTAGGTTTGAAAAGATCTTCATGTTGCTTTTATATCTCAATTGACATAAAGCCAATTTAATCCACCAGAACACTAAGTTTAGAATGGAACCTACTTGTCAGAGGGAGTGTTTGTGGCCTGGTTTATGTATGTTTGAAACCTCTATGGTTATTCAGTAATAGTTTTAATTTCATCACACTCTCCCACGGCGTTACACAGAAACAAATGCAGCAGATTCAGGAAATAAAAGCAGACTTACATGTCAAATATGCTGTCTCTTTTTAGGAATTTAACTAGTTTGAATGCTGCCAACACAAAAGCTTCAGCTAATTTTTGTTACTGTTTAAACAGAGCAGAACTTACTCATTGAGGATGACTGTTGTGAAAGAGCAGTAAAAGCTTTAGTCACAGAAAGGCTCTTGTAGCCTAGCACATGGCTTTGTTCAGCATTCACCTATGGGTGGTTGACTAGGGATGTGGTAGTTTGACAATACCTCATGGCTCTGCCTATCTTATGCCTTTCTGGCATGCAGTGTGCACTAATATAGGGGATTGTTAATGACTGGATGCTCTCTGGAGGCTGAAGTCACTAAGCATGTCACATTATGCTTATTTCCTTCTCCATAGAGAAAGCAAGAACCAGATAAAACACTATATTTTTGATGAGAGTGTTGGGTGATATTTATGTGTCTGGACAGCAGTTACACTTTTAGATCTACTAGTGAGATTCTAGTGTCAAAATTTAAGTTGAAACTGAAATGTGAGACTTCCCACATGGAGTCTAATCTGCCCAAATAAATTCTGCCATCTTTTGCTTCAGACATGCATGGCACAAATGTAATACATGGAAGGGGTGAGTAGAAAGAAGGGAATTGCTGAGCAGTTGTTCTACCTGGACCAACTCCTTGACTTCCATGAATATTGGGCCTGTCTCTGGCCCAGCTGGTTCAAAACCAGGTATCAAAAGTGCTTAAAAACTCTTTCCTCATTCTGATGTAGCTTTGTCTAAACCACATCTGAACTAAAAGCTTCACTTGCAGATTATTCCAACTGGATAACTTCTTCTGGGACTTAGCTTCCAGCAGAAATAGACTCAGGAAAAAAGTCAGATGAGCTAAGACTAATTCAGAATCCTGAGTCAAGAGCCTGATCCACCATGCAGGATTGTTCTAGTTTATCAGTTGTCAGTGTCTTTTATGCCCTTTTCCATATTGGGGCATTCTAACTTCTTCCACTGGCTATCACTATATATTTGAGAAGATTTTTAGCAATATGCCTTGTTAAGTACATTTCTTTCAGGTTTTTTATTCATTTTACATAATGTAAATGCAAAATGAGGCATTTGCAAAGGAAGCTCTGCAGTTTCTGCAGTTGTCCAAAGGGCTGTGAGGCACATAAAGGCTTGTAACCATTCCAGAACACGTTCTCAGCAATATTAGGAATATGCAGAAACTTTGATTCTTTGAATCTTTGAAACTTAAATGCAGTCCAGAATATTCATATCATGATATCCAAGCCAGAAAGAAACTGCAGTTTAACAAGAAGGAAACACATTCTTTTACCTGTAACTTGAATTTATTTAATCTGCAGGTCAGGTGACCTTTTTAGGTCATGACCTTTTTAGAATGTAGCTTACATCTTCCACCTTCTTTGTTTTGCACATGTTTCTGTGGTAATTTTCTGTAGTAAGAATTGAATCATGCCCACCCCCACCACCAGCCTGTTTCTCAAAACCCAAAGGAAATGGAAGGGTTTATTCCTAGTCCATGCATCTTGAGGGACTCTGTCTTGTTTTCAAAGAATATTGGTGTCAATTCTTAATGTAAATGAGGTTGATAAATATTATACAAATGTTCCTAAACTCAAGTGTTTCAAAATTTCATTGCCTAGTTGCATGTATCTAAGTACACTACCTCTTCTGTGATATACAAAAATTACAGTAGACATCACAGAATGCTAGGAGCTGGGAGGGACCTCAAAGATATCTAGTCCAGCCCCCCTGCCAGAGCAGGATTCCCTAGTTCAGGTCACTCAAGTGTGTCCAGAAGGGTTTTGAATATCTCCATAGAAGGAGACTCCACAACCTCTCTGGGCAGTCTGTGCCAGTGCTCTGGCACCTCAACTGGGAAAACATTTCTACGTGTATTCACACGGAATCTCCTATGCTTCAGCTTACAGCCATTGCCCCCTATCTTGTCACTGGGCTTCACTGAGAAGAGCCTGACCCCATCCTCCTGACACTTACCCTTCACATACTTAAAAGCATAGATGAGGTCACCCCTTAGTCTCCTCTTCTCCAAGCTAAAGAGACCCAGCTCCCTCAGCCTTTCCTCAGAAGGAAGATGTTCCAGCCCCTTCATCATCTCTGTGGCTCTGTGCTGGACTCTCTCCAGCAGTTCCCTATCCTTCTTCAACTGAGGGGCCCAGAACTGGACACAATATTCCAGATGTGGCCTCACCAGGGTAGAGTAAAGGGGGAGAAGAACCTCTCTTGACCTACTATCCACACCCCTTCTAATCCACCCCAGAATCCCATTAGCCCTCCTGGCCACAAGAGTACACTGCTGGCTCATGGTCATCCTTCCATCCACCAGGACCCCCAGGTCCCTTTCCCCTTCACTGCTCTCCAACAGGCCAGTCCCCAACCTATACATATGTATTTTGATATATACATATTTGTAATGTATTTATAAGTTAAACAACACTTGAGCTGAATATAGCTGCTTCTTTTAATGGAGTTGCACCACCAGCAAATTTGGGTCATATATCTTGGATATTTTACTTTTAGACTACTCTAGTTTCATTGGTGAAGGGATTGAGGCAATGGTCCAAAACTTCATGAAGGAATGAATGAATTACAAGCTAAAAAGTATGGAAAGCATATGTCACGTTATATAACATCAAGAAAAATTCCATAGCATTCTGACAGCTGGCTAAGAGTACTTTGTTCTAGTATAGATTTTTACAGTATTCCTTCTTTCCACATTGCAGTGTTAAGAGTTCAGAGCATAGCAAAGTTAAGATCCCTCCTGAGGTTCTGTTAGATGTTCTTGAAAACATCTACATTTGGATTTTTATTTGAATACTAATGAAAGAGGATTTATCCTTTCTAGTGTGAATTAATTGTAGAGCAGTCATTAGCACTTTGGTTTTGTACTTTTGTTTCTTAACATGTTTGGCTTCATGTTCTTTTACTTCACATTTTTATTGTGAGATAGGATACATGTGGTTCTTTTAAAAATTAAGACTTATGAAAACTTTATCTTAACATTTTATTACTTAAACTCTTAATTACTTAAAAGTTTCAAAAGATACTTTCTATAATTAAAGGGACCTTAGATTAAAAGTGGACAGACAACTTTCCCAAGTATAGTACTTGTACAGAGTGCTTTTATACTGTTCTAACACTATTAAAGGAACAAAATATTAAATGAACTAGCCATGTCAATTTTACTTTGTTGGTAGTCAAGAAATTGAGTATCAGAAAAGTGTTTCAGGAAAGAAGTCTCACAGAATTACAGTTTAAGAATGTTAGTTTTTCTGAATTCTTTTGGGAACAGTCTAAATCTGGTTATGCTGAGGTGTCTTTATGGTCAGTGATACAAGCAAGATTTGACCCTTACAGATAATTAGTTTGTCTGAAATATTAACATAATGTGTTGGTTTTTGTTTTCCTTGCTGTTCTGATTTTTATGTAATTTCCTAAGTATTACTTGTGATCTCATAGGAAAAAGTCATAAAAAAGAGTGGATCAAGTCATCTTCTAAATTGCCTTTGTGTCAGAAATATCTTAGTGCCTGCAGACACATAATGTAATCTTTAAAGTGGCTGATTTTTCTAGTTCTTCAGTTTTCTTTTTATTTGCTAAGGAGTAATTTCAGTGTAATTCTGTCTTTGCACTAGTGGAAGAAATCTGCTGCTCCTTTTAATGAATATACATTTATTTTTAAGAACTGAGATCCCAGTCCCCTTCCAGTGTTGTTACTGTCAGGCATCCCATTGACTTCTGCAGGAGCAGAAGCAGCCCAAGCTTGCATAAATCAAATACTTGTTTTCATTTGAATGCAAAAAACCTTGCTCTGTATGATAAGTGCCTTCCTTCACTTTTTCTAATGTGTAAAAAGTATTTATATCTTTAAAGATAATCTTTTATATTAAAAGGGAATTCTGAATTGGTGAACTTGGTTTTCAAAACCAGCTTCAGTCTTTTACCTCTACTTCTGCTGCTGCCTAGTGTTGAACTTCAGAATACCTCATTACCAATACAGCACATTTATTTAATATCCCACTGGCTGAAATCTTCATGTTAGCATATGCTATTCATTTTTTGAGTCTTTGGAAATGGGGGATGCCTTTTCAGAGTTAACTGATAACATATGGCACTACCCAAATCATGTCAGAAACCAGACTTGGGATAGTGGATTTCATAGAAGTGAAAGAAAATACTTGTTTCCAAAATTCACAATGAAATTTGTGTACTGTTCATCAAGTGTAGAGGAAATTTCTCCATTTTGGTGCTATGTTGCCTGTATAGCTTGAAATAATAAATAAGTTATAATGTATGTGTAATAATTTAATTTAATGACTGTGACTCTGTGTCTGTGAAATACAGCTGCATTTTAACCCTTCTTTTTGTGCATGTTGTGTGGCTTTGTGTTTCTATTTAATGTGCCCTTTATTAAGGAATGTAACTGCTTAAAGTCCTTAAAAAATAAAAAAAAAGGGGGGGGAGCTAACCACTTTTAAAGAAAGATTTATTTTTTTATCTTTGAGTAGTATTTGTGTTGCAATGAACTTTATATGATATTTCAGTAACAGTGTTTTCCTGGGGGAAGCTCTTATATTTGAACAGGAAAGAGAAAAACAAAACCAAAAGTAAAAAAATAAAAGTAATAAACCCAAACATTCTTCCTGATAAAAGCAGAAATTGAGACCTTTTGGACAGCTGGACTGGAATAGGTATCTGGCACATGGTCTTTGATGCTAAGGCTGAAAAGTACTGCCTATTGAACCTTTAGCTGGAGCTATAGTTTCATGGCCTAATCCTGCTCCCACTGAGTCAGTGACAAAAGACTGAGCATTCTATTATGGTCCTCAGTTTTCAATGTCTTTTATGTCTTAATCTCAAAGACATAACATTAATTTTTTACATTCCTAAAACACTTTTGCAACAGGAGGTTTGCAGAATGTTCAGACAAGCAAGTAAGAGGGAAACAGTCAATATAAAAACAAACAGAAACCCCCCAATGAACCAAACAAAACCCCCAAAACCCCAGAATAGCATGGAAGTGGTAAAAAATCTGGTGGTCCATAATTCCACTCCTAAATAGATACAGCCATTTAATGAGAATGAAAGGAATGTAAGGCTACTGATCTGTTTATTTCTGTTTTGTAGAGTTAGAACTTTCAGAAAAGCTGAGAGGTTCTAGGTGTTCAGATCCATGTCAAAATCACTCTGAGCTCCCTACATATATGGGGCAGTTTTGAAACCCCAGTCACAACTCATAAATACTGGGTCAAAGTGCCTTTGAGATCCAAATTTCAAAGTTATTAAACATGTGTTAAAGTATTAGCATTTCCTAACATTACTGAAGGTTTATACACAAATATTTTGGTTATCTGGCATGGATTAGGAAATGAAGAAAATGTTCTGTAGTTTGCTGTTATGGGAGTTCTTAGTCTAGCCTTTGAAAACTCCACTTAGACTGCTACAGAGATCACTAAGTTCTAGCAGGCATCTCTCTGTGGCCCTTTCACTTCACTGTGAGCAGTATTGGGCACTTCCAATTCCTGCTGAATCAGCCTTTCAGAAGCTTGCATGCATGCTTACATTTATGCCCATGACTGTAATACTGGAAAGACAGATCTGTAAGTAAATTGAGAATATACAGAAGAGTGGCTTAGGTTGAAAACAAAGTGGAATTCAACATGTGAAAGGTAGGTAAAATGTTGTATTTCTTATCTAAAATATAAACATTTTTGTGCCTTATTCATGTTTAAAATAATTTGTATTATTTTTCTTCACTCTTCAGCTGATTTTAGCTAAGTACCATAGAATAGTTATTTTTATATGGTTCTAAATAGTGAAAACTTTCAGACCAGGCTGTTGTTCCTCTATATATTCCTCTATATATATTCCTCTATATATTGCTTTGTATTTCCAGTGTTCTTTAAAGTTCAACCTTAGTTTTTAATCAAATATAAAAAATGAAGTGATACTTTTTATAGAAACAGACAGACACACAGAGCTCATGTATCTGTTATTCCTTTAATTTCTGACCTACTGGTTTGCTGCTGCTAACATGATTAAAAATGATAAATCAGAGGTTCAAGATTCCTTCTGCTCATGCCTAGGTTTTGCTAACTTGGCTAAAATGAATTCATCTGCCATTGTTAGACTGTATTATCTCTAGTTACTTTTGTAACTGGAAAAGACCCTCTCTTTTCAGATAAATAAGAATCCATAAAATTGTTTTAAATTGTGAGAAGAATACACACACAAGCTTTTTCTTCTGTGCAACCCCTTTGATTGTGCAAATGTAGCTTCCACTGGATCCTCCATTCTGTTAAAAATAAGGTCCCACTTTTATGCTGAAGACCCATGCATAAAATCAACAGATGAACATTACTTTTTAGTGACCATGCAGCTTATGTCATTCCCAGGCATTTGTTCAGTTTTCCCAAGCTTCACAAGAGGCAGGAGGCTATCCTGGCTGTCCTGCCTGATGCAGTCTGTTCAACAGTGTCCAGTTGTTGGAAGCAACAGTGGATTCAGTTTGGGTTACTGTCTGGTGTTTGTGGAGGTTTGTAAACACAGCTGCTGGATGGACACAAATACATCTGTTGTTCTGTGTTTGGAAAATGTGTCCAGAATTTCAGCCTTTTACTGGAAACAGGAATAAAACCTTGCATTTCATTTTGCTCACACTGGATTTCTCTGAGGACTCCTGTCTTTTTCTGCTGCTTTTCTTGCTTGGTGCTTGCACTTTACTTACTGTTTGTCTTCAGTGTTGCTGCCTTTGCTTAAAAGTGTTATTAGTGTTATATGACTGTGGAATAAAGGAAGATGAGATTTGCTGAGGTCTGGCCAAGTCAGCAATGGGATGGCTGCATGGGTGTAATGATAAAAGTGCCTGTGTACCAAATACTTTCTAGGGGGTGTCAAAGGCAAAAGAGCAGGATTGCTGTTCAGTCTTGTCAACTTCACACCAATTTATACTTGTAGATTAAGATTTTCAGAAAGACCTAGTGAGGGTCTAGCTCTGTTCCAGTTTGCCACTGATTTCAGAAGGAAAGGTAAGGCAGAATTATCTGGTTTCTTTTGTTTTAATTTACCACTGTTCCTGTATTTTTAATTGTGATTTGCCATCTGTCTGTCTATATCCTTCAACTGAAAGATGATGAAAGTTAGGCACAGTAACTTTTCAAAAGTTAGGTATGTTGTTGCAGGAATGCTGGCTGAGCAATGCAGTCTCTGTTCCCTCTGTCCTAGCAATTAATAAGCTGATCATAGAAGTTCCATTGTTTTAATGTATACAGTCATTAATTACAGTGATAAATGTTGCTTGAAGGAGGGCTGATGGAGTTCTTGAAAGAGTTACATGCACACCCTTCAGTGACACTTAAGATGTGCATATGAGGTAGCAGACCCTGCCAAATGCCTGCTGAAAGCAGACAGAAATGCCTATTGTTTTTCTGATTCTCAGGTAGAAACCAGATGCAACAGATTCAAGTGAAGAGCAAGTAAGGCAGGAATAATAACTGTGCAACTAAATTTTTACTGTCATTGAGAGGTGAATTGGAACCTGTAAAAGAAGTGGTAAATGAGGTACTAAGTGTGATAGGTCACTACTGTGGAATGAGAACATATTAGTCATCAGCCCATGAAATTCTGACTAGTTTTTAAATTGTCAAAAATATCAAGCAGAAATGAACAGAAACACAAAATATCTTCAACTAGCAGAATGCTTGTTTCAGCATCTCACTGATGCTGTCCTGTAGCAGTGGTGCTATACCTGCCACTGGTAAATGGTTCTCTGTCAGGTTACTGTTGTCTAATAGTGAACTCTTCTTCCAGGGAAGGTGAAACCTGAAAGTATTATCTGGGGGGATAGGTCATGAGAACAGAGTCTAATTTTGGACTTTGGCTTAACTATTCATGTTCAAGTCCAGTAAACTCATTTTCTGTGAAGAATTTCCCTCTTTTTCTAGCCTTTCTTTAATTTTTGCTGCTATTCTGTTCTGTTCTTCTTGGTTTATTTGCCTCCTCTTCCTCTGTGCCACACACAACCTTCTATCAATACCCACAATAATAGCTTCCTAATCCATGTGAAATGACTTTGCAACAATGTGGAATACAACAAAATTGTTCTCTAATGCCTTGGATTGTACTGTTACAGAAAACAAAGTGACTTAATCTTCCATATAACTTCTGCAGTTAACATAAGTGTAACTTAAATATCACAGTAAATCATTCACACAGCTCATGGAGTTTCATCCACTCTCATGAGTGATAGAATATTTGGTCTTTTGTAACTGGTCTTTTGTGAGTGCTTGAGCTAATGGGGCAAGTGTTTGGACTTGGTTTACTGAAGAATTAGTGTCACTGAATAAAGAATTCAATAGGACCTAATAACAGGGGCTGTTGCTTCTTCATAGTAGTTTACATACTCAAAGGAAAGAACAGCTTTTTGTATACTTTTAACTGAAAATGCCTATTGCTCAGGCATCACAAGGACCCCTAGGGAGAGATGCAGCTGACAGCAAGGAGGCAGGCACCAGAGTTAGTTCTAATATGGTAAATGAAAAGCTAAAGGAGTTCTCAACTAAGTAATCCTCAAAGTAATATTTTATTAGTGTCCTGTGCAGTAGTGGTCCCAGTCTACTTGTAACATAGTTTTAAAAGAGCAAAAAGACTTCTGGGCCAACCAGAGACCATCAAAATGAGGTTTGTCAGACAGCTCAAGCCAGTAGTGTGTTTAATCCTGTAAGTTTGTAGTTATTGTGATCCACTATATAAATTTGACTTTTTTTAAACTGATCTTCCTGTCCAGTTACAGAAATGCCTGACCCCCCCCCCAAATCTTTTAATATTTGTAAATATTTATCCTTTTTCAGTGCTAATGTTGTCTTAACTCCAGTAGGCAGTTGAGCCTCTCATAGCCACTCACTTCCCCCCAGTGAGATGGAGGAGAGAACTGGAAGGCTAAAAGTGAGAAAAGTTAATATAAAGTTATTTTAATAGGTAAAGCAAGAGCTGCATTAACAAGAAAAGCAATATAAGGAACTCATTCATTACTTTCCATTGACAGGCAGGTGTTTGTCCATCTTCAGGGCTCCACCAGATGTGTCAGTTACTTGAGAAGACAAGTGTTGTCACTCTGAACATCTCTCCCTTTCTCCTTCTTCCCTACACCTTTTGTTGCAGAGCACATCATTGTATGGTCTGGGATATCCCTTTAGTCACTTGGGGTCAGCTGTGTCCCCTCCTACTCTCTTGCCCACCCCCAGCCTGTTCACTCATGGGGTGGTGTGAGGAGAAGACAAGGCCTTCACTCTGTGTAAGCACTGCTCATCAATGACTAAAACATCCCTGTGCTATCAACATCAATGTTTTAGTGCAGGGTTTTGGACCTGTGACTATACTAGCTACAAGAAAATTCACTCTATCCCAACCAAAACCAGTACAGTTACAGTATTGCTTTTCATCACAGTTAGATATATTTTAAGTCCCTGTTTATCTAATATGAATACAAAGAGAAACTGTTATATGCTTTCCATTTACTACTCTGTTTTATAGTATCCAGAAGCTCACTGGGCTACCAGCTCAGCTACAAAAAACATTCCCTTGAAATAAAAATTGAAAAAAAAAATATAGAACAAAATCCACCAAATAATCCAGGGTCTTCAACTTTTCAATGAAATAATAATAGCAAAAGAATCAAAGAGCTTTTAGTGAAACTCTGCATCTCAGCTGCAGACAGAGCCTTAATTTGGTAGGAATGGATGGTAGTATTCCTGTCTGAAAGTCTCTGTGCCACAGAAAAAAACAGGAGTTCTGTTAGGCTCATCCTCCCATCATGAAAAAAAAACCCAAGCAGATGAGTCCTAGTTACTAGCATTATGGAATGACTTTAAACAACAGTAATCAAGTCCAGCTTTTTACTGTAATTTTATCTTTTCAGAAGAACCTGACATATGGGAAGTATTACTTTAGCCAACATTGAGACAAGTGCTAGAATTTCTCTGTAACATGGTTATGAGATGGTTTTTTTTCAAGAAATGTTCATATTTCTTTTGAGATTTAAAGTTCTTAGAGGATTTTTTTCTACATGTGCAATATGCAGAAAATAGAGGGAAAATGTACTCTTGATAAGACTCCAGTTGTGTGGAATGTTATAGAAGTGAAGCCCCATTAGAGGTGTATTGAGCCATAAGGACTACATTGCTCTTGACCATGTTCAAGATTGAATGGAAGGAGGTCAGTCAACAGGAGAGTTAACTGCAGTTATACTTTCTCCAATCAGTTAACCCAGTTACCAGAGCATCTCACAGAGCAGAGTGGGCACCAATGAGAGGACCATAGCATATAAAAATGTGTGATGAGCTCCAAGAAGGAACATATAAGGTTTATGAAGGGCAAAATTCAGCCTTGTGAGAAATGTGCTACAGGCTAGATTCACAAAAAGGGCACAAGTGACTTCCAGAGCACAGAACAAGACCTTTCTGCTCTGGAGGTGAGATTTTGCTTCTTAGTCATGATACAAAGCTGAAAGGAAGCTAGTCAGGGAGGTGTCTTAGCTCAGTGGGTGCAATATGGAGCTCTTTAAGGAAAACACTGATGGAGGGGATAGAGGTCAATGCAAGCCATCTCCCTGTAAGCTGTAATCAGAAGCTTATAGCCACTTGAGAGTCCCACTTGGGGATCTTCTATGCATCCTATATTTCTCATTCAAAGAACTGAGCAGGAGCTATGCTTTGCCCTTACAGAAAAGTGAAGAGTCATCCTCCACTTGATATCAGTTAAAGCTTTTGGTTCAGTTAAGGGACTTGGCTTGCTTTCTTTGGTATTCTTCCTCTTTGCTGGAGTACAAGCAACCCTTTTCTACTTGTCAGGAGTCTTCAGTGAGAAGCTGTATTGGACAGGAGTAGTATTTCTCTTGCTGAAGGTGGGTCAGTGACTAGTAAGGAACCCAACTGAGCCTGCCTGCATGTGATGCCAGGGCATTCAGAGAGGGAATGCTCCCTTTAAGAACTATTTTTATGTATTATCTAAGGAATGAAGCCAGACTATGTTGAATTTCAGCAGAATACTGTACCCACAGAGCAATATACCCTCTTGAACTTTGTTCAAGATCCTGGATCATCTACAACCAGGGTGAGGGCATTAGCTTTTTCATGTATTAAATGAACATCAGGAGCATTTCTCTTTCTTTGGTTGCACTAAATATCAGCTATCACTGTACTTTTTAATGTGCCTTGTTCCCCTGCTGTGCTCTCAGTGCAGTCTTAAAGCAATTGCTCTCCTTTTTTAACTTTTTAGTGGAAACAGGGAAAAAAAAGTCTATTTTCAGGGTGCTGATCTTCCTTATGGGCATGTAAAGCACTGAGCTGTATGCTGAGAGAATTAGCATCAAAGGAACTTTTTAAGGACTTCCTGGCTTGGCAGCCTAGGTGCTTCTGTAACTGATACATATGCAAAGATTTTAAGTACAATCCTAGTTTTATCAAGATCCCATTGATATTGGAAAGGGTCTGATTCTTAAAGATATTTAGGTTTCTCTTCCTTACACTGGTGGTGGTAGACACACACTGGAGCAGATGTAAGAATCTGACCCTGTGGAACCATCCTGAAGCAGGCAGCAGCTGCTCCACATGATTCTAGGAGATGCAGTACCCCAAGTTCCTGATTCAAGCAAAACTGCTTGGAGGTACTTTTTAGTTTGTCAGTTTACTTGTTTTAAAGGGGTTTACAGCTGCTTAATGTCTGGGGCTTTTTTAGCTTTCCAAACTGTCAAGGTCTTTCATTTTTCAGAGAACAACTCACACATTAGTCTAATGAATTAAATAAACCTCAGTGTCCTTTCATGACTTAAGGAAAAATAAAACACAACTCAACAACTTTAAAAGCTCCTAAGTTGAAACCCATAGTATTAGGATACTACCTCTTGCACAATGTTTTTACTTTTAGTGTAAGATCTATTAAACAGGAGGTTTGGATACATGGTGGTCACTTGCATTTTACATGCCTGCTGTACAATGCCAGTTTGGTTCTAAGTTAAATAATTTTGCTCTCAGCAAGACCTTGCAATTTATCATTTTAAAATACTGCTCATGTTGGTTTACAATTTGTTTCATTAATTTAGAAACAAACTGGAATTGTATAGCAGGCATGTAAAAGGCAAGTGGTGACCAAATCAGTACTCTTATCTTTTTGCATATATAATTACAGTTGCATAAGAGGAACATGCTCTCCATTGTATTGTGTGTGTTTTGCAAAGATTTGACTTTAAACACTTTTGAAGCCTCAATTAAACCTTTAAAATTACAGATATAAATGTTGAGGACATGTAGGAATCCCTGTGATACTAAGGACAAGTGTGCCAGCTGAGATTCTGTTAATCAAAATATGGTTATTGCTATTGTGTAAAATGTTTCTTACCTAGCAGGTTAATTTATTGTAGCTATTTGTTCTATATATTAAACTTCTCCAGCTGTTGTTCTCAAACAAATATTTGCCAGGTTTTGTACTGAAAGCTGTGTGACCTGAACTTCATGTCCTGAACTCAGGAGATTTAAAAGTGGGGTTTTTTTAGTTAGCATGTAATGCATTAAAGGAAGGTAAATATCTTCAGTGCTTTTGAAGAAAGCCTATATTTAAATCTTTTTTTTCACATGCACATAGAAATTAAGTCTTGATTTGACTATTAGTTCTCTACCTGCTTGTGTAGGAAATGTTTATTCAAGTATAAAATAAAGCACAGAGGAAATCCTAGAACAAATTAAGCATGTTCCTTGTTCTCCTTCCAGAAAAAAAAAGGGATTGTTTCCATTGATCAAAACTTTCTGATAGGATGATGTAAAATGGGAAGATTAATTACAAGGTTAAAAAAACCCCCAACAAACAAACCAAACCATCAAAACAACAAACCTCAAATCCAAATCCCTTAACTTTAAGTGCTTACCTTTGCAATGCTTATTGTCTAAGATCAGTGAGTTGAGTAAGCACCCAATTTGGAAGTGCTTCAGATTCATAGAATTCATGGAATAGCCCAGGTTGGAAGGGACCTTAAAGATCATCTAGCTCCAACCCTCCCACCCATGGCCAGGGATGCCACCCACTGGAGGGGGTTGCCCAGGGTCACGTCCAGCCTGGCCTTGAACACTGTCAGGGATGGGGCAGTCACAGTCTCTCTGGACAACTTGTTCCAGTGTCTCACCACTCTCTGAGTAAGGAATCCTTTCCAAAGAAAAAAAACTGGCTGAAAGTTCCCTGGGACTGGCAGCTCTGCTCTGCAGGTGAGTAGGACAGCCCTGGTTTGAAAAATGAAATTCAAACCTCACTGAAGTCTCCTGGCAGGCCAGGAGTACAGCAGAGGAATGGCTGTTTCTCTAGGAAAGACCAATCTCCAGACATGCTCTAATCATGGCTAATGTGTACTGCCAGGATGGTTTTCACAAAGGGTGTCTATAACCCCATTGATTCTACATTGGAGAGAGGGGGATCCTAGAGCCAGTCATGTATGTTTTAGCAACTCTCAGGAGGAAACAGAATACTGGGATGCTGGGGCAAGGCCATATCTCCAGGGACTGGACCTCAAGAACTGTGTTCAGTTTTGGGCCTCTTGCCACAAGAAGGACATTGAGCTGTTGGAGAGTGTCCAAAGAAGAGCAATGAAGTTGGTGAAGGATCTAGAGCACAAGTGCTATGAGGAGCAACTGAAGGAATTGGAGTTGTTTAATCTGGAGAAGAGAAGTCTCAGGGGAGACCTTCTCACTCTCTGCAACTACCTGAAGGGAGGTTGTAGTGAGGTGGGAGTTGGTCTGTTGTCTTATGTAATGAGCAATAGGACAAGAAGAAATGGCTTCAGGTTGTGCCAGGGCAGGTTCAGATTGAATGTTAGGAAGAATTTCTTCCCCAAGAGTGTTATCAGGCATTGGAACAGGCTGCCCAGGGAGGTGGTGGAATCACTATCCCTGGAAGAGTTCAAAACATGTGTAAATATTGTGCTTGGGGGCTTAGTTGTGAGCATGGTAGTGTTGGGTGGGTGGTTGGACTCTATGATCTCAGAGGTCTTTTCTATGATAACCTCTATTGTCTATACCTCTTCTCTCGCCTCTGTCCCATACAATATATCCCAATAACATGGAAGAGAGGTGCCAGAGCAAGCATGACTTCACAGCCTAATAGCTGGAAACATGCATACCCATGATTTTTTGTGGGTTTTGGGTTTTCTTTTCCTTTAATGTTTATGATAAGCATAATGCTTACATGAAAATACCAATAATTGTACTGGAAATAGGCTGCTAGAGCAGGTGTTCTGGTAAGATGATATATCAAGCTGTCTTCTGCATAGATACAGATGGCTGAGCTCAGGTACTTGTCAGTGATGACACAAATGAATGAACAAGACATGAGATGTTTGACTTCTGGATAAGCAGTGCTCAGTATGAGAGGTTGCACAGAAATTTCATTTACATGCCACAGATACGATAACAGAGTCCATTTTTTGCTGAGGCTACAGCTTCTTTTGGCTTTCTTATTACTTTGGGATTTTTAGTAAAGTAATGAAATACACTTCTCTTTTCAGTGTTCTGTTTCCTGTGGCAAAGGTTTGAAGTTTCGTGATGTGTATTGTTTTAATAGCTTCCAAGCTAAAATAGAGGAAGGAAACTGCAGGCATCTAAAAAAGCCACGAACATACAAAACATGTAGAGCTGGAAGATGTCCTGCTTGGAAGGCCAGCAGATGGAAAGAGGTATGTAAAATCTACTCTAATGATCTTCTCTCAGAGTACAAGACAAGATTGTATTCATAGAATCACAGAATCTTTTAGATTGAAAAAGGTCTTTAAGATCATCAACTCCAGATTCAGGACACTCTACACAGTTACTGTCAGGAAGGGTTTTTTGATAAGCACGTCACAATTAAATCTACAAGCTGGTAAGTACTTCATTATATTATTCTTCTTTCTTTTTCAAAGAATTAGATATCTGGGAAAACTGAAAATATTTGGTCATCTGAAGCTTGGACTGGATAGGTTCTTCTAACTTCCCTCAACTTACCTTGTATGTGCAAAATAACAGTAAATTTTTAAAGTTTACTTCTTTCTTTCAGTGATGAATTCAGTAGTATCACTGTAATTGCTATCACAGTCTGAATATTGAAGAGAAGCCAGGTTTTGGGGGGAAGGACATGAAAAAGGGTTTGTGGGCATGAATACTGGCCTTTTCCCTGGATTGGTCTCATAAAACATCTCTCACCTTGTGAAATTGTGTGTAACTGTGAGCATGGCAATACTTGCATTTCACTCACTCTTCCAAAATGTAATTCACCATATAGATAAAAACATGTTACCACTCTCCATAATCTGACTGCACTTGATAGAGCAATATCTATTCTTTGATTAGGCTTGAGTCCTTAAGATGCCTTTAGGACCTAGTCATGTGTTGAGGGTCGAGGCTGGGCTGGCCACCAACCCAGTGACAGATGCTCCCTATTACCCCATCTCCATCCCCCAAAGGCAAGGGAAAGGGGATGAGAGAGAGAACAAGACTTCTGGATTGGAAAAGAAAAGTAAAACTGCTTTGATGATAATAATAATGATAAATGAAATATATACAAATATGTACAAAACCAATACTGAACCCAACCCCCCCACCCCCCCAATGGTAACTACATCACCATCACCACTGATACTGTGGCAGTAGCCTCAGCAGCAGGTGGGAGCCAGACTCAGGGGCTGGATCCTGGTACTGGATGCAGGAACTTATGGATCAGGATCAAGGACAGAACAGAGTTCTCCTCTGATGATGGCCATTGAAGAGCAAGAGAAGAAAAAGAGAGAGAGAGGGAACTGACCCTTAGTTTTATATCAAATATGACATACATCGAATGAAATGCTTTAGTTGGTCAGTTTAGGGTCACCTGTCCTGCCCACTCCTCCCTGAAGATAGAGCTTTTACCCTGCACCCCCAAAGTGGGACATAAGATTTGGCAGTGACCTTGGTTTGCATACTAACCCCTGGTAGTAAACCTAAACAGTAGATCTTATCACAGCTAGCAGCAGGCAGTGTCTGCAAAAACATGCTGTTGGTTTTAGAAAGTGCAGTTTCTTAGAGGAGCTTTAAATGAAAAGACAAATCATTGAATTTATTTCATTATTTCTGTTCTAACCCAAACCAGGACATGATGATTCTGACTTGGGTAGAAAGGGGTTGACTATCTCAGCAAGCCTTAGTGTTGTAAGGAAAAAACTTTGGCCAGAAAGGAGAAAAATAAACATGTGGCAGGAAGGGGTTGAACCTCTTAAGTTCCTTAGGATTCAAAATCCTTGGTACTAGCTGCAAAAGAAAGAAGTATCCTCAAAATGCTGCACAATTTGCAAGAGTTTTCTCTTCTGAAATACTGAGATTTTTATTTTTTTCTTATTATTTGCATTTTAAAACAACAGACAAGACTGTCAGTCTGTTTCTCTAATAAAGGAAAGATGTAAACTCAAACTGTCTGATCTTGCAGAGATGTAAATTTTGCTTTCTGTATGCCTAGAGTGATTGTTCCTACTGTGAATTAAGGTAAGCAGAAAGGTCAGTCTAGGTAACTGGAATGCATTTATTTCCCATATTTCTTGCAAATGTGTATTTTAATTGTAGTTCCACATTTTCAACATAAATCTCTTCAGATACAGTGAAACCCTAGGGTTGTAGGGGCTGTGAAGTATAATTTAAATAATATCCTAAGACCTTGTAATAATAGCAAGGGTACCACCTGCTGGGGACTGTCTCAGTTCACACTGACATAACTAATTTTGATCTATTTTAGTGTTCTGTAACCTGTGGAGTGGGTATTCAGCAAAGGGATGTCTACTGTCAGCTGAAGGACCTTGGTCAAGTGGATGAAGCAATGTGTAATCCTGACAGCCGGCCCATGAGCAGGAGGCACTGCTGGCTACCTGCCTGCCTGCGCTACTGGTGGATGGCAGATGAATGGGGAGATGTGAGTAAGGTTTCAATTTGTATGAAGTAACTGAGTGATGTCATATGTTTTGGGTTTGGTTTTTTTTTGGTTCCACCCCCCCAGCACCCCATTTGGGTACCTTTCTAATAGCTGTGCTGGTGCAGAATACCAAGTGACAATGCTGGATGTTTTCAAGGTCAGGCTTGCAAAACTAAAAAAGAATGTCAAAGACTTTATTTACTCTTATACAGGATTTGCTTGTCTACTATTGTAGACAAAAGCTCTGGTGGAGCTCTGAGCAAGTCCCTGTTGATAGAAATGTGTAATTTGAATGTGAAGACCTTTACATAGTTCATTAATAGGCAGTTTTGTTTTCTGTTGTTGTATCAGTGTAACATCACGTGCACTTCCAGGGATTCTTGCACAAGTTGTTTTCAGGACCAACTTATTTCTTTCATTTTCTTTCATATTTCATTTTTTTTTCACTTGTTCCTTCTCAAACAGAAGAGCTTTTTCACTCAACCTGTCATCTTGGCCTGACATTTTCATTTTCTTCTCAGTCTCAGCCAACTGTTAGGCTGTCATGTCATTGTTCACTATTGGCTTTTCAGCTGATTAGAGGTACCTGGACTTTGAAAACAGAGTAAAGGATTTTGATTCAGTGAGTAATTCAGTCAGACACTCATAAGAGATGTCATAAAAGTTGTTGCTGTCTGGGTTTTATTGCTGTGTGGCAATTGGTAAATAACTTTTCTGTAAATGGCTACTTTAAGTGCAAACACTGTGACTGTTTTTCTCATACTCAGTGCTCAGCATCATATAGAGGAAAGGAAATACACCGGAAGGTTAAGTGTGTGGATGAAAACCACCTCCAAGTGGATGAAAGCTTCTGTGATCCTGGCACAAAGCCTCCATCAACCAAAAACTGCATGATACCATCCTCTAAATATGTTGTGTTTACAGGAGAACTGTCACAGGTAAACTAATTATGCTGCTCACACATCTTTTATGTAACTTTACTGTTAAGAATGTTACATTGCTGTAAAACATGCAGAGAAAGAAAAGTATGTATTCATCTGAACATGGATGCCCACACTTTCTTCAAGTTAAATCTTCCAATCAGCCATGACTTATTGTAGTGACAGTTATCAGCCTTCTAGTAGCCTCCCTGGGACCTGTGAATACCAGTTAGAAGACTCTTGCCCCTACTACAAGATTCCTTTGCTGGTTCCCAGGAAACTCTCTTAAAAGCTGATCTCGCTGACTTAGACAAATCTTTTCCCTGATTCCAAGGAAGTGATAGATCAGTGCATTGTTTCCTTTGCACATCTATGATACTCTTGTGTGTACTGCAGCTGAGAGGGAGCTCCTCTGGAACCTCTGTGAGCCCTGAGGAAAGGGCAGTGTGAGAGTTCCCATCTCCTTGCATGCCTAACTATTGTGGACCTTCATTTAACAAATATCCTGAGATACCAGCCCGGAGGTGGCAAGCATCAGGTTACAGGCTTTTGCCAAAGTGAGGATCAGAGCTGACTTATCTGTAATTGCAGTGCTGTAGAAAAGTAGCTTCACAGAAGTAATGCCTGTGCTTGGGGATTTCATTTCAGTGCTCAGCCAGCTGTGGGTTTGGTTACCAGCAGAGGATCGTGTATTGTGTTGGAATTCATTCTGTTCAAAACCAGCAAGCCAACAGCCTTGAAACTGTAACGTACCAAGAATGCCCAGTAGAGCCATCCCCATACATTTATAAATGTAATATCAAAGGATGTTCACAAGCAGCTACCTGGAGAGTAGGGAAGTGGACCAAAGTGAGTACAGATGTGCAAGCTCATTTCTGATAGTTGACTCAAAACCAAATCAGCATCCTGCTTGGATCAGCACTAGTGTGGCCAGCAGGACGAGGGCAGTGATCATTCCCATGTGTTGGGCACTGGTGAGGCCACATCTTGAATCCTGGGTTCAGTTTGGGGCCTCTTGCTCTAAGAAGGACATTGAGGTGGTGGAGTATGTCCAAAGATGGGCAGTGAAGCTGGTGAAGGGTCTAGAGCACAAGTCTTGTGAGGAGCTGCTGAGGGAGCTGGGGTTGTTTAGCCTGGAGAAAAGGATGCTCAGGGGAGACCTTCTCCATCTCTACAACTCCCTGAAAGGAGGTTGGAGGAAGGTGAGAGTCAGTGTCTCCTCACAAGTAACGAGCAATAGGACAAGAGGAAACAGCCTCAGCACCAGGGGAGATTTAGGTTGCATATTAGGAAAAAATTCTTCTCTTAAAGGGTTGTCGAGGCCAGGAACTGCCCAGGACAGTGGTGGAGTCACCATCTCTGGAGGGGCTCAATAAACATGTAGATGTGGTGCTGAGGGACATGGTTTAGTTGTAGACTTGGCAGTGATGGGTTAATGGTTGGATCTGATGATTTTGGAGGTCTCTTCTGACCTAAATGATTCTATGATTCCATAAACGAATGCCGAGATTAACACACTGACATAATGATGTTAATTATTTACTACCTTCTAAACTATCTCTTGATGGCTATTCCCATCTAGTGCTCAGTGTCTTGTGGAGTAGGGGTAAAGGAGAGAACTGTAGCATGTCTGACTGAAAATGGCTTATCCAGTGACTTGTGCCTGCCTCGTTTCAAACCAGACTCCAGAAAGATCTGCCGTGAGGAAGAGTGTAAGTGACAGCTGTCATTTTCAGCTGAAGTGAATGTTTTCCCTGGGTATTCTATGAAAGCTATAAATATATTTGGAGTACAGTTCTGCAAAAATAGGTCTTAAAGCTAAGCTGCATTCATGAAATATTAATATGATTTAATAACTCATTTTGAAGGTGAAATTCTTACCACCTGCAAAGATATCCAGATTACAAAAGGGATCAGAAAGGATGGTGAATACCTACTTAACATTAAGGGAAGGATGATAAAGGTACTCTTAATATTTATGAGTTTCTATGAGCACATATTTTTATGAAATAATGCTTTTCTAATAGACTTTGCTAAAGGGTTGTATTTTCTGTTCCAGATTTATTGCTCAGGCATGCACTTAGAGAATCCCAAAGAATATTTGACATTGGTAAAAGGTGAAGCAGACAACTTTTCTGAAGTGTATGGATTCCGGTACAAAAGTGGTTTTGTAACTTTATGAAGTGCATTTGTTGCTTTCAAAAGAAAAGAATAAAATATTTACCTTTTGTGAGAACTAAATCTCTGCTCTTCTCTAGGCTGCAGAATCCATATGAATGTCCTTTCAATGGAAGCAGAAGGCAAGACTGTGCCTGCCGAAATGATTACCTTGCAGCTGGCTTCACTGTTTTTAGGAAAATAAGACTTGATGTATCTGCCATGCAAATTAAAAGTAAGCATTTGGGCAATTTTAGCCAGTGTGAGCATTCCATTGGGATTGCACATGGTCATGATTACCAAATTACCATTTTGACCTGTTTATAAATTGAGTTGCACCATTATTCAATGGGGATTTCAAAGAAAACAAAACTGAGAAACCACCACTACTTCCCTTGTTTGTTTCTCCCATTGGTGAAGTGGCATGAATCTTAGCAACTCATATTTTATATGTGAACTGGCTTCAGTTTCTGAGGTTTTGTCCTGTTATTCTGTTTCCTTTTAGTCCCTGGCATATTTTTCTTGGGCAAGTCTTCCTGTGTTGTAGTTAGTTCCTTCTCAGACCTTGGCAGATCTCCTGAATGGACAGGGAATCCTGCTATGCTTTCAAGCCCCTGCCCGAGGGTGGCAAGGTGGCCCACAACCTCCATCTAGCCCTCTCTTATCCCAGAAAGAAATCTGGGCTTGTAGGTTGGACTGAGGTTATATTAACCAAAATAAACTATTTAAAATGTAGTTTCTAATAAAAACAACGACAAAACCTAACAACAACCAAAACCTCCAAAACAAGCAAATAACCCCACCCAAAACAAACTGACCCCCTCCCCATGTTAATGCCTTTTTCACACTGTTGTCACCTGAACTTCTAATGCAGCAGTTTCAGTGCTGAGTAATTTTCTGTTTTCTAGCCACAGATTTTCTTTTTGCTCAGACTATACTTGGGAGACCAGTTCCATTTGCTACAGCTGGAGATTGCTACAGTGCTGCCAGATGTCCACAGGTATTTATGATTTCTTATCCCCTTGAAATGTGTATGTAAGAAGGGGGAAAAAAATCTGTGAGACCTATTTTAGCTGTAAGGTTCTAAACCAATTTCCTACTCTAATATGTTTACTACATTAATAAGTATTTTTTCTTGCTCTTTTTCTCTCTTGTTTCACCATTCTCCCTCCACCCCCTTCTCACTTCCTTCCCCTCATTTCTTCCTCAAATTGTTTACTCCACACTTTCCCTCCAGGCTCATATCCAGCTTTCTATGCATTTCATGTATTGCTCTCCTTCCTTCTGGACATGATTGATCCTTTGTTTCCCCTAATCCCTTCTCAATCTTTGTTCTCCTCCAGTGCCTTTCCTTTTCTATAATCCTGCAGATTTTTTCTTATCTTTTTTTTTTTCCTCTTTGTCTCCTGATGCTTCATGTCTTTGAAGATTACCAGAGGAAATCAATCCTGTTTAGCAATGTAATTTAAAATTTATACATCCACTGGTGTACCTCCATTAGTGTTTTAGTTTGGATTGGATGATGCTTGTTAAATTAATCTCTGTGTTGCCTTATCCTACTGTTTGCTTGTTTGTTCACATCACGGAGCAGTCTTGAAAGATGTGAATGGGATGCTGTCTGGATGAAACTAAATCAAACAATATCTTCCAGAAGAGGGACCTTACTACACTCCAGCTGCTAGTGAGGATTCAATCTGTGGGAGTAGATGAGAGTTAGTCCTGATCTGTGTACTGTTTACAGACACTGGGCTCCCTGACCCCACATTTTCACTCTATGGATCTGCTCGTACTGCAGTTTTCTTTCTGCTAATGCAGACATAACCTTAGTCTGAACTAGTCAACCTAGGCTGCCTTTAGGAGAGTTCATTGGCAGAAATGAGATTCCCTAGAAAACAGTTCAACTAATCTTACCCTATGAAACACCTTAGTATCAGTCTACCATCCTCTGGAACTGTGTATTTCTTTTCACTGATTATAAATGGAGTTAGGCTTGACTAGCTCAGACTTGCATGGAGGTGAATCCCTGTCGTCCTTCTCTCCTAGGTGCTTAAACTTAAGACAGTTTATGTGGGTTGATGCATTTGTGGGCAGCTAGAGACACTTCAGGTACAAATAAAGTGCCTAAATTAGGCAGATTGACAAGAAAACATAGAATAGTTTGGGTTGGAATGGATCTTTAAGATCACGTATTTCCAATCCCCCTGCCAGGGGCAGGGATGCTACCCAACTACATCAGATTGCCCAGGGCCCCATCCAACCTGGTCTTGAACACTTCCAGGGGTGGGGCATCCACAACTTCCCCAGGTAACCTGTTACAGTGCCTCAACACCCTCTGAGTAAAGTGTTTCTTCTTAGCATCTAATCTGAATCTCTCCTCTTTCAATTTAAAACCCTTTCCCCTGGTCCTATTGCTATCTGCTTGTGCAAAAAGTGTCTTTCCCTCTTTTTTATAAGCTCCCTTTAAGTATTGTAAAGCCACAATAAGGTCTTCCTGGAGCCTTCTTTTCTCCAGACTGAACAACCCCAACTCTCTCAGCCTGTCTTAGTAGGGGAGGTGTTCCAAGCCTCTGATTATCCAGACAGTTGGAGTTCATTACAGTGTTGGATACCTTCAACCTGCAAACTCTTTTGGCTCGGTAAATGACAAGTCTCTTTGCAACCTGTAATTTCTGCTGGGAAGTCATTCTGCTCACATGGTTTTGTACTGACTCATTTCCCTCTATAAGATCTGCCCTGGATCTCACATTTAATATGCAGGAAGAAGACCTCCTTTCCTGCACACTGAGTCCTGGCAATCTGTTCCTGGCCTTGTGTATGCCGAATGACACACCAGACAGCTGGGAAACTGTCATTAGAATTGTCCACAGCACTCCTCCTTTGGATTTTGCCTCTGTGAAGGAAGTTCCTTTGGGCCTGTTAGTTGTGGAAAGCATCCCACACATTTGGATGAATTTATTCTGGATGCTTTATTCATTAAATGGAAATCTTCCACTTTTTGGACTCTTGAACAACAACCTATCCTATCCATATGAGCTTGTTAGCTCATCCTGAGTATATGTGTGCTCTAATAACAGCAATTGTACCCAGCAACAAGTGCTCTCAAAACAAATCTGCCATACCAAACAATACAAGAGTGAATTCTTCTGAAGGAATTTCATAACTAAAGGCTGGGTGCTGTATTTTTATACATATACCCACAGAAATATATATATATATGTGCTATATCTGACTGATGATATTAAGCAATACAATACAGAAACTACCATGTGTAATAAAAATGTTATCCTTGCTAAAGCTTTGACCTCAGGATTTAGGCAATTTTAACTAGCTCTGAATGCAGAAATGCAGTGAATTGCATGGAGATTTGCAGTTTTCTGATCATAGTGTTACCTAAACTGACAACTAGGCTCTTTGTGGAGGTCATATTTCTTTCCAACATATTGCACTTGTGTCAATACAATGTAATCATTTCCTGCACCCCAGTTTATTGGCCAAGGCAATGCAGTTTGTTGCTTTTAATATATTTCTTACTCTCATATGAACTGACAGTTTTAAAGCTACTTTTCAGAATATGCCTTTGCATAGGCAAACATTCTACTATCAATGAACTGTTCAGAATGGTTTGTATTGCAACCATTCCTTTTAGCAATAAATTCATTTAACTTAATCTCCTTTTATATTCTTGCTCAACTGTGTTATTTGTTATACTAAATAAGAAATGGAAGATAAGATGATGAAGGTAGGGCAGTGTGCTTGCAAAAGTTTGAGTTTTATCCAAAGTGATATCTGCAGATATGCCAGTGTAAAAGGTTTTTTTAGTTTTAAATGATTTATTTAGTTGTTTGTTTATTTATTTATTCTGTTTGGTTTGGGGTTTTTTGTTTTGTTTGACAGGGACAGTTCAGCATTAATTTGGCTGGTACAGGTCTGAGATTATCCAGCACAGTTAAGTGGATTGCTCAGGGCAACTATGCAACTGCTGATGTACACAAGTCCCACGTAAGTCAATCTTGTTTTCTTTTACCTGCTTTTATGGCTTGGAATGTTATGCCTCCAGAGGTGAAAGTGAGGACTTTCTAGTGAAAGCTAGTAGTGAACTAAAAATAGTGCTTAAGGTCTCTGAGCCATCCAAGTCTTTTTCCAGATATAATGAGTTTAATCACACTGCCCAGAATCTAATCCAGATCAACACTGCCTTCCTACTCTTCTCTTGCTGATTTTAAGTCTGTTGTTATATTAATCAGGTTTATTGAAAGTTTGGAAGATACCTAATAATCCTTTTTTTTAAAAAAGTAAATATGACAGCCCCAAAATTAATAGAAAGGATCCTTTACAGATTGCTTAGCTCTAACCGGATTCCTGTGGGAAGCCAAAAGAGAAGAGCAGTGAGCATGCACAGTTCAAGACAACATTGGGAAGAAGGTGTAGAGTGATGATGATGAAGGATCTCAGTGCCCATTTTGCTAATTTGATGCTGTCTCTTGGTTTAGTATTTGTAGGTGTGATTTGTCAAAAGATCTGTTGTGTGCAAACCTCAAGGAGCTTTTTGTACAGCTGTAATTTCAATCTCTTTTCTTGATTGACTCCTCTCTCTGTCTAATTCTCAGGATGGTACTAAAATATATGGAAGATGTGGAGGGTTTTGTGGAAAATGTATTCCTAACACAATTACTGGTCTCCAACTTCAAACACTGTGAGAACTCTGATGTGGTAAGAGCATCAAAGCAGGGACATCTGCCATTTAGGTGCAAATTGTAGGTGCTGTGTACATACATATTTTAATTCTTTCATCTCTGTAATGCTCATGACTGTAATAATTCACTGCTAAGAATTCCTGTTTTCTTCAGTGTTCATTCAGGGATGTATTATCTGTTTGTGGGCTAGCAAATACACAAATCACAATCATAAAACTTCAGGTTTTAATGGAGAGGCATTTATTTAATGTACAGGATATACCAGCAAGTAAATTGCACTGAGGTTACTACCATTGGTAACACCCTAAATCATGTGATAGTTGTGATACTTTACCTGCCGCTAATCAGTGCAATTCCTTATGCAGTATTTGGTAACATTTATACTCTACTGCTTTTCTTGATCAACTGTACTAAAGTAAAGGAAGGAGATAATTATTGCTATATAGAGAATAATAGTAATAGTTTCAAATACTTCTGATTTTGTGAAGCCTTTCAGGAATTATCTGTCAACTTACAGCAGAAAAGTATATAAGCAACATACTTGAGAGAGTTTCTATAGATCTGTGTGTTTCTCTATCAGTAAAAGCATTTTCTCCCCATCCCTTACATTATATTCTTTATGGTGCTCAAACACTAGCAGTAATCCTGAGAAGTGTGGTTTAACCTCTGTAGTCTCTATAGCACATGTTAAACATCTTGGCTTAGTGTGGTTGTGGTGACAGGAAAAGAAAATAAGGAAGCAAATTCCTTGGAAATCTGATTTGAAATCTTTGCCTCTCATCCAAATATACTGTCAAAGAAGTGTATTCTGTTTACCATAGCATCTTGCATGTGATTGTATGAATATGTATTTACTTAAACACTTCCCACAGACACCTCACTCCTTGCTACTGGCCAGTGAGCTATGAGAAAAGGCTGTAGTGTGTGTCCCTCTTATAGTCCACTTCAACATAGTTTTCAGGAACCTTAGTGAAAACTCCAGGCAGAGGCAGCATCAAGCCCCACAGTGGTTTTGGTGTCCAGCTTTGACTCAGTTGAATTTTTCAGTGTTTGTAAATACAGTTCTGACATCTGCTAGATAAAATTGTTTCTTACAGAAAACAAAGTGTATGAAAACTACAAGGTTTAAAAAATGATCAAGCTCTTTGATTTGTTGGTTTGTATTATTTTACTGTCCAGAACTGTAGAAATATATATGCATGTACAGGTAATGCCTTTCAGGGCCAACTCTCAGGTACTCAGAATGAAATTTGTTACATCCATTATAACATACATTATGTACCAGGTAACTATACATGTTTGTTCTGACAATATGCATTCTGTAAACCAAATATTTGTTCTGCATGCCAGTACAATTGGTAAATCAAATGGCAGCTACATCATATTTTTTACCCATAAAGAGTTAGCCATAAATTAGCCATATGTACTAATTAAAACCAATACTGTACCACAGAAGCATAAACAGCTACTTTTTAGATAACCCATGTAGGTAATTATTTTGTGATCTCTGCATCAGAAATCTATTTTTGCACTATGTGCCTTATATTAGTTGTAAACATTAAAAAGACTATAAAATGATATTTTCCTAGAAATGTTTACATTTATAATTAAAATCTTGTAATTTATAAAATATTTATATAATAAATATGCTTGTGTGAGTGGTACCAGAGTGCTTTGGCTTTCTTTTTGGTGTCAAATGCTTAGTACACAATGTTGCAAAACCATTTCAACTTGTTTATGCACAGGATAACTACACTCTTAATACATCTTCACAGTGACAGACATTGCCTTGTACTGGAGTAACTGCCACACAAGCAGGTTATAGACATAGGAATATTTGCCATGGAAGCAAATCCTGCTTCAGAGTACAAGCTCTGTTTGTATGCTCTTTCCAGTCATCCTTTTATATTCACCTCTATCTTTCTTTGCCCAGAAAATAGCTCACTGAAATAATGTAGAAATCTGAAATAATCTTCCTCCTTGGGCTAAACCCAGATAAATTCCTTTATAACATAATCCCTTGACAACTGCTTTGGCAGAAGGGGAACTGCAGGCTGCCTCCACCCCCAGGAGGATTTTCTTTTCAGCCCTGGAACTCCACTTAAGGGCTAGGAAGCAGTTCTGCTGCCACAGAATCACTCTGAAAATCCACTACCAAACAGAGTGACTTTTAACCAAATATTCAACACAGCATGTTTTTATTGGGCAATAGCAGTGATTTTTGAGTAAAAAAGTATTTTCTTTTATGAGACCAAACCCTTTGGCCCAATGTCAATTTCTGCATATTGTAGTTTCTAGCATCTTCTTTCTTTTATCTTTACTTTGGAGTTTCAGCCCCAGTGTAGGGAGAAAGTACTTGTGGGTTCTGGCATTTTGTGAATTCCTTGTTAGGATTTTGATTTTGTTGAGAAAAGGCCTTAATCAATCACCTCATTTCAACTTACCAAGTCTGTATCCAGAGGGCAATTTGTGGAAAACATGAGCCTGATGATCAGCTCTGAAGAATTTGGAGACTTGATGGCACTGAGATGTTAGAAGGTCCACACAATAAAATGAGAAACATGGTGTGTACCTGCAGTGTGGTATTTCCATCTCTTTTAACTGACATTGGTGTGGATTTCCATCATACTGGGCAGTCAAGATGCCTGTCAGGCTATCAGGGTGCTCCATGAGAACACTACGAGCTCCACCTCGTGGGTCTGCACATGCTGAGCCCATGGCTGATCACAGTCACACAGCTCTCCAGCTTTGGTGGATGCATAGGAGATGAAATGTTGAGCTGTCTCCTTGCTATTCCATATAGCAAAAGAAGAAAAAAATAGGGAATAGTAATAGTTAATGATTGCAACAACTACTTCTTTACATGTCATCTAGCACTTTTTCAGTCCCATCAATGACAGCATCAAATAGCACATAACAGAACTGCACTTACTTTGTGTATGGATGCACACACATTCAGTTCTTATCTGAATATTGAGAGCTGAAGATGGACTAGATGTAAAAAACCTTTTTGCTCACATTTATCTAACAAAATGTGACTTGGTGTGCTATGAAATGGTGTAGTGTTATGTGGCAGTAACTGTGACATCAATGGAGATGTCATCTAGATGCCTTCCACCTGTATTCCCCAAAGATTACATCTGGGAGGTAGCAGAGGAGATGAAAACCCTGCCTCTGGGTTCATCCTAGCTGAATTCTTCCTGGCAGGGTCTGTTGTGCCACTGTCCCTGTAGAGAGGAGCAGAACATGTCCAGGTATTTGATCCAGGGCATACATAAGTGTGTTGTACAATCAGCCCCTCCCACCTTCATGGGAAGAGTTGTGACTGTGATTTCAGTGTATATATGTGTCTCTGCAGGTTTCTGATGGATGCTCATGTATTTTTCTTACCTAACTGAAAGGCTACAATATCCAAGGCATACTTGAAAAGATGAGGGAAAGCTTTGGGCTTTTTCTTCCATTCTCCTACCTGGAATATGTGTAGCATAACTTCCCAGTTTGGTTCCTTATTTCCAACAGAAGGGCACTGGTTTCTTTTCAGTTTTAATTCATTAACACATGAGAGCCCTGAGAAATTCAGAGTAAAATATTGCTATCTGACAGGTGCTTTCTGTAGGGTTTTAAGTAAGATTAGTGAGGAGTGTGAGGGGTTGGTTTTTGGTGTTTCCATAAAGAAACAAATAGATTTCTGAAAACTGATGTTCTGTTATTGTCAAAGTTGAACATGTGGAATAGAAATATGCTGTAATATTTTAATCTTCAAAAGTAAAGAACAGGAAAACTATGTACAAAAGTAGTTTTGAAGCAAGATAACTGATTATTTAAATAGGAAATTAATATTAAAAGGGGCACTCTATATAAACATTGAACTTGAGATTTCATAGTAGTCCCTGTTGGGTTTATTTATAGGCTAAAATGATTTCCAACTGCAGTCCAAAGAACCCCACCAGAATATTTTCCAACAGTTAACTTTCATGATACAATACACTTCTTATTTCTAGTTTTGTAGGTATTGTACTTGAGCCAAGGAATGCCACAGGCTGCACCTAAATGCCCCTATACTTACTCATGGGCTGAACAGTTACATGGTATCTTAGTTAAGGTGAGTAAAAGTGGGATTGGAGGTCAGCATGGCAGAAACAGGTGACGTCCTCCAGCCTAGAGAATGGCAACCCTGGGGAAACATTTGTATCCTCTGGACCAGCTCATGGTCCCTCTTGTAAGGCCTGCTTTTCTCTTCTGTAGCACTTGGCCATCTTTTCCTGAGCAGTTATGATTTTTCAAGATGGTCTTATTGTACCTATGCATTATAAGATACTTTGTGGGTTGTGGAAAAAGAAAGGTATTACTTCTAAAGTGCACTCCTACTTCACAAAACTCACTGTCCTTCAGGTATAGCAGGAACTGTGATGATGGCAGGGGAAAACTGCCTGAGTCTTATTCCAACAGAAGAACAAGCTATCTGACTTGGAGCTGAATCTGACATTTAATCTTGACAGCCACAGAAGGTGGTTTTCTTTTGCACAATTAAACTTATAGCTTGAGAGGCTTTTCTAGGCTTTGTTTATCCTGGCTTTAGAGAAGCAATCTGTGCTCTGTTTCTGGTAATTTTCTCCTTGTGTTCAGTTATGACAGATATTCCTTTGAATTGACTGTATAAAAATAGTGTAGCAGCAGAGCAGAGCAAAGATCTAACTGTATTTATGTCTATATTCTGCCTTTAAACACGAACAGCTGTGCATACATTCATCTGTCTCATGTCTGACTCTGTGCTGCCATCCAGAACCTTTTCCTTTTTCATAAACAAATGTTTCCTTCTTTAATCTGTGTGTGTGTTTTATCTCTGTTCCTGCAACAAAATTTTCTTGTCCACCTATGTTGTTCAAATCTTATTTGCATAATTAAACAATGCAGGCAACAGGGAGAGCAAGCACTGTAAATGGTAGAGAACTCTCTCTCTGAGTAGCTGAAATAAAACAAGCTATTTCTGTTTTGCACACCATTACTATTTTGTTTTGGAAAGCAAACCCCTGCATTTATGAATACTGAAAGACTCTTTTTGAAATCACTAGATGGCCTTATTTTACAGTCTGATTTACAGAAGCAAGGAACATTCAAGTAGAGCTCATGAATTTTTCTCTATGCAAAAAGCTACAGTGATTCATAGCAGCAGCATGTATTTGCTCCTGGTGGGATGAAATCCTTTTTTGCACTTCAGTTGTCTCTGCCAGACAAGGTTATGACATTGATGGTCAGTTCATTGTTCTCCATGAGTTTTTTAAATGTTTCTCTGGAAGCTGGAGTAATTAAAAATGTAGTTGTGCAGAACACTAAATGAATTTTGTGCTTGTAAAATCTGAGGGCAGAAAGTTTCTTTTTAACGTTTTGTCTTTAAAATGTCTTGCAGAAAAGACTTGTTGTAAAAACATATATTTAACACCTCAGTAAAGAAAACAGAAGCCCTGGTAGTATTTGTGTTCCTGGAAGGTCTGCACCTCAGACAGGGCTAAGAAAGCTGCCACCAGTAGCCCCTTTCATCAGGGTTTACAAGGTACTTAGCTAAGAATTCTTTTGCCCTTCAGTTATTGTTCTGTGTCTTAAGTTTATTACTATGTTTGCCAGAAAAGTAACAGCCCCCAGTTCCTCAACTAAATTCCTGTTTGCAGCTTCTGAAAAAGAGGAGTAAATTTGTAGTTGTTACCTCAAAGGGAAACACACAACCTGTGTGCTAACACAAAAGCAACACTTGAAAGCACACAGTAAAAACACCAGATGATTTTACTTCCAAAGTCCTCTCTTCCATACCAAGATTAGAGATTTGTTGCTGCTCTTTTGTACATGGCCAGGTATATTTTTTGATGTTATGCTGTCAAATATTTACTCAGAAGGATTAGTTTGAGATGATTCTATGGAGAATGCAGAGAAGCAGGTATAAAAGAGGGAGGTTTTCTCTGGGTTGGAAGTACCCCTCCTGCAATGTGTTTGCCTGGCCAGCTGTCGACAGCATTGCTTCATATGAAATTCAACATTCAGAATCTTTTCAAAGCAGCAAAGGAAGTGAACTCTGGAGCACTGTTTCCAGCAGTAACTTACACCCCTCTTTAAGCAGAGAGACAGAGAAGGCTTTATCTTGAAAATAGAAACAACCTTCTGGCTACCTGAAGAGCTTACCTAGCTCATAATCAAACAAAATCCCCACAATTGTTATCAGCATTATGTTGTTTCTGCCATAATAAATTATAGATATATAAGCTGTAAGAATCATGAAATTTTAATTAAAAATATATCTAAAGGCAATTCAGTGCCTTTTTCTCTCTGTGTGCTTTGATCCATGCACCACAAACACTGTTTCATATCTTTTGGATGAGCCTGACTTTTCTAACCAAAACAACTTTCTTTTGGAGAAATGAGTTCTTCAAAATTCTTTCCTTCCTACTTCAACTCACTGAAAAAAAGTGTGGTAGCATATTTTAATGTTGCCCTAGAAACAGACATTGAAAGAACTGTGTATTTAAATATTTCTACCCACTCCCCACATACAGACTCCTCCTCGAGCCTGTGGCATTCTTACTGTCAGAAGGCAGAAATTGGCACTAGCATAAGAAGCAACTTGGCAAAAGTTTGGGGGGGTTGTTTGTTTGTTTTTGGTTTTGGGTTTTTTTTGAAATGTGGTACATTAAAAAAAAAGCCAAATGTGAATTGTTGTGACCACTGTTCAGTACAATAAAAGACTCCTGGCTCTGATCCCACAAGGGAGTATTTCAAACCCTTCACTGAATCCCAATCACATGTGTGCACAGATCTAGTGTGGGGATCCAGTTCCTCGTGTTGGAGACCTCAGGCTGTGAGGGGGTTTTTTTGATGTTTGTTCCTGGCCATGTGTCTTCCTCTAGTGTTTTGTCCTGGACAAAACTAACAGGGTTAGTTTTCCAAATATGCCATTGCTAGTGGGAGAACAGGAGAGCTGGTGCAACACAGTAACTCTAGTGGGATTTTTAGATGGAAGCTGCTATTTAAAATTTCTGTCTAATTAGAAATGTTGCCAGTTGAATTCCCTAATGTTACACAAGAATTGCTCACTCTGAAAGCAGCAATTTTATGCACATCTGAGGGCATATTTTGTTTAAAGCTCTACCTAGTTGTATCCTGTGCTGCTAATTCACACTGCCTTTGCCATACAAACCAAAGCTAAAATGATGTGATCAGTGCCATGCCATATAAAAAAATATCAGAATATTAGATATGAGGACATGAAGATGATCTCTTGGCAAGCAGAAGACAGGCTGACATCCCTACATAGCTACAATTACTAGATGAGAGTCTCAAACCTAGGTTTTCTTCCTAAAAAGATCATGCTCCTATTGGCTGTGTTACAGAGCCTGTCAAAGAATCTCCCTTGCATATGTAAACCCCCTGCTTGTTCAGCTGCCAAGTGATATAGTTTTATGCACTCACTAGGTTGACCCAATCCTTGCTCCTGTAATACTGTGTTGATCCTTTGTCATCAGGAAAGGGATTGTCCATGAGGCATGGAGGAGGGAGCTGCTTCCATCCAGCATGGATTTCAGTGGCCAGTGTAGAGCTCATGCCTCAGCATCACCTAGAGGCAATGTGGTAGCTGCTTCCCCAGAAGTGCCCTCTGCCAATCTCATAATCAAGCCCTATTTCCAGACAAGATATGACAAACAGGTCTTGCCAAACATCAAATAAAATCTTGCCTTCGTGGCAACATCTACCCTACTAAGTAGTGGCACAGCACAGTTCAAGTCCATACATTTATAGGTACAAATCCCCCCTCCAAGGCAGGGGTCTCTGCTCTGAAACATGCCCACACACAGTGTAGAGAGTAGTACAGGCCAAAACAGCACCACAAAAACATGATGACAACTTAATGTCACAGCCAGAGAGGCAGAGGTCATACCATGCCCTGGAGTACCCCAAGGCTGAGTGTGAAGAGACCCTCCTCATGCACCTTCCACATAGCTTACACTCTTCACCTCACCTGCAGATCATCATCCTACCAACATTTGCTACAAAAACCTGTCACACCCCCAGCTGGGGAGATGCAGGGATAAACACTTGCTGGTGTGTCCCCATGCATGGGGCTATCATGCTGGTTCACTCTCACCTTCCCCTCTCCTCATTAACAGTAATGTTAAATTGGATCACTAATTTTCCCTGGGTGGGATTTGAAGGAGGGGATTGCTCACTTGAGGAAAGCATCTTGAATTCTGAAGAAGTTGACAGAATCACAGAATGTTAGGAGTTGTTGCAGAAGAGTCTGTAACTCTGGCAGCTTGTGAGGGAGAAGAAATTTGTGGTTTTGAATAACATAAAGTGGCGCCAGCTCCTCTACTTTTATTCCAGGGGAAATCTTATTAACAGTTGGGAAATATAATCTGACTCCAGGTTTCTCTATCACAGACCTCTCAGATATGAAGTCCTTGGCTAGCACAGCAGCAGTAAGAGGGCTGATTGTGAGGTGTCCATGGGCAGAGCTGGCACAGAGGGATTGTCCTGCCGAGCCAGTGCACTTTTGACACTGTTTTTAGAAGCCCAGAGTGTGGCAGGTTTGTTCCCTACAAATCTGCCCTGCTGTGCTCTGTGCTGTACAGCAGCCCTGCTAAGAGTGTGCTCTGTGTTTTGGTGGACGTGGGCAGTGAGAGAGGAGCAGTGCAAAAGCTCTGGGAAAGGAGGGGTCTGGAGCAGCGTGCTTACCCAGACAGCCCCTTGATGTTCTGCAGCTCTCCAACCAACTCACACTGGCTCAGGGTAGAAATGCAGGACAGAAGTTCACAAGTCAGGGCTGGGGAACATCTGGTTCACATTTATGCAGAAAAGTTTGCATCAGACACCAACTGCTTGGACTGGTGGAGAGAAGGGAGTGTATTTCTCAAGCATCTTCAGACTGGGCACAGTTTCTGAACTTGAAGTAATAAATTAGGGCTTAAGGAAACCATTTGAAATCAGATGGCTGAAACAGAGACATTCTCAGAAAAGACATAACTGTTTATGCTAGTAATCTGATTTCTCTTCCCCCTTTGTTGTGCCAACTTTTATAAGAATCTACATACAGCCTTTGGGAGAAATATTTGGCCTGTGAATGGGAAAGTTTGCTCAGCAGCACAGTAAAACTGCAGCTGCTCTCAAATGCTCATTTTACAGTATCGTGTGCACTGCCACCAGTGGAATATTTAGAGCAATCCCTTCCTCACCATTTTCTTCAGCACATGTTGGACCCACAAGCTGAAATCAGGAGCATGCCAGATGTTGCCCTAATGTCCCACAAGATGGTGACAGAATAATTCTAATTACACAACACTTTGATTTGAGCTACATACAGATTAATGACTCCAAATATTTTCTTGCCATCAGCTGTGTTAAGCTCTGCTTATATAATATACTTCAGGCATATTTTAGAGGCTTACTCATTTGGCAGAGAATCACTCTTTCAAGAGCTTTGTTGATAATATCTTAAATTAACTTTGGGACTACATAGTGAGTTTCAGTCCTCCCACATTAGGAGTCACAAGTTCCCTAGATGGTAGAGAAGGAAGAGCACTTTTATTGCTTCTAACCCATCCCTTTACCAGACTGCTTCCCCTCCCTCCCTCTGTGGTTTCTTTTCAGTGAGGTCTTATGGTCCATAATTTTTTTCTTTATTAAGCATGAAAAAAATAGCTTGGTAAATTAGGCAGAAGAAAGGTGACCACTGTAGAGCAGGTACCTCACCTCTAAAGGCAAGGATGGGAACAAATGTCATGGGGAAGAACTGAGGCTTCAGAAGCACAGGATGGATGGAAATCACCCACACACACACCCTTAACCCCCAGATAGTTTATGAGACCTTTTTTTAAAACAAAAAAACCCTATGAATAGTTTGGGCTATTTGGGTTTTTTTTTCTGGCAACCAAGCTGAGAAACTTGAAAGAAGCCTGAACTGCAGAATTCACCTCTTAAAAACTGTACCCTCAAACTGGGGCACTGGAGATGGAGCAGGCATCCCACATTACAAAGGGCTTGTTTTTTGGGGCTGTCTGCATTGCCCAATATTAGAAACAGTTGCTTCCCTGGGTCCTATTGTTTTAGAAACAATAAAAGAAGCAAAGCCATTTTTTAGCCTTTCAAGAGACAATAGAAATATTCCATAAACACTAACTGCTCATTTCAGTGAAGGCAGGAGCTGACTTTCACAGACTGAATGACTCCAGTCATTCAGGTGCCTGGAAAAGATTGTAAAGAAAACACATTCCCAGCTGTAGCCATGTGTTCCTATCAATAGATGGCAAGATCAGACTAGTCCTTTGGCTAAGACCTAGTGGTGCATTTCAGTGACTTAAAAGCTATAGGACCAGATTTTCAAAGGTGCTTAGAAGTCTAATTCCTAGCATTTAAATCTGAATTTGCTGTTTAAACATATTGGATTTCTGGCCAGAAATACCACTTAGAAATGACTTATGCATTAAGGAACCAATGTTAGAAGCTTGTGTGATAAAGCAGGGCTGTGCAGACACCCAGTTTGTTCTGAACAAGCTTGTTGGGCTATCATGTGTGGTGCACACACATAAGCACTGCAGCCAGCCCAGAAGAATCAAACCTGATGAGACATGTAATTAAATCATCTTCAAAATCCCACCTCCAGCCCTCAGCACTCCAAAGACATTTGCTGTGAATTTCTTTCCTATGGAGTTTGGCCAGGACCAGCTCAGGCTGATTGCAATGGACTTGTAATTTTCAATGCTACATATGAGATTGAGTTGGATTTATTGTGGCAATGGTTAGCTCCTGCCCTGGCAGAAGGGAGGTAGCCAGTTGGAAAAACACCCTTTGATGGCAGTGTAAGTGGCAGCAAGTGAGATGTTTTGAACTTGGGGACAAGCCTGTCCTCAGCATCAGTAGCATAATAGGATTTGGCAAGAGTTAGAATTTTCCCTCTTGAAATCTAATTTGAAGGGTTTCTGTCCCTCCTTCTCCCTGTGTCTTTCTTCAAATGCCATGTAATCTCCATCCCAAACCTGCTCCGTGGCAGATTCCCACGCAGGTGCATCCTCATGTTGTACACTGTTCCACACCTCCACTGCTGTCTGATGTTGTGTTTGACACCTGGCAGTGGAGGAAACCCTGCCCTTCCCTGCTGGCACAGCCACCCTGAACAAGTTCCTGCTGTCTACACCCACTTTTAGCAGGTTTTTACATATAAGCAAAGCAAATGATCACAAGCACAGCCATGCTTGTCTGGAAGTGAGCTGTTCACACTTGTATAATTTTCAAATAAGAAGCTAGATGCCTAAACCCATGTTCAACATATAAATAAACATGACCTAATTTTAAGCATCCACCATTCCCATGGCCTTTGCAGATATTATTTAAATGTGCAGTCTTTGGCACCCAACTGGGAAAGTTTCTGCTTGTGTTTCCAGAGACCTGTAAGAAAGCTCATTTGTGTGCCATTATTTTAAAGGCAATCTGTAAGCAGGCATTTGGGCTTTGCCATCAATCCTCAGCAAAGCACCACAGTTGCTGATAAAGAGCTCTTTTTGCAGGAGCTATCAGCAAAGACTATCGATAAGGAAGGTTTCATGGAACACAGACTCAGCTGGTATCGTTTTCCAAGCTATTTTAGCATGAAAGTTTTAACAAAATAAGATTAGCTGATGAAGGTTTTAAAACTGATCAAATTTATTCAGGCTTCTGCAGGACATTTAACACAATCATTGTGGTTTATCCACTAGGAGAAGCAAAAAAAAAGGTAAGTCTAGAAGAGACATCTAGAAGAGATGCCTGTTTTCCTAGTAGACCTCCCAGGGAGTGATTCTTGGCCCTATACAGCAAAAAAGGTGAAAAAACATTAAGCTATGAATGAAAAATACCTCAGAAAATGCAAAGCCACACCCCCCTATTCACTAGAAGACCAACCAGATCAGATAGTTTAGGATTTATATCATATAGTGGAGATTCAAACATCTCCAACAATAGAGGTTCTACAGTCTATGGGCATCCTCTTCCAGGGTTTGCCTACCACTCGGCTGAAAAGAGATGGCTTGGGGGTGACCTCATCATAACATTTCAGTACTGAAATAGCAACTACCAAGAGGATGGAGGCACATAATGAAGACAAGGGAGCAGGTTGTACCAGGAGAGGTTTTATCCTGGTACAAGGATGACAGCTTTTACAGGGAGAGCAATCATTCATAGGAAGAACCTTCCCAGGTATGTCCTCATCACTGGAGGTTTTCAGGGTGTGGTTGGACAAGGTGCTAGATAATCTCATTTACTCTCCTTTTCCCACAAAAAAATTGAACCAGACAATCTTCTGAGGTCACTCCTAAACTGGGCTGTCCTATGTCCTATGAGGCACTGAGAGAGTGTGATTTATAATTATTCAATTTATGAGTTTTAAGACAACTATAAAGTTGGACCAGAATCAGGAAAAGATGTGAATGTCCTGAGTTCCATGTCACTGTTTATCCAAAACTGTGGCCAAATATTTTTTGACCATTATTCCTTCCCCCCTTTTGCACAGTGAGATACATAGTCTGTTCACTTCCAGAAGATGTTATTCCTGATAACCATTTTCTCTCCACACAGGTCAGCTCAAGCTGGAAACTGCTAAGTAAAGCAGAAGTTGAGGACAGCTACAGTCTGGGGGTGTACATATAAGCTGCTATTTCAAGCCAACATAGGGTAGCTGTAACCCATGGCTCCTGGGGAGCAATGATGAGGGGAGCAGGCATAGCCTGAGGAATGGCGGATCTCTTCAGACACCATGACCTTTGGGGGAGATGTGGCAGCAGGGAAAATCCTTTGCATCCCTCCACTGCACTTTGCAGCCCAGTGAAGAGGCCAGCCTTCTCCTCACCTCCTGGCAGGCCAGGTGTGAAATTCAGACCCATTCCCTTTGCAGCACCCCATACCAGGATGGAGATCTCTGGCAGTGGAAGGGAAGGTTAGGAACAGAAACGGGGGAGACTCTAACCTCTCTAACTGCCTCAACAGGATCTAACAGACCTCTGTTGCCAGAGCTTTTCAGCAGTGCCATTCCCTCCATGTCTTGAAAACTGAGCTCTGCCACCACTTCTGCTGCCTCCCTCGTCTCTCTTCTGAAGAAAAGAGGCTGCTTTCCAAAATTTATGGAGCAAGATGTTCTCTGAAAGCTGCCTTTTGCTGATCCCACCCTGAATACAGAAAACATTGCAGCTTTTGGGGACATGCATGAAGAAGAGAAGCTCAGTGCTGGAATAAAGCTACTTTTGGCACAAGATAAAAGCCAATCTCTCTCTCTCTCTCTCCCTCTTACACACACTGACGAACAGGAAGAAAAGGTCTCAGGGGCACAATCAATTACAGCTCATATCTCTTCTGAGCTGTCAGAGATAGTCACTGGCACGGGCCCTGCTAGAGTGCAAACCCCAAAGGGATTTACAAAAACAAATCCTCAGCTGGTGTGTACCTTGTATACCAGCATAGCCCACAGAAATTTGTAGAAAAGGAGGAAGATGACTAATATATGATGATATGCAAGCACAATGAATATTTTTTCTCTTAATTGAATTTCCTCTCGTCTTCTGTTGTGAACCAACTGTAACAGAGGCTCTGCTGTTTCACAACGTTCATCAAAAGGTCAAGATTTTTGGAAATCTGACTCAGTCCCAACCAGGACAGACATAATTTTTATATATAGGAAATTCTAAAAATATTTAACTTGGAAAACTGAATATCTGATATGAAACACAGACCTACTGACTGTGTATGATCTTATCCCTTCTGCTGCTACTGGAAGTGGCTGTAAAACTAGCCAGAGTATGGAAAGCAAACTCAGAGAGAAATCCCACTGGAAGGTAACTGGAAAAAGTCACCAGACCTTCCTTGGCAGAAACAACAGCATGCATTTTGTCAGTTACAGCTGAGGACCATAACTCAAGTGCAAATATTTGCAACCAACCTAGGATTAAGTATTTGTTCTGTTATCAGGTGATTGGTAGGTCATCGGGACAGCCACTACATCCAGGCTGATGTGGCTGTTGAGAACAACAGGGAGCTGTGCTGCAGTTGTGTAGGAGAACATCATGTTGACTTGATTGGGTTATACAAACCACTGAGACAAGTAGCAGGATTTTTTCTGCAGGAATATGTGTGTTTAATGTTGGAGAAGGACTGAAAACAAGCTGGGCTGAAAAACAATGGCTTGAGAGCCATCCTCATCCAGCACGTGCTTTGGGTTTGTTAGGAGCTGAGCTGCGTAAAACCCCATCCCTCAGGCTCCCGACAACAACCACTTCAGCATCCTCTGGCAACAACAGATCAAAAGGACTATAAATACTTAACAGATGCCCTGAGTCCACAGGGCAGGCTGAGAAAGGTTCTGGGCCATCGTTAAGTGGAAGCAGGTCTCCACATCCCCTGTGTGCTGCCTTTCTGGGAGGCAGCAGAATGTACTCCTGACCAGCATCACCTCTTGGTGGTGCCAGCGAGGGGTGAGGTGTCCTGGGCCAAGGATGTGACCTGGGCAGGGGGTTTTTTAGACCAGACCTGCCACTGACAGGGATGTTTGAGCAGCCCCAGTCATCAACACACCCTCAGGGAAAGGCACACGTGAGATGTGTCTTCAGTCCATGGTTTTGAAATTGTTTCCTCCTGTGTTATGGCTTTATCCTTCTGCTGAGTGCCAGCAAGAACTTTAAGTGAGTAGAAATCACACTCTGCTCACCAGTGTGTCAGAAGATGGACACTAGGAGTGGTTCATCATGAGTTAACTGATGTGAGACTCAACCCAGGGTTTATAAGGTACAGAGGAACTGACATGTCAAAATGACAAGAAAAACAGTTGAAATCCTCTGGCTGAGTGGCACCATCAATTACTCCAACTTCAGCTTTTGGGCTAAAATCTGAGGGCAGACACAGTATATAACCATTCCTGAAAATGTTAAAAAAACCCCAGGTAGATGTGGTGCTTGAGGACACAGTTCAGTGGTGAGCATGGCAGTGTTGGGTACATGGTTGGACTCCATGATCTCAGAGGTCTTTTCCAACCATAATGATTCTGTGATTCTGTCACTTCTGAGTGCTTGCACCAGAGAAATCACAGAGACTGTGCAAGTTATGAAAGTTATTAGATAGGTCATTATACCATGGATCCCAAATTGCTGTGCAACTACTTTGTGAAGGTGCTTATAGAGGATGATCTGGGTGTCTTTGGGTCCCCTATGGATGCAATGCTGGTATGTTCTGCTGACACTAAATTCAGCTGGGGCTGTACATGTCTGAGCAGATCTGGAGAGCACTACTGTGCCACTTTTGGGTCCATTTGTCTGCTATGCTCAAACCTCTGAGACTTTCCTAACACTTCAGGCTGTAGCCAGCAGGTAATGAAGGGCTGTATGATACTGCTCTCCAGCTCCAGCCAGCTCTCTCACCCTCCTTGCCTACCCCTATCTCAAGACAGATGCAAATGTATTGCTTATTTATTTTGATTTTACATTCAGTTTACCTCACACCCTTAGATTTTCATTTCTGACTACATTGCAGATTTTTGTGATTCAGGTACTGAGCTGCTTTGTGTGGATGCTGGGGGGAACTGGCAGAAATTGAGAGCCCAGCTTGGAGGGCAGCAGGGACTCATCTCACCCAAGGGGGCTTGGGAAGCTGCTTTGGGTTTTAGGAGCCCAGAAGGCTCCAAGTCAGCTGGTGGAATCACAGTAATAAAGAAAAAAGTCAGTTTAAAGCTGCAACAAAGACAAGTTATGAGTGTAAGTTAGAAGCCTAAATCCTACTCCACGGCTCTTAAGATGTGGGGCAATGATTTGAGCCACATGTCTGATTATAGTAATGACATGTTCTAATATTGCTTGTAACTAGGCTTAACCTTCACCAGTGCCTCAGTGTCTACAAAGGCCAATCTCTGTATTACAAGCCAGGGCAGCTGGTGTGGGCAGAGGATCCTGAGGGTGGCATTGGTCCAAGGGTAGGATCAGACCTTCTAGTTTAGAGCAGGAGCTGAAGGTTTCTGGGGTTTTGGGGAAGAAAGAGCTGCTAGAGCAATTAACAGCCTGGTTTCTGGTGAGCAGACCTTTCTAAAGGCCAGGGAGACATGCCTGAGGAGACATTTCAAAAGCAGCCTGAGCTGTGCAGTGCTTGGTGAGTCCCGTCACCCATGTCACCCCTGCTCTGCAGGGCAGGGCAGGACCGATTTACCCATCCCAAATTGGGATGCTGAAGCTCTGTCAGTGGCCTTGGACATGCCTCCATCCTAAAGAAGAGCTTTGCAAAAACTTCCTTCATTCAAATTTTCACTAATTGTTCCTGATGGTTAGTATTCACATGCTTCAAACTCTGCTGGACATGGTACATTTCACTGTGATCACCATGGAGAGTGGCAGGAGTTGCTGAATTCAGAGAAGTTATTGAAAAAACAGTCAGCTGGGGAACACAGAGAAGAAGAGCTGGGAAGGGGGGAGCTCAGTTTGGGGGTTTTTTTCTGGGGCATGTTGTGGAAAATTTTAGCCATAAAGGATATTAGTAAAGAGGGGACTGTGTTAAAAATAAAGTGCCAGGTTGTCCTCTGCAGAAAGTTAATAAAAAGAAGGAAGTGAAAGACTGCTCATTATTTTTAATGACTTTGCTTTCCAGCAGAGAGCCTGTATCTCCCTGCCTTTACATTCTGCCTTATTTCAGTTCATTATGGCACATTCAACTACTCTGGAGAATGATGGCTTTGTTCTAAAGCACTGAATTTATCAAGAGGCCCCTGGCCCAGCCTGGCCAGGCTGTTAATCACAGTCCTGCTGCCAGAAGGAGGATGCTGAGAAGAGCCTGATGCACACCAAGTCCAGCCTGGACAAATGGAAGCTCTTTGGTGGGAAGAGCTGGTGGTATGGAATGCCACATGCAAAACCATCGTTAGAGTCAAGTAAGTGGTGCTTGGTGACTGCCTGAATGTTTTCTGCCTGTGTGTCTCTACATTTGTCTCTCTTACTGGCCCCATCTTACATGAACCTCTCATCCCCTGTCAACAGATATTTGCTTTATTAACTTTAAAATAAAGGACACCTTTTGCAGTTCAGAAGATGAAGATTCATAAGTGTGCTACTCAGAGCATTGTACCAAGGGAAGCTCCCAGAGCATTCAGCTAAATCTGCAAGCTCCTTGCAGGGAGCAGACAGCAGGCAGAAAAGGTAAAAGCAGAAGCTGTATTTCCAGACTTGAGAAACAATAGATTTCTCAGCAGCCTTGCTTGCAAAAAGCCATGCTGTGATTCTCCTGGTATAATATTCTTTTGCTATGCTCTTGTCATAATTTGAGGCCCATGTTACAGCCAGGTTACTATAGAGCTACAGATACAGTGATTTGTATGGAAACAAGATACTAATTCTCTAGGGCTCAGAGGAATCACCAAAAAGGGGTTCACAGCCAGGCCTCAGGTTCTTTCCTGGGTTTTTTCTCACAGCTCCTCACAAACTTATTTGCCAGCAGATTTTGTTGTCATGCTCTGTTTCTTGAAGGTTGTGGCCCTGCAGCAGAACCAGCATCATGAATCTCTTACATAATGCGACTGTAGAAGTCCTAAACACCATGGAGAAGCCACTGTGTGGCTTAGGGCAGCAGCAGGGGATGCAGGCAGACCTGGCACAGCTATGCTCGCAGCTGGAGTGCCTCCCTGTCTCCTTCCATGCCTTTCCTGTAGCTGCTGCTCCATCTCAGCTGCCACTCCTGGGGGTACAGAACCTCATGGGAAACTGAATTCAGGCAGTTCATAACCTGAAGGGCTTCCATCGCAAATGATGCTCCACTGGGACAATGGCCTTCAAGACCAGCCTGGTCAATGGGAAGAGGATTGTGTTTTCCTGGGGTTGGGGCAAGGGTTGGATGGGATGGCAAGGAGCTGCTCTTGTTAAATTTTGTTAAATTCTGGGCACAGCAGGCTGTTTGATATGTTGAATTTGCTTACCTTTTAACACAGAATAAGGCCAAAACACGTTTGTATTGAGAAACCACATTTTTTTGCCTGTCTTAATCTAGGAAATGAAAGCCATGACCCAATGTGTAGTCCCCTTGTCTAAACATTGGTATGCTGGTGTTTAGAAGAAAAGGACTCCAGTGTAATTGTTCTCAGTTGCCTGTGGAGTGAAACAAAAGTTTCAGCCAGGAAGAAAACTGAACCCACTCCTGCATGGAAACCCAGCAAGGAGTCAGACAGACTTTGGGGGGTAGTGGGAATTGTTTGTTTGCTTTCCAGCCTTGCCAGACACCAAACTTAGCTGTACCCTGACAAGATGCTACAAAGCACTCTTCTGGCAGTAAGTTAACAAGAGAACCCCTGGATAGATGCCTACTGGCAAGCTAATTAGAAGAGAATGGATTCACTGGATTGCTGGAAAAACAAAGGAAGGAAATCAAAATGTTCAGGCAGATCATTTAAGGTCCTCATCTTGAGAGAGGGAGAGTAACTGGTTTCATTTCCCGCAGGCTAATCCTGCTGTAATTGACTTGTTATTGGAGTCTGAAGGAAAACAATCCGTGTGGCCACAGGGAAGGCATGGCTGTGGCTGCTGGGGAGGAACACATGGAGACAATGGGTTGTAGTGTGTGGAGTGACATGGGGTAACAGTGATCACGTGCATAAGTCAGAGATGTAAAAGCCCTGACTAGGTCCAGTGGTTAGCGTTACACTGTGGACCAGGAGCACTAAGAACAGGCTCAGGATTCATTTTGACTTGGTGGTTTCAAAGGTGTTAGTCTTCCATGAGAAAAAGCTGGACCTCTTTCTAGACACAAACCAGACGACCAGGGATCACACATTACAACAGAGTAGCTATAGCTTATTCATGAACTACAGAAAACAAACTCCATGTTTACAAACCAACCTCAGGACAGCCAGATCACAGAATCACAGAATCACAGCATATTAGGAGTTGGAAGGGACCTCAAAAGATCATCTAATCCAACCCCCCTGCCACAGCAGGATTCCCTAGACCAGGTCACACAGAAGCTCATCCAGATGGGTTTTGAATCTCTCCATACAAGGAGATTCCACAACCTCTCTGGGCAGTCTGTTCCAGTGCTCTGGCACCTGAACTGGGAAAAAATTTCTACATGTATTCACACGGAATCTCCTACATCTTGGTTTTATGAGAGGGGATGCTCTGCACATAGCCCAGCAGAACTTTAAGGACTAAGATGCATCAAAATGCAGTAAGTCTAGAAGCTGAGCAAAGGCTGAGGAGATTTGCACTATTCAGCACTGTGGAAAATCTGTTGTGCTTTCCATTAACACTGGAAAATTGTTTGGAGTCTCTAGTTTGCATAATTAAAATACATAGCTAGAAAGGATTTCAAATTTGGGCTAAGTTACTCTGAGAAAACTAGGTTCAGTTTTGACCATTTTGCTTGATGAGGATTTTTTGGTGCTAGAAGAGATACTACTACTAAAATTAGAACTATTGTGGAATGCCTAAGGGATACAATTCATTATCCAGATAAACTTTCAAATAAGGAGACATAAATGCATGCTAAATTACAATAAAATTCCTGTGGAATTACATAGTTCTTCTGTAACAGGTCAGATGATCTCATCTCATGAATATTATTATTGTGACTACCACGGTTCTCCAGGGAAGTTCAGAAGACACAGTGAGCTTCAAGTATGGCTCCATGGTATAAGTACATGGTAAATTAAGGAAACTAGACTCAGAAGAGGAAAATACAGCAAACAGAACAACTGTGTATAAAAATATCCTTTGCCTCTTCTGATAAACTTTAATCTAAGACATATTTTCCTGCCTGAAATTGGTGGAAATGCCTTTTCTCCAGGAGGACTTGAAAGGAATGAGCAAGTGTTGGGACAGGTGACTACATGGTGATCCTGTCAGATATTTGATTAACAGCTGTGATTTGGCAAGGAAGGTATAAAAATCTGCTACTTTCTGTTGGGCCAGGTTTTCTGAGATTTTGTGCTGAGCTTTTCAAGTGGAGTTTTTGTCTGAGTGTTTCCAAGGAGAATCAGATAAAAAAGGACAGCCCAAAGTTAGCAGAACAGAAGTATTTTACATTGCTGGAGTACCTATATATGCAGACAAGTAAGTGCTGCAAAGAGAGGAAAAAGCTCACTGAAAAGTAGGGAGCCAAGGCACACCACTCATGCTTGCAGATTTACATGGTCTACAGCTATGGGGAGAATAAAAGTTAGAGATGCTTCTCTCTGAATAGAAGACATCATTGCAGATGGAAAATTAGATGTGTCATCTAGCTGAGGGCAAGGACTCATTTCTCTCCACTAGTTCAAGGTGACAACACTTCTGCCAAAACTTGGGGCTCTGTTTGATGACCAGGTGAAGTGTTCAAGCTGTAGTTTGTAAGGGAGGGCTTGCAATTCTAACAGTTTCTCCAGAACCATCTTTTTTTTGGCCTGCAGACAAAGTCCTACACCTGCCCATTTTACCAAAGTGCTCTGAAGTTAGAAAATCTCAGAAATTATAAAAATCCTTTAAAATTTTAGCCCTACTGTGATCCTTTTCATATGGAAGAACCAGCTGTTGTATCACATAGTGAAGCAAAGAAACAAAACGAAATGCAGATGGTAGAGGCAGGGAAAGAAGCTCTCAGAGAAATTGGTGCATTTCTCAATTATTAGGACATTTTCTTGACTTGAAGCATAATTTGTTCTGTTTCAGCTGCATGGTTTCTGCACATTCCTTTGAAACATCTGTAATTCTTTCTGGCAGAGATCTGAGGCCATACAGTGTAGTCTTATCAGGAACAGTATCCTAGGAAAGTGAAAGTATCCCCAAACTGTAAAGAAAATAAAAATACTAAGTTAGCATTGAAGGGTGTAAATGAAAAACAGGACTAGATCAGAGGTAAGTGAATCTCCTTGTGACCTGAGCAGCACTGAAGAGTCTGGTGTCAGCCTACCCCACACACTGGCAGGTCTGGGAGAGACGTCCCCTCCCTAGCCTCTGGGACTCATCAAGCCCTGTTTCTGGTGGACTTGTGTTTCATGGCTGACTGACTTTTTAACTCAATTATAATAGGAGCAAGGCATGAACTCTCTCCTCAGTGGAATCCACCAAGGAGAGAGAAAGTGTGACTGAGGAATCAATTATTTGGAGATTAAAAAGGCAAAGCCCTGAAACGTGCTTTCTGCAGAGCAGGGCCCTCCAACTGTTGCAGAATCATTCACTGCTCCAGGAGAGGACTCCAGCAGGAACAAAGCACACAAGCTCCTCAGGCACTGACCACCTACCGGGGTTCAACAAGGGCTGAGCATTGGCAAACACTGTAAGTACACTCACCAGGTCCCATGCAGTCTGGAGTGGGACCTCAAACCCCAGCAAGCTGACAGGTCCATGCAGTGGAGTGCTGTGCTCTGTAGAGACACTCGGCGAGGTCCCAAAGCAGTGTGGTCACATCAGCATAGCATCCTACCTGGCCTAATTAAAGAAATGGAGTTAATTAAGCCAGGCACAGTGCCAGATTGATTACAGGGTAGAGACACAGCCCTGATGTCTAGGTGTGCTAGTGAGACAACATAGTACTTGGCTTGCATGTCACCCAGATAAATCAGAGCCTTTTATTCTCTGTAACTGTCAGCGTGGCACTGCTCGCAAGCGCTGCCTTCACACAGACTTTCATGCTGCATTGTCCTTCATTTTTCTTTAATATTACCCAGAACTCAACAGTCATCTCCTTGTTTTGCAGGCACAGTTCCTGAAATAAGATTAACTTTGTCTCCAGGGGTCATTTTCCAGCCAGCAAACCAAAAGTTGAGCAGGAGAATGAAAACAAGACAAAGAGAGGGGAAAAGATCAGGCTGTGCTGCAGACCTTCAATTTAAGATATGAAAACCTTTTGAGGCTCTTTATGCAGAAATATATCAACCCACAGATTAGGATTTTCATGTTCAAGCCCTACATGTTCATCTAACTTGGAGGAACTGCTAGTTTCCCAGCCAGGGGCTATCCCTCAACATACAGATCATTGCATGGATCCACTTCTCCATAGATCTTACCCTACAGCCTTCTCTGTCCACACCTACCTCACGGTGCAGCACCCTGACAGCAGCTTTGCTAGCTCTGCAGGTGTCCTGAAGATGACAGCACAGCTACAGTAACCACAGGTAGATCAGTCCTCCTAGTAGTTCTTTTGTGTGGCCTCCATTTTCCTTTTCCATTCTCATCACCTAGGATGTTTCTAAAGGATAGATATATTTTTTTCTCCTGAATTATTCTAGAGGGGCTGTAAGAATGTTAATATTTATGGGTCTGACTAGCTGGGAAATCAGACTTCTTCATACCACAGCATAACCATTTTGAAGATCCTGTTTCAAGGAAAAGTGAATCCCAAGGTTCAAGCAAGGCTGAGAAAAAAGAGAATATTTTATTATCTATGAACTCTCAGATCAAAGCAATATCAAAAGCATTTCTCTGTCTGCAGAGAAAATAATGAAGAATGTGGAGTAGGCAGAAAACATAATGCTCACTCAATAGTATGTGTGTCTGTACTTTTGGTCTCCCTCCCACCAAAAGAACAGCACAGCCTTTCAGTCTGCAGGCATGTGCACACATCTACACTTATGAGGTTGTGAATGTCTCTATTTTATTCCATTTCAGTCTGTAAAGAAATGCAAATGGCCTGATTAAGCAAAATTACTTTATTCTACTCTCCCTCCATGGAAAAGGTCTCAGAGCTGTTTTACTTGAGAGAAAACAAGAGGGGGCACTCATGCATTTCCTACATGAGGAGTTTTGATTTACACCCTGTTAGTTAGTAAGAAATGTATCTGAGAGAGTCCTTGTTGAAAAAAAGGTTGCAGGAAAAATACCAGATTAATGTAAGACCATGAAGAAGTAGAAGACTTGTCAGAAAGGAAAAAAAATAGAAGAGCTTGGGTAATGCTAGAAGACATCCTGGTGCCCCATGCTAGGAGGCCTGACTCTGCAGATCTGCCTAGGTGGGAGGATGAGGTGTTGCAGAAGCAGAGGTGGGAGAAAGGTTAGGTCTAAAGTGTAGTTCACAGCAGTGAGCTAAAGCTGGCCTTAGGCCCCTTGCAAGCTTTTAAATTTTCAGAGTAATGAAATAGGGGCTGAGAAGAGCTGTAAGAGATACAGCTTGAAGGGCAGTCCTCATTTTACTAATGAAACAGTTTGAGCTGCTTGCACAGGGTCACTCAGGAAAGTTAAATAAATCAATCAGTCTAAGGTGTGAAGTCAATTTATATAAGTTATAGCATATTAAAACCTCTGTGTGAATAGTTTCATTCAGGGTAAATAGCCTCAGATTACTACAGCTTAGTTTTCTAGATTAGCAGAAACAAACTATGTTTTGATAGCAAAGTAAAACAAGATGGAGGGAGAATAAACATCCAGTTAGTAAATTAATCCTGCATCTATGGTCTCTCTTTGTCTTTAGCAGCAGAAATTCCAAAGGCACTCAGACAGAAAAATTAAGTTTACCATGCATTATAAATATCATGTAGTAACTTTAGCTGTAAGGAGCAGAAAGTGTGTTGCAGCTTCTAAGTACAAAACTCACATGTTTGCTCTGTTACTGCAAGGCCCTTTTGTTGCTCAACTTTCTCTGTGGGAACCCTGACTGGAACTGAACCATATTTCAGAGTCAGTTAACTATGAATTAACTTTTAGCTCACACAATTTAACTAAATTACCGGACAGTGGCATTATCAGAAACTTATCTAATTCTTTTGTTAAAAGCTACATTCATTCACTCAGTTAAGCAAAACATCAGTCAATCAAAAGCTCTGCCTTGCTCAGTAAGCTTCCCCTCTCTTCCCTTAGCTCACCATCAGCCTGTCCTCAATTTTTTTCTTTTTGTACCAGTAAAATGAGCCATGCCTGTGTCATTTTTATCTTTGTAGGCTTCCCCTCTTGCTCTCATCACCTCCTCAGGCTCTTCAAAAGGTTTACTCTGCTGTACAAATGAGAAACTTCTGACACTACAACTAAGTGAAACAAAAGTAAGGTAATTGGCTGAGGTCAGTATGTGCTTGTGGACACTAGTTTGGGAAGTGTACCACCTTCACAAGGAAACTTGAATTGTAAGTGACTTCTGAAAGTCATCAGTTCCCCACTACAACTTTAGAGGTTGGCTGCTCCTTAAAACCAAGGCTGGGAGTTTCCAAGCAAGTGAGTTTCACTTGTGACTTCAAGACATCTTGTACCAAATCTTGACCTGAGGAAGGAATTAGATTAGACAAAGAAATACTGTACAGCATAGATGTGATAGCATTATAGGTCTGGGATTTTGTTGTTTTTCTTTGTTTGTTTGGGTTTGTGCTTTGGTTGTCTGGTTTTTTTTCATTAATGGCTATATGTAAATAGATTTTTCATTGAACTTCTTTATTGTTGAAAATAAAGTCCTTCCATAGACTTTTCCCTAGGACTTCCTAGCCACAAATATATTAATGTCCTCAAAGTTCATATTTTCCCTTTGGAAAGGGGAAAATTTCAGGCTTGCTTTAGCAAATTTCTGACCTACTTTAACAAGATGGGTTCAGAAATTGAACTCTACAATGAGTATTACTCAGTTTCCATGATTTGTAGTGGAAACCTCACAGGAATGTGAAAGTGGGAGGAGCAATCCAGTGAGAAAATGAAAGCACTGCAGTTAACACTGAGATGTTGTTTTGACAAGGCCTAAATTATAGGTCTCAAACTAAAGTTGACTTATCAGGGAATCTCCCAACTAGCTGAGGCCTGAGCAATAAGCCCTGAACCAAAGTTGGTCTCTGGATAACTTTCCCAGCCAAATGTTCATCATATGAGTATTTAACCATTAGCAAAATATGCATGGTCAGTAGCAAAAGAGGCAGCTTAGATAGAAGGTAACTATTAGTGAAGACAAAATGTCCTGAGAATGTATCTATCTGTCCTTGCTTATCACAAGAATGCATTTATGTTTTCTTGCTTATGCCATGAGATCAGACCACGTTCCCTTGCCTGGGAACAGGCAGTCAAAGTCAAATTGATGGGGAAACTCCCTTGGTTCCTCCTTGAGTCCTGGCCAGGCTCTGGGTGAAACCAACAAGGACAATGAAACCAAATGTTCTGCCTTTGAAGTTAGGTAAGCTTGTTTATTCACTAATATAAAAGCTGGACCCTCTTACAGCAACTTTGGAGCCTCACCTATGAGTGGACATAGTGCATAGGACTTCCCAATTTCTGGGAAAGGTTCTCCAAATCCTCACTGTAACTGGGGCTCCTCAGTGACTGTGGATTTGGATGATGGTAATGTATGATGGCAATTGGTGATGTATCTCTCTTAATCACTATAGCTAATTCTGTGTAGAAATGATTAGGTGCATTACCTTATTTTGTTCTGTTCTTGTTGTATCATCTTACTTATCTTTTAGCTACTTTAAATGCAAGTAAATGATAAACTCACTTCTTTAATTTGATGTCTGTGTCTTTGGTGTTGACCCTGTCCATTAGTAAAACAGATGTTTAGGGCATTCACTTTAAAAATGTAAACTCCTGTCTGAGGAGAAGAGGCAGGCTGAAATTCTATTACTGAAAGCTACAAATGCCAAATGTGGCCTCAAAGGTTACAGAACCTCAGGCTCCATAATCCTATCCCCTAGTTTAGGGGCAATGTGTAGTCTCTGTAAAACACATTTGTTGTGTAAGAGTCATTAGATAAGAAGATATTAGAGTAACTATACAGATCACTGAATAAAATTGTAAACAGTATATGAAGGAAGAATCTTGTGGTAGTTCTGCATTGTCTTTTCAGCCACCTAAGAAAACTGTTCTCTCCTTAATTCACCCTTTTTTTCCCAATAAGCTGGAAAGTGTTATGGAGCATGCAGTATTTCTACAGTAAAAGACTACTGGGTTGGGTACTATAGGCTCCATCACAGCACATAATTAATAATTAGGCTATTTCTCCAGCAATTTTGTACTACCTTCATACTCATTGTTGTAAAATCCCATTGCCCCAAAAGCAGAGTAAACAATAGTGGAAATATTGTTTATTTTATTACAAGGAAACAACATTTGACATTTATTGGTGAATGAATTCTTTAGGCATTTTAACAGTGAACTTGCTCCTAGATTCAGAAAAAATTCACCTAATCCAGAAACCAACTAACATTCAAAGCATCTTCTGAAGGACATTCTGTGACTGGGCAGAATGCTTCAGAAGGCTTTATGGGTTGGCTAACCCTGAGGCATTTGTCTCATCTCTAAAAGATGCCAAGAACAATGCCATGACATACTAAACAATGAGGAGGCTCTTTCTGGAGAAAAGAAATGACATTTGCTGAAACATATCTAAGGGATGAGGAAAGAAACCAAAACAGGACCAAAACAGAAGTCTTAAGTCTATCAGACTGAAATGATTTTCCTTATCCCTATAATTACTTGCAGGAAGTCAAAAAGATAACTACTTCTAAAATTTTTTTTTAGCACATTTGGTTACCATTTAAAGGAAAGAGGTGAAATGCTTTAGCAAATTTCAGAGGTGAAATGCTCATAGCCTACAGAGAGGACTTCATCTAGGATTTATGCCCCTGCTTCCAAAGAAACCAGCTTTCTAAGATCCTCTCCTCAACACTTGCAAAAATTTTCCTTTTACATTTTCACTCAGCCACAGATCTCAGATCTCCTGGTCTTCAAAGCAGCATCCGGGGCTCTTCTAACCCTTCAACACTGGGGCTATGTTTATGTTCTCAATATCACAAATACTCTGGTTTGCCCAGAGTCTATCACTGTATGCTTAAAAAGCTACCAGAAGTCCAGATGCAGCAGAGCATTCACCAGCCTCCCTTGGGAGCTGATGATCCAACACAGCCACATTCTCAACCCCCTTGTGGCTCTCTGGCTCTGTCTCTCCCTGTGCCTTATCCCTATTCCTGCCACTCAATCCCTTTGTTTCAAGAGTAAGAGGAGGAGGTTTGCAGAACATTGTGGATGTGCCCAAGCTCAAGCCCCAGGAGGTGGTAGGCTCTGTGACAGGTAGTCCTCAGACTTGGTGTCAACCACAGCAGCAAACAGAACCAGAGGAACATCCATGAAGAGGAAAATCAAACCTGTTCAGGAGGGAAATAACACAAAAATGTGTCTGAAATTCCTTACAGCATAGCTGAAGGACAACTGGGGAAAGGAGACACACTTTTCCTCAATAACTCTTTTATGCTAAATCCCTGAAAACTCAGAGGGGAAGAGCTATGGAAAGTCCTGCAAGGTACTGTAAGTGAAGTGCTTTCAGGTAGAGCTTAGCATTACTCAACCCCTCTCAGCACTGAGCTACCTAACAGTCTCCTCAGAACTTAAATTTACCCCCATGCATTTTTGTCCTATCTTACAAATGAGACACATTTAAAATTAAAGAATGGGGAAGAAGAAAGAAAGAAAGAAAGAAAAAAAGCCCCTGAGAATAAGACAAGTGCCTCCAATAGAGATAAATTAATATATCTATTTGCCCACAAACAACAGAAGGAGACTCAGAATTCTTCACATGATGTTTTAAAAGCTATTGGAAAAGCAGACTGAGGAGGATGAGGGCAAAATGTTCAATCTCCTTAAGCAGCAGCTGAAACAGGCTCTGAATTAATCAGAATTCTTAAAAACTCTAATAAGAAGGGGCTGATGAAAACCAGCTGTACTCAATCCCTATAAAAACCTTCAAAAAGAAGGGAATTAAGTGATGATGTTGGTGGAAGGGCATATCATCACAGGATGGTCTCCTGCTGCTACAAAATGCCAGCAAAACCAAGTACTTCTCTAAAGGGAGATAATTATGATGAAACTCAGCCCTGTTTTCAGTTCCTGGACTTGCTTTCCACTCTGTGGTGTGGAGATACAGCTCTCATTTGAGCACACTTTAAATTGTAGTCAGCACTGAGAGTAAGAGCATCCAGATCTAATATTTATTAAAAGTGGTATTCAAAAAAATCCCCTCTGCTGCCACCACAGAGATTTGCATGAGAGGAAGGATGCATTTCCAAAGTGTGACTTTGGAAAGAAGGGGAAATAAAATGTATGTTTATCATTAAGTGTTGAAGGTCTTCAGTACTATAGTGTCAATAAAGTTAACTTACAGCCCAGCACTAGTGAAGGAGAAAGTATCCTAAAGAGAGGCAGGACATAAGTTGGTGCCTTTCAGGAAAACAGCTGTCTGCACAGAGAGTCATTTGTGGAATAGCAAGAGATGACAGTAACAGGTTTTAGTAGTATATCAGCAAAAAATAATATAATAATTTGGCAAGATAATGGTGCAACAAAGTGATGATGTACAAACCCAGTACCTTGTGGAAAGAAGGAAAAATTACTTTTTTCCTCATTCTCCCAAAACTGTACATTGATTTTTTTTGACAGAAAAGCAGTTGGGTCTCAGTAACTCAACTTGGTCTGTTTGATTTTGCTTCTGAGTGTTCTCCAGGACAGATGGGCAGGCAGCCTGCAGTGGAGCTGCAGTCTTCACACACATGGTTCCTGCCCTCCATGGGTTTACAGTAGCTTTTCCCCAAAACTCTGTAGCTGACACTACAGCCTGCAACTGTGAAATCCCCCTTACCAAAAAAAAAAAAGACAATTATAAAATCAACTCAACAGATTTTGGCATATGGATCCTGATGTCTGTGTTTTGTCTCCAGAAGGACTTTTGGTAACTGTATGAAAATGTTTTTATGTGGGACTTCTCATCTCATTTTTTTTCCCCCTGGAACAAATTGCTTATTTTTTGTCATCTTCAGTTTTTGTGGTCTTAAGATTGTCTTAATGGTCATAGTTATGCTAGAGATTCTGTGAATGAAGATTTCAGGACTCTCATGTGGAAATACACTATTGCATCAGAGTTGCTGCTTCTTCTCTAACCCAAGTCATCATGATAGCAAATGACTCCTTGTAGGAGATACTGCATAGAAACTATAGACATCTAACTGTATGGCAAAGGTTGCCCTCATGATCAGTAAGAATTTTGCTTGCATGGACAGAGTGGAGAGGCAAACAGAGGTGCAAGCACCACAGAGGAGCCATCAGGCAGATATCCACTCCCACAGGGAGGCTGTGGTCACTGCCTCAGCATAAGGTCTTGGCTTCCCTCACTCCCTGCCTTGTGCAATCCATGAGTTTGTCATTTCCCAGCAGAGCTAAATGTCAAACCATGAAAAAAAGAAATGTTTGATAATGCAAATGTATTTAGTAATGTCAAGGCATTTTGAGGACCTCATAAGAGTTACAAATATGTTTATTTTAACTGAGGTAGGGTAGGGTTTGTAGTGTGCTGGAACAATGACAACAGCCCCGATTAACAACTCCTCTCATCTCCTGATCTGACAACCCCTTTCTCATAGCACCAATATTACCCACTTATAAAATGGATTTATGCCAACATTTAAAGCACTTCTTCTTCTTTCAGCACACCAGATGGTACTAAAAATTCAAAATATTTCCAACAACAGCTGTATCTTTGACAACAAAACTAATACAAGCTGAAATACCACTGTTGTGTGTAGGCCTTAGTGACCAGACTCCTAAGTTTTATGTCTAATGTAACAAGGCATTTTACAGTTAAAAAATAGATCTGATCAATTCTCTATTGCATCAAACATGTGACTCTGTCTGGCTTTTCAAAACCAGATGCAAAATTTTGTGCCTTTATAGTTTAACAGCTGGTCTGATAAGAATGTAAAATACACCTTTCCCTAGAGCTATAATAAATGTGTTAACACTGTCTTACAACTAACCCTTTCCTACAACTCATCATTTTCTTGCCCCAAGCTCCATCTTTATGTATTTGATGACATAAATCTTTTAAGCAGGTTTTGACCAGAAGCTAAATTCCCTTACTTTCTAATATCTGGACAATAATATGTGGTTTTTCTTTTGGTGCTTTAAGTGGAGGAGTGAGGAGGGGGGAATACTTTCAATTCAGACAAAACAAAAAATGCAAATGACAGTGCTTGCAATTTTCATCTCCTCTAAGACAAATGTGTACAGTAGGATTTTTTTGATGATCTATTTGCTAGATCATTAGCAAGAACATTAGACACAAGGCATGCAGCTCTGAAAGTTTTAGTATTTCAAACAGCTTGGCAGCTTTGGCATGCCCTGAGCGGTGGACAATAAAGGCAGGAAACACAAAAAACCCCCCTCAAGCTAAATAATTTGCCCATCAAAAGGCAGTAATATCCAAGCAATGTAATGAACACAGTTCTCTTATCTGTATATGTTTCTACATGTATGTGAACATTCTTGATGCTAGCACATGAACATCTGCTAAAAATAAAATCAGTTACTTAATAGTTCTGGCAAGCAAGAAATGACTGCTAGGTTTTGCAGGAAGGGAGGATGGTGGTTATTGATGCTGGACTTAGCCTAAGGAGGGACAATTTCATGTCCTACATCTGTTACAGATGTGTGAGACACTGAGCCACCTCAACAGGGAGCTTTACATCCCAAAGTTGTCTAAGCCATGAGGCACATGGGGGACCTATCATGGGAACAGACACTAAACCCCTAGCATCTCAGCTCTAGACATCCTTTTCCCAGTCAAACCTTGTCTGATGAACGTTGCTTTCCCCATCTCTGTGTGTCTGTCTTTGAACTCTGCCAAGCGTCAATCTCCGCTTTCCCACTGGCATCTTCCCTGCACAAATCACTCCTCTCATTCTCCTGCAGTGCAACTTCCATCCTCATCTGCAGGATTCTCTTTCCTCCAGGACTCTATTCCTCATCCAGCACAAGTGTGTGCTTGCACAAGGCATCTGGCATTAAAATGATGTGGTTAACCTGTTGCTGTCGTGCTGGACGTGGAGGTGATGGGCAAATGGTTATTACTTGTGGATGTGGCATTAGAGCTACTGTTAAGCATCTTCCTTTTGCACAGCTGTAATGCTGTCATATTAGTTTAGCATGCTTGAAAATGAACATTTATAAAGCAAAGAATGACAGGTTAGAGATTCTTAGAGTATTGCTAGTGTTATTATTACTGATAGTATTTACAACAAAATGGACAAAAATCATTTTAGAATGTGCTTCATTTAAAAATTTGCAGTCCCTGCTCTCAGCTGCATTAGAGATACAGTGCAGGCTAGAATTGGAATAAAGGGCTATAAATTAGGTGGAGGTGGAGTGACAAGACAAGCCACCTCATTCAGGGCTCCCTGCAGGTACCTCCCAAACTCTACATACTGCCCTGTGACCTTTAAGGAACAAATCCACAACAGGAAGAAGGGCAATGGCTATGCTCAATGACTTGTGAAGGCATTTCATTGAATCCAGGTGAAGCAAGAATTGAAGCTAGCTTTGATTTTGGTTTACTCAATAGGAGTGCTCACATTTAAATTTACATTAAATGTAGCTAGTTCTAGATGAAATTTTTACTGTTCCCTTTCAAAACAAATGTACTGTCCAAACTGATGATCAGGCAAATGTGTGTGACCTTGGCAAACATGAACAGATGATTTTACTTTAGATAAATTTCTAGATTATTTTCTCTAGGAATCTGAATTATTTATCTAGACATCTAAATTTATCTAGAAGGCTCTAAATACCACAAGGCTGATGGCTTTCTATCTCTCCTCAAATACAGTGCATCCCCACAAACAGCTCTATTTCAAGATGAAAAATATGAATCACCTGAGCAACATCAGGAGAACAGGCTCCTCTCTTTTATACTGAAGACTAAGCTGATCTTGGAAGCTTAGAGTCATCCTTCTTTTCCTTTCCCACCCCTCCAGAGCCACTCAGTCCATTAACTAACAGCCAGGCAACAGCTGACCCACTGTGAAGGCAGTGACTCCTAATCCAGATGATGTAATTTTAAAGCTAAATTTGGGGAAAAATTCTCTAAAAGACTTATTGAATCTCCTTGAATTTTTAAGAGAAGAAATAAACAAGTGATACCATCCAGTATCTGAAGGGGGTCTACAAGAAAGCTGCTGAGGGACTTTTGAGGATGTCAGGTAGTGATAGGACTAGGGGGAATGGATAGAAACTAGGGAGGGTAGATTTAGGTTGGACATTAGGAGGAAGTTCTTCCCTGTTAGGGTGAGGAGACACTGGAACAGGTTGCTCAGAGAGCTTGTGGTAGCCCCAACCCTGGAAGCTTTTAAAGCCAGGCTGGATGGGGCTCGGGGTAACTTGATCTAGTGGGAGGTGTCCCTGGACAGGCAAGGGGGTTGGAACTAGATGATCTTTAAGATCCCTTTCAACTCTGACAATTCTATGATTTTGAGCTACATCTGTAAGCAGGGTTTTCAGAGCACTGTTGTGTTATTTTTCATTTGCCCAGGATTTATTTACAATTGTGTATTTCCATTTCCATCTGCAAGAGTCCAGATCACTCTTACACAAATCCTTGTTAACGGCACAGGTCTGTAGCTCACTGGAAGCTAAAGGGGTGGGCACACTTTTAGCTAAGCCCCAGATTAGATGCTGATTTGGAGCCATATAAACTCCTCAACCTCTGAACTTTGACTCTGCCACCCACTTTCATGGTGCTTACTAAGCAAGTATGGGCCAAGCATGGACAGAGGACCAGCCTGTCCAAAAGAGCGTCCTGTGTGCAGTGTGAACAAGTTGTGCTAAACTTCAGCCAACAATAGCTAGGGGGCAGAAATTTCCTCTGAAACCACTTCTCAGTTGTATCTGTTTCATTCCAGTGCAAATCCAAAGAGCTTAAAATGGAAATCTATTTGCTTTTGCACAAGAATGAAGAGGCTAAAAGAAATCAAAGAGGCTGAAAAAAATGAAGAGGCTGACAGAGGTTAAAAGAAACATTTTAAAGCTATTTTTTGCAATCTTTCTTGGTAAGACTCTATTTCCAACTGTGTTCTCACTTGGCCAAAACCAGAGCAGATCAGGGGATGCCCTGGGCCAAGGCTCTGGACTCACTGTTTAGTCACATTCTCAGAAACCAAAGCTTTAATTAAAATCACTTCCTTCTTCAGCCCCAACCCAGCTAGCCAAAATGAAATGCTGTGCATTTGAGTGATTCCTACAGGACCATCTGTGCTTCCCAAAGCCTGTCCTTCTAAGTCCCATTCCCAAGCACAGCCCACACATAATCACCATGGCTAACTGATTATCCTGGGAGCGTGTGTGATTCCCAACCTGTCAGATTTTCTTGGTTGGAGATGTTGACATACAGCTCCAAGCAGAACACTTCCAGCTATAGGATAAAGCACAGAAAGGAAAACAGGGTGAGGTTTGGTACACCTGTTCTCCATCCATCCACCAAGAACAGAGTCTTTAAAGACTCAAGACCAATTCACTGTAGTCTACCAGAGGTAAAAGGCAAAGAATGAAGTCACAAAGTTTTGTTTGCTGCTATGATACAGCAAGGTTAAAGGAAAGCTGACACCAGGAAAGGTTACCCAGGCATCCCAGGAAAGAGCTCAGGAAGCAGCAAACTCCACCCATAGACTTTTAGTGCATTACTAGCTAAGCTCTGCACATCTAATAGCTTGGCCTTCATCAGAAAGATTTATGATGCTTGATAACAGAATGGTGTTGCAAGGAGACTGTGCTGCAGGAACACTATCCTTGTGGTGGCATGCAATGACATCACTGGAATAAATGATGGTGCTCCCTCCTTCCCCCACTGCAGTAAGTGGTTGCAATCTTTCTGATCAATCTGTTTGCTGAAAGAGAACAGCAAATCAGTGCACATCATGTCTGATGAGCAGCATGGAGACTCCAAATCCTGTCTCCTTCTTCTGTGAGGTGGTGACTGAATTTCACCCAGTCATTTACTTTTCTAATTCTTTCTGAGGAGCTCATGGTCTCCATTGTTACGCTGTCCTTGGTCTCTTAAGGTCCAGCCTTAACATAGGACTTTGTTTTACACTCCTCAGGTGCTTTTGCATTCCTCTCAGTCTTAAATCCATTTTGTCAAAGCCAGAGAGCAGCTATGTGTAATTTAAATGTCTTCACACAACGACAGGAGCCACAGAGGTGCAAGCTGCAGACAGCACTGTAACTATCTGTATCTTTATGGCTTGCTACTGGCTGTTTGTTGCTAGTTTTTACCTTCCTCCTGAATATATTCTTGCTTTTACTGTTCACTCCATCACACTTTGTACTAATGATTTGGCACTTGCTGTCTCCAAAGCCAGGATTCATCCCAGTAGTAGCAGAGCACAAAATTTGTTTCTCTGCATAACCAGAACAATGTCAAAAAATGTCTGCTTGTAGAAAAAAACTTGCAAACTGGCATGGATGTGAAGTATGTGCACAGCCAATTAAGAACTACTCAGGGGTGAAATGTCTTTTCAAAAGTACTGAAGTGAGGTAGTTCCAGTGCTGTGGTCAATTGTACAGGGTGGAAAACAAGAATATTTTCCTGGTAACAGGCTGGAAAAAAACTTATCAGCATCACTGGCCATACAAGTGTCCTCCTTAGATGAGAAATCTCCCTGGGAAAGGTGCTTTTGAGACACAGCACCTCATAGTTAGAGCAGCAGTTTATCTTGGATGACTTCTTGCTCTCCTCTGTAGCAGGTTAAGTCATCATGACAGAGGTTCATGCTCTCCAGTACACTTGTTCCATATTCTTCTATTTGTTTCTTGTGCTAATGCACTGAAGTTGACTCCTGTTTTAATCACTGTTTTCTAATGTTTAGCCTGGGAGCTCCTTTTTCCTGATAATCCCTGTAATAATCCCTGAGCCTTGTGCCTCAATAGTCACAGTATTATCTTTCAACTCACCTTTAGCTCCCACAGTGACCTTGAGATGTCCTTAGCCTTTGTAAGCCTTTGCACAAATCATGGATATTTGCAGGTCAGTCTGTGTGAGGATTTGGGAGGCAGAGTCTATTCTTATCTCTGTCACTTTGCTTAGTGGGTCACCTTGGAGGACTCTGTTCCCTTTTCTTTGCTTCATTCTACTTGTGTATAGGAAGAGATATTTAGCATTTCTTGATAAAAGGCAATTAGCTAAGCCATAATACAATTTCCTTTCTTAGTTATCTGTCAGAGTCCTGTCTGCAGAGGGAATGCTCCATCCATGTGCTCTCATGCTTGCAGATGCACTGAGGTACTATTTATTTTTTTTTCTCCTAGCATCTCTTTTATAATTCTTTGGCACAATCTTTGTGTTTCTTGCTCATAAAAATGAGCCATAATAGTCCATCTTAAGTCCAATCACAGCAGCCTTGGCAGGCAAATACATTCTTTGCCAAAAGAAATAGTATTAGAGTTTTAATTTATAGTTTACCTTCTAACACATGATTGATATTTGATGTAAAATGCTAACTAAAGCAATTTAAAGTGGTGGCATCCAGGCTTTGCAAAGGACTCTTTCACATTTCTACCTGACTGCAGGCTGCACAGGAGAAACATCTCAGGAGAGTGACAGTTGTGATTCTCCATCTTTTTGGAGCATCCTTTGGAAAAGCCTCCAAATATCTACCAGGACAAAGCAACTCTGCAGCATGAGTTGTGCTAGTGATGAGTGCATGTTCACACTAACTTTGCAGAGCCTATGTAAGAAGCCCAGTGTGTCTGGGGTGCTCCAATGTCATGTTTTGGGACCTCCATAGTCAATTTGTCATGTGCAATGGCCATGTGTCTGCAACTTCTGGAGATCTTACAACTCCATTAACACTATTTCTCTTTCTCCTTTTTGCACAACCAGACATCTTTAATAGGTTACAAAGCTCTTTCTGTCTCCTGATAACTGAGTAGAGAAGAAAAGTGGGTGTGTCTGGGAAAATCCAGACATGTTTTAGTTGAAAATCAACAGTAAGTCCAGTACCCCTCATCTCCCTTTACCTACTCATTCTCCCCAGCCTTCACTTTTTTTTTTCCTTAAGGCACATAGACACTCTTCTCCTGCCCCCTCTCTGGAGTCTTCTCCCCTTCAGCTAGTTTTCTGTCTCTGTGGCTGGTGGTGAAGAGAAGAAAAGCCCTTTTCATGAAGGCATGTGCCTTTGCTCTTCCTTTTTGCCCAAATCCATCTCTCTCTTCAAACCCCTGCTCTATCACCTCTACCCCTTTGTCCTCCTGCTTAGGGATTTTCCACTCCTCACCTTCCTGCTGATAAAGTTAAACTAATTTTCCCACTCAGTCACCTCCCTTATCACAGTCATTGTTTGGCCAGAGCCCAATGGGTATGGTTTATGAGCTCTGCTGTTTGTTCTGCAGCTTTTTCTACCCAGGGTGAGTGATGTGTCTCAGGGTCTGTGTCAGCTCCTGGCTGATTCACAATACCTTCAAATAACAAATACATTTTGAACCATTTTGTGAAATAGCTGGAATTCATAAATTCAAAGAAATTTCATCATCAGGAAAAGATCCAGGATCCTTTTGTTTTGCTTTGAAACTCTGATAGACTATCTAGTACTTAGCTGCCTACATCCAAGTGCTGACTGTAACTTGGTTCAGCTCCTGTGTCAATGACTGTAAAAGGAAGAAAACATAGTTTGTTCTGCTTTTCCCTTGCTTGTGTTGCAAGATGTTTTGAGGATAAAGAATGGGAATGTATGTGAGAATAGCTGGAAATGGCCTCTGGCACCTCTAGCAGATATCTAGTCTGATTTGTGTCCCTAAGTGCCCTTGGCAGTTAGTGGAAGAGCTCATGGTCCTCCAGCACCCAGTGGCTGGGGGGAGCTGAGGCATTGGTGCAGACCAGGTATTTAACCACACATGGGCTCAAATTAGGGGTGGTGAGCCCTATACAGTGAATTGAAAAGATTTGCAGTCATTCTTCCTATTGCTGTTACTGCTCCAGCATCAGTTGTGCTGCCAACACCAAGGACAACGTGTAAGTGGATCAACAGCAGCACTTTTAGCAAATTGTTACCTAATTAGGGGGTGCCACAAGTGGGTAGGTGGTTCCTGATGCTTAGGGCTGCTACCAATCCCTGTCACTTAGTCTCATGCCACTGAGTTTGTTTAAGCCTTCTCAGTGAGCCCCTGCTCCTCCCAACTTGACTGACAATATTAGAGAGCTCTGAAGATGTCCTCCCAGCTTGGTTGCATCTGTGCTTCCCTTGCACCAGCTCTGCATGTTGCTGAAGCCTTTCATGAGCTGATTTAGCTCTGGAACAGCAGAAACTAATCCCAGAAGAAGGAAAGGGAGGTAACCAGTGGTCTGAGGTTTCAGTGAGGTCATTTGGCTCAGCAGGACGTGCAGTGGGTGGGGAAGGGAGTGGGAAGGACTGTGGTAGTGGGCACAGGGTGGAAGGCAGAGAAATCTGCCTTGCCCCTGTGCAACAAACTGTGCCTGCCAGAGGAATCTGCAGCTGAACAGCCTAATCCCTCTAATGTCAAGCTCCTGCACTCAGGGTAAAGCCCTGGGAACCCAACTTCTCCCTAGGAATTTGACCCAGTGTAAATGCCACACTGGGGATTTCCTGTAGCCCAAAGGCTTGATAATTAGTTTATTCAGGCTATCAGTTTATGATCTTCTTGCTAGTGAGTCTTCACAATCTTCTTGCTTGTACTGCTCTGTACAATATTATCTTTTGATATGCAAAAATGCTTTTGAAACTCTACCTCACCCTGGGTGGCCCAGAAACAGTTAGCATTTCACTGTCAATAGATAATTCATTCCTAATGCAATTCCTGTATGCCTGCTTGATAAATGTCAATGGAAAACGTTGAATAATCTCTGAGGCTATGGATTCATGTCAAATTTTCTCTGGCAGCAGTGCTGGAGTAATACCTCTTTCAGATTCATCTCAACCCCAAATCATCAGATCACTTCACTGACCTATTTGTGGACCCACGAACATTTCATAGAACCTAGTGAGGCTGCATGAAGACAGGGTCAAAGAAGGAATACTCTCCTCATACAAACATTAGTGCTGGGGAAAACATAACATGAAACAAAACCTTGAGTTTAAATACATGAGTCTGAATGACTAAACTTTCTATGGCATATAACTACAGAAATACCTAATAAACAGACATTATGGTGGTAGAAAGATGCAATTTATCTGCAGTTTACATTGGTGTTAAATATGGTCACTAGCAAGATGAGCTGGAAGATTCTCAATTCTGAGTTATGGAAGATACCAGCATAGCAAAAGAAGGAACATTTCCTACACAGAGGCACAATGTGGTGGTGTCAACATCCTTCTGTGTTTGAAAGGCCTCAGTATTTCCATAAATAGCATTTCACTAGGATGATAATGAGGCTGACACTGTTTCAGAGGGATTTTCACTGATCTTGTACAATTTTAAATAATCCTTAAACTGTCTCTTCACCATTTGTTTCAATATTTTCAGCTATTCTGATTTAATTTAACCTGATTTTCTGCAGAGCCAAAAAAATTTCCCACTCTCATTTCCTTTGGACTGATTTGCTCATGGGGCACATTTGTTTCTATTTCAACTATGACCTTGTTAAAATGCAAATATTTTCTAGGTTTTAAAAATCTGCTTTGGACAGCACAGGATTCTTAAATTAACATTAGTCAGCTATTCACTTTTCATATTATTACACTGAAAAGCAAGACTGCTGAGGCTGATTTCATCTTCTCTACATTACTTAGGAAAAGTGTAACTAGTAACTCCCCAAATCACTTATGCTTTTGCCAGGCAGTCAGTTCACCTCCTTGTTCAAAGAGCACTTACACCTTCATGTTAGACAAATCCATTTCTGTTTCAAATTGGTCTGCTGGGCAGTTTGCAGAGTGTTACATTAGCAGTGTTGGTTCTCTTCTTCAGTTAAAGTTGCCCTTCTGGACCAGCATCAGAATAGACCTGTCACTCACAACAGTGTGTGGTTGTGGGTGCAGGGTCTGTACCCCTGGAATATGGTCAGTACCACACACTGATGTCCACATGAAGAAGAGGGAGGCATGGCTCAGGTGTGCTGCTCTACAGGGATGGAGGAAGAGGAAGGGAAGTGATGCCTTGAGGGAACTGCTGCCCACTATCTATTCCACCACAGCACCTATTCCTTCTTATCTTCCCTTGCTTCACAGACATGACCCAGGGAGGGAGCATGGCCATGAGAAGCTGTCTTCAAGTCATTCCTCAGAAATATTCCCCCTGCAGTCTACAATGACCTGTACTTGGCATTGGCAAGACCACACCTTGAATGCTGTGTTCAGCTTTGGACCCTTCACTACAAGAAAGCCTCCAGCCACAAAAAATGTCCTGTTGTCCCTGATGCCCAGGGTAGCAGCAGTGTCAAGTGCTTCCAGCCCTAAGTTATCTTCAGTGGCAGCCAGGAGCAGTGTCTGGTCATGGAGGGAAGCAGAAGTTCATGCTGTTTGTTACTCCATAAGCTGCAAGTAGATACATGCTTCTAAACTGCACAGTAGGACACCTCACTTGGAGACAGAAAAGTGATTACCAAATTATGGACTCTAATGGGGCCAAAAAGCTGCAGTGAGAAATGATGGCATGTGCAATGCAGTGTGACATAAATGTTGTAGGCCACTGCTACAGTGTGTAGTGAGGTGTTGATAGGGCACTTTGAAGGAATAGAAAAGCTTTTCTCAGGTCAGTGATAGCCCTCTGGTGTTTCTTCTAAGCTGTGCTTAGAGACTGTCCTCCTGATTCCATCCTTATCTCAGCTTTATCTGATCTAAAATCCTCCTGCAACATCAAACCTTTGTTTCCTCTCTCTGCTCACATGTGCAAATGCTCAGGTCAGGGTGAAGGTGTGAGTCCTGATACTCTTCTAGTGGCAGATATGTCTCACTGCCAACATGTTGTTTCCAAACTGTCCTTCACAGTTAATGGCTTTATGAACTCCCTCAGAATTTAGGGCTTTCCAGGTGCAAAGTGGAGACTTACACCATGCAAACAAGAAGAGAGGGCCAAATATCTAAGCTGGTGGAAGAAAGGAAAGAAAAACATTTGTTGTGTACTCATGCAAAACAGGGATTTTAGACAGCTGGAGACATTTCTACATCTCAGTCTGGGTGGTGGCCAGTTTAGACGCGAAGCTGGTGCCACTGAAGTGATGAATGAATTGTAGCATCATGAATTGCAGTCCTTCCTGTATAACTACTTCTGGGGACAGGCAGGCAGGCCTTCCTCTTGTGGTGTGAGAGAGAAACTGGTCTAAATCAAAAGTCTCCCTTCCTAGTCACTAATCTTGAGCTCTGAATGTGAACGGTTCAATGAAACAGAACCCAAAGAAGACCTAAGAAAAGGAAAAGTAGCACTTCAAAAGCAATCCAAAGGGGGAGTTACTTCAAAAGGGAACCCTGGAGTAAGAAGCACTTCAAAAGGGAAAACTTCCCTAGAGAAGCTTGTTGCAAATTACCTTAAAGTAGGTTCTACCATCAAACAGATGTAATTAGTTTTATTCCTATTGCTACTGTCATAAAATCTCGTTCATTCAAAACCACCCTGAACATTTCACAAGGTGGAGGAGCACTTGCTGAAGGATACATAGGACTTGAGTGTTATGGGCATCCTACAACTGTAAGCAACAGGCTGCAAGAAGTACCTGCTCACCAAAGCTTGAGAGTACTCAGAAATGTCTCTCAGAGCAGATCTGTCCAATAATAAAAAATTGGGTTCATTTGCTTCCTGTCTTTTCACGGTTGACTTGAACACTGTAAATTAACTTATTTTCTGCAGCAAAAGCCAATGTAATTCTCCTACCTCTCATGTATTTTCAGGCACTTTGTGTAGTTTTATTTGAGCACTCTCAAAGTACTTGTAGGTTTTTCTTCAGCTGCTTCATTGTCTCCAGGGAGAGGCCAATCCAATCTCCACGAGCTGCATGTACTGCCAATTAATTTTACTACTATGGTAGTCAGTGTAATTAAAATGACAACGTGGTTTGGTCCTCCCATCTGCCTTCTTTATATCTTTCTTATCATTTTATTCCTTCTTGTCACTTTGCTCCCTTCATCTTCCATACATCCCTTTCCATGCCCTTGTTCTCACAACAGGAGAATGGCCTCTTCCCAGCTGTGGCTGTACCCTCCCTTGGTCAGGATCTATGTTAGCTGCCTGGCCCTGCCATGAACACTGACATTAATTGTAAAATGGCTGTTTTCTTTTAGAAGTTCCAGCCCTAACAAAAAACTAACAGGGTGAAGAAGGTTGTGCTTGTAAAGTAGGTCAAGCATGAACTGCAGCTTCCAAAAAGAACTGAGGTATGTCAGGGTTGTTGAGTCTCAAAGTGCCCAGAGCCTAACTTCACAAAACCTCCCTCACCTCTCAGGTGTCTGCTTCCTCAATCCTCTCCCATACCTTTAGAGGTGAGTTAACTTCTCATTCTCTTGAGAACCAATTAGCACCTTTGGAATAATTAAAAAGACTGTCTTTTGAAACCACACCCATGTCTATCCAATAACTACTGAGGTACATGCCATTATATTTAAATGGATACATGAAAAAAGAGTGAATGCATGTTATAAAGGTGTTAGATAAAGCACATATCACTTGAAGGCTCTCACACAGACACCCAGAAAGCTGACTCATCTTTTGTTTCTCTTTCCCATCAGACTGTCTCTTTCTCACTGTGCATCTTTTCCAGCAGTGCAACTTTTTCAACAGTACAACTTTAGAAAGACTTCTTGAATCTCCCTGAATAACATTTACATTGTTGCCCTAGCTGAGGCAAAAGCAGTTCCCTCCTCCCTAGCTTGTATTTCCCACCCTCCAAGGTTGTATACCTGGTGGAAAAGGAGGAAGGGATAAAATGTTGGAGTACTGGTTTTAGATTCTTTACCAAAAAAAGCAACATTTAATGCCCCCAGCTTGAAATTTCAGTGGCATTTTTCTCCTTTCAACAGATATACTCTTAACAGGGTATTTTCAGTGTTTAATTCCCATTCTTCATGTGGAATAAGTCCATTTCAATAATCATCCACCAGATTAGTAATGAGGTTAATCTTGTTTTTAAAGACAATGAAAACATCAATTAAATTTTTATGTGTAATAAGAGATATCCTTCACTAGAGCTCTCAAGTGCACTGACTTTGTACAGAGAAACATCTACTGTGAGTTCAGGGAAGCTTCAAGCATGTGCAATAGGTACTCTGACATGGAATGATAGAATGGTTTGTGGTGGAAGTGACCTTAAAGATCATCTAGCTCCAACCCCACTACCATGGGCAAGGATGCCATCCACTAGATAGGTTGCCCAGGGCTTCATCCAACCTGGCCTTGAACATTGCCAGCTGTATCCACAGCTTCTCCAGGCAACCTGTTCCAGTGTCTCACCTCCCTCTGAGTAAAGTATTTCTTCCTAGAAATACTTTAAAAAATCTAGTCTAACACTCCCCTCTTTTTGTTTAGAGCTGTCCCTTCTTGCCCTATCACTATCTGCCTGTGTAAAAAGTTTCTCTCCTTCTATTTTATAAGCTCCCTGTAAGTACTGAGAGGTCTCTCCAGAGCCTTTTCTTCTCGAGGCTGAACAACCCCAACTCTCTCATCTTGTCTTCATAGGAGAGGTTCTCCAGCCCTCTGGTTATCTTCATGGCCCTCCTCTGAACTTGCTCCAACAGATTCATTCCCTTATGCTGGGGGTCCCACACCTGCATGTAGCACTACAGGTAGGGTCTCACAAGATCAGAGAACAGGGACAGAATCACCTCCCTTGACCTGCTGGTCACACTTTGTTGTTGTTGTTGTTGTTGTTGTTTTGAAGCAGCCAAAGCTACATTTGGCTTTCTGGGCTGTGAATACACATTGCTGGATCATGCTGAGCCTCTTGTCACCCATACCCCCAAGTCCTTCTCCACAGGACTGCTCTGAATCCACTCATCCCCCAGTCTGCACCTGTGCTTGGGATTGCCCTGGCCCAGGTGTGGGACCTTGCACTTGGTCTTGTTGAACTTCATGAGGTTTTTACAGACTCACTTCTCATGTCCCACTATGGGACATCAGACCTGCTGTCCTCTGACCTGCCAGTGTTGGCAAGTCATCTTCCCTCAAATAATAATAGTAAAAAAGTTACTTGGTCTTATCAGAGGATGTTAAAGTGTGTTCTGCATGCTATAAACATCTTTATTTGAGATTTTTAATATGAACACTGTTGTGGCTGAGACTTGTTTTGAGTTATTTACAGTAAATTACTTTTGAATTGAGATGAAAGAAATTCACCTAACTTCAGAAAGTAAAATACACATAACTTGTGTTTACAAGACAACCATTACAGACAAGTGTCTTGGAGATAGCAGCTTATGGAACATCCATATGTGCTATTGGCATTTGTAAGGTGATGAAACAGAATGTAGTTTCTGATATCTGAGCTGTTTCTACTGTGGTATTTGCTAAAAAAAACCAAACCCTAAACCCAATAAAACTAAACTTGGAATTTATAACAGTTGATTTATGTGAAAAACAGGAGCCAAACCATGCTCTTTATTAAAATGAAGTTCAAGCTCTAAAATAATTAAAAAATAATTGTGTGGTTTAGGAGATATCCAGACTGCTGTAGACCAGACTGACAAAGTAGTGGAGCCCGAGGTGCTATTCTGAGTTAGAAAGAAAGTAAAATACAGTTGTTCTTGCTTTAAAATAGAGGGGAAAGAAGCTTATAGAGAGTAGTTGCTCTAACACTCATCATTTCTTTATTATATCCCACAGAGAGAGAGAAAAAAAAAGGCAGAAGAGAAAAAATAAGTTGTCTTAGGAACAGATGACCTCCCTGTGACAGCAAATATTACAGGACTGTGACATTTTGCTACTCCTTTGCATATGGGTTATACCTTGCTGCTGACTCCCTCAGTTTTGAAGGACTGGATCAGTGGTGCTTTGTGTGGTTAGAGAAAGGGAAGAATTCATGCTGCAGACATCCTTAAGCTAATATGGAATTTTAAATGATGTCAGCATCACAAGTTCAAACAAACCCAAGTTAGGCTCTTCTTTACAGCACTGCAGCTACAAATCTTTGGTGAATTGGAAAAGTAGACTTTCCAACTAAAAACCAGGCAAGTTCCTTAAAAAGATTTCAGCTTTGTTGTTTGAAGTATGGCAGCACCTCATAAACATCTCAACCAGAAAAGGTCTTGTTGCTCACCATCTCCTGTTCCAAAAATCTAGATTTCCCTCCTTTCCTTAACAGAACTCAAGTTTAAATCTCCATTGCCTTCAATCTTTCCCACTGCCTTTCTTTGCCACCTCCTATCTAGTGGGCTGTAGCTATGCAGGTTGTAGTCCCTCTTTCATTTTGCATGGATTAATTATACCTTCATTAAAATTATCTGGGATTAAAGCCTGTAGGAGTCTCTGGATGGGAGGATAGCTCTTATCTGAGACGTGAGAGATCTGGATACTAATGATTGTTCCAATTAGTACTTATGCCTTTATTACTAAGTAATAAATCTTTGTGTCTCCTGTGCTTCAGGTGAAGACTCTAAGCCTTCACATGCAGGGTAATATGCAAAGACTTCCATGCTGGAAGACCAGTTCAGAGGGTTCTGGGTTGCCCAGTATGAGAAGGATGAGCATGATATACCTCAAGTCAGCAGCAGGCTGAGATGGCCACCCACTTGGCCTCACAATGCTGTCACACCTTTAAGCAATTTGTGTCCAGAGGCAGGAAATTCAGTCTCCCTGGGCTCTGCTAGTGAAACTCAGACATACTTTGATGGCACCAAAGCAGGTAGCAGCCAGCAGGGCACTTGGGGAAATCTCATTTTTAGATTTAAAAGTGCCTAGATAACTGATAGTGAGGTGTTAGCACTTGGATGGCATCTCGCCATTAGGCAGTCTCTCCTTCCATGAGGTTTTCCCTAGCACAGCCAATCTCCTAGAATGAGGAAACAGTAGCACCCTCCAAAAAATAACAGCCTTTCTTTCCAAAATATTTAAGAATGTTTTCTTATCCTCAGACATGAAAGCAGCAAATATTTCCTATTTCCTGCAGAAAACAAAGACTGCCGTCTTTATTTTTGTGCCTTTCTTCTCTGTTCAGCTGTCATTGTAGTTAATTATCTTGTCAGAAGCATCTGCAGTTTGGGGACTATTGGTTAAATATATTCAGCTGTTTGCTTCTCATGGTAACATATTTTGGTGAGTGGTGGGAAACAGATACAGGATAGAGCAGCAGCAGAACACAAAGGTGGTCAGGTTTGCCAATGAACTCAAATAAGGCCATGATATAACAAGTTTAATTCCAACAAATCAGAGACTATGGTGTCTACAAAAGCACAAGAATGGATGTACACCTTTAGAAATGGCAGAGAATGACTTATTTTGATGTACTCAAAATGTCCAGAATCTTAAAGTATTTTTCTTAACTTCCCTTGTTATATACAGTTTATTGAAATTGCATAAACATATACCATTGCATTGACATATCTATTGAGCATAAACCACTCATCCTGAGGGTTTTTTCAATCCCAGCTTTTATACATATGCTGAGGAAGGAGCATGCAAGGTGTACATCTGCTGCTAGGGCACAAGGACATGCTTCCTCTAGCTACCAGCTACCCTTCCCATGATGGGGCCACCTGAAAAGGAGTTGGGAAGAGAAAGCTCTGGCTATGGAGAGGGCTGCAGGAGCATGATCCTAGTAAGACCAGCACATGCTGTGTCTTTTCTAAGACTGACAGAAAAGACCTAGCAGGTATAGTATCTCTGTAATTTAGTGATGTTCTACAGTTAAGGGGACTCCTAGACACACAATGCCTCCTGGGCCTCCCACCTGGGTGAGAGAGTATCTATTATGCTGGAGCAGGCACATAAAACATGGGCTGACATGTAGATTAACAGTGATTACCAAGCCTGGACCCCACTGTATCTCCAAATATACAGCTTTTCTGTAGGATGACATTGTCTCAAACATCTGCCAGAGGGGAACACATAGTAAATTTGTCACATGTAGAAGGGGATAAGTATTAGATTATGATCGACAAATAAACAAACCAAAGAAAACTTGTTCCACCTTAGTCAGAGAGCAACAATTGTCTGGATTATCCCTGTCAGCACTTGAGTAGATTTATTGCTTCTTATCAACAGCTAGTTCAAAAAACCTGCCAAGACAGTAAGAAAATGGGGAGGGAAATCCTCCAGACCATAGTTTGCTGTTGATGCCCACAAGTCAACCTGTCTTGCTTGGAAATCATGCTATGGCTGTCAGCAGGGATGAGTTGTGCTACTTAATGCAGCTGTAACTGTGACAGGTGTGAAGGTCAGCTCCTTGCAGAAGATTTTAAAATATAAGTGGGTAGTGTATCTGGAAATATGTAACTATTTATGTATTGTGACCAAGGAGTCTTAAACAAATTGATTGGCCAGGCAGGTTGCAAAAATCATTGCTTTCTGATCTAAGACAAACTGTCAGCAAGTCCAGAGTCTGTCCAAGGTAACCAAATGTTTTGATGGAAATACCTTTAGTATAATAGTGCTTGGAGCAATGACTAAACCAGCAAAGGGAGATGTCAGTGGTAAGAGCTACCATGTAAAGCTTAGCAGTCCATGGTTTTAGTTCTTCTCATTCTATTTTCATATACAGATCTCAGCCCAGATCTATCACTTATTTATAATTTGGATAGCCAGAAATGTGGAGGTGACATTTGGAGTCTTCAGTTATTACAAATATGAGTTTGTCATATATCTGCTGTCCTGGCTTGGGCTCAGATAGAGTAAATGTTCTTCCTATCTGTATATCAGATTTGCATAATGCTCTTGCATTTCAGTTATGACATTACCAAAGTGCTATCAAAAACCTGCATAGAGTAAGAGACAAGCAGATGAAGGCATTTGGTTTTGGAACAGCTTTGATACAGATTCATTCATTTATAAGAGAAAGATTAATTAAAAAAAAAAGTCAACTAGCAAAACATAAGTTATACTTAAAGAACACACCTGGATATTGCATAGTTTCTTCCCCCTGGGCAGAAGGAATAGAATTATTCATTCTTCCACTTTGTGAAGTTTAATGTACAAAATATCTAGGCTATTGTGTCTTTACAAACATAAAATCTAACATTTATGACATAGATGAAGAGGAACATAAATGTGGATGTGGTTTTAAAATGAAATGAAAGAAATGTTATACCTACAAAGAATGAAATACTTATCTGTGTTATCTCTGATTTTAATGGAGTCTTTAGTATTTCCTTCCTATTCCCACTTAGATCATATGGGTAAAATACACAAATAAGTGAGAGCTCAGTGCACAGATGGTTTAAAATTCTATGCTAAATTCACAGACTGGATTTTTTTATAAAAGTTATTTATCACAAAAGGTCCCTAGATTTACACTGAGGTGTAATGTTCTGCCAGTAATTGCTTTAACATCTCTCACACACAAAAACCCAGGGACTCTCTTTACCTCCGGTTTGTATTTGATTAACTCTCGAAAGCTATGTCACTCCTGTCCATCACTTCTGTTTAAGACTAATTTCACAGCCTGCAACAATTACTTCATACATAATGGATACCTTTTGTCTGAAAAAGAAAAGAACTCCAACAACCCAGAAATTGCATTTTTCTTCACAAGTGACTGTTCTCCCCAGAGAATTGTAAAGAAGTGGTTTTGCAAAAGACATATTGTCCATAATCTGCTCAGTTTTTATCAGCTAGTGGAATCTAAACATGAATTACTGAAATGCAATCTCTTCTGTTTTCACAGATCCCACTGTCTCACACATCAAACCATCTAACAACCAGCTGGACTAATAGAACTTTTTTTTCCCCCTACAGGTCTTTTGTCAGCTTGCAGGGAGATGACAGAAAGAATGAATTGGTGATTAATCCTTATATCAAAATCAGAAGGCTCTTTCAAAGGTGCTTGCTGTGGCCACTGGTCCTGGAGTATGCAGCAAAGTTCCTCAGGGGAGAGCGCAGCAGAGAGCGCATTCACCCAGGAGGTGTGTGAACTCTGTTCTGTGACAAGTGTGCTAATGTCCTGGCTGTCCTTCTTGGCATGAAGCTGCTGCCCAGCTGCTCCAATAATTATCTTGTTACTCACCTGACAAAGTTACAGTGTGATGAGGCTGTAGGGGAGGCACGTGGCAGGAACACTGAGTTAATAATTTGGAGAGCTGTGCAAATCTTGGCTAAGAAAGTCTCAGCTGAAAACAACATGTTTGTTGCTTTGGAAGAATTTCTTCATTACCTGAAAATAATTCACAAACTGGAGGCTTGTTGTCTGATGTGAGAAGCAAGATCTCCACATAACACATTTGCAAGAGCTCACAGTTTCACTAATTAGCTATTTTGTAATTGCTTTGGATAAAGTAATTTTACCCTCTTGAAATGTGTGAGCATCTTTAGCAAATTGTCTCAAAGTGCCATGTAATTATTCTATTTGTGATGGAGTTACACTAAAAAAATATTGCTGCTTTGCTCCCAAATCAACAACCAACTCAGTTTGTCACTGTTGGAGACACAAAAGCTGCACAAAGGCCACCAGGTTTTGGAGTGTGGCTTCTGTTAGTGTGAAATGTGACAAGATCCAAAAATAGCTCAAGTGAAACCCTCAGCCTTATCAGACAAAGTGCTGAGCAGACAGGGATTGTGAGACAGGCTTTGCCTGGGAGAATGTAAATCTAAATAGTCAGAGAGCAGGAGAAAGCAAATGTTAAACTCTATCTTGCAGATGGGGGAGCAAAGGCACAGAGCAATTAAGGTCCTGATTCAGGAAAATACTTAAGAACATATGTGAATCCCACTGAAGTAATTAAGTTCAGCTCTTGGGGAATGACTTTGATGAAATGAGACCTGGGAAATTGCCTGCAGCCACTCATAAGCTTTTGAGTGAGCCAGTGGTGGGTTCTAGTCTGCAAAGTCCAGTTTTGGTAACTTCAGCAGTGTCTTTGCATCATCCCACTGGTGCACCTCCCTGTTGACTCTCTGAACAGAGAGCACAGGAGGAGGAGCTGGACATGTGAACATGCACATGTGGCCATGTGCAGGACATAGGAATAAAATGGTGGTTGAAGATTCTCCTGACTGACCAGAGATCACCAGCTCATTTTTGGTTGCCTTTACTTGCTTATTTTGCTACTTTCCTTGCTTTCTTCACCATAATTTTTAACATTGCAGTTTTAACTGTTGGAGGGGGAGAAAAGACAGTGATGATCAGTCAAACTCACTTTCCAAGCACAGTCCTGCCCAGAAGGCACAGGGTCATGGTGCAGTTCTGGCACATGAATAATGTGGTAATATTGCCTCCTGTGCCCTGCTGCTGCTGCTCCTCCTCACTGAAACCTGATGCTCCATCTGCTCCTGGACATGAAACTAAGGGCTGACTTCATCTTGGCCTGCTCCTCTGTTCTTTCATGGGCCCTCTGCATGGAGCCACCCAGCTCAGGCACCAGCCCCTGGTGGCAATGTGGACAGAAGGGACAGGGACACTACACTCAGTTGTTCAGGTCTCCATTAAAACCAGGTAAACACTGCTCTTGTATCTAAATTGGAAGAAAATTGTTGAAAGGATTTTTCCAATTGAGCTTAACTTGAAAAATATTCACAACTTTTTCTTTTCTTCCCAAGCAAAATTAATAGCCAGCATCACTTCAGGCATGTCAATGAAAATATGTATAGTAATTATTTTTTCTCCAGACCTAAAGTCAAACATTTTGTAGTACTGTTTGGATGTACTCTGCCTGTTTTTCTTTTCCATAAGATATATGTTTCTTTCAAAAGGAAATACCCTGTTTCAAAATGAAACATCAAAATATTTATATTTAGTCCCTTGAAATATGGTGTTCAAATTTTTTCAGCTGAAGCTGTTTGCAGACCCAGAAAGGAGCTTTCCTTTAGCTCTGCATGGTGGTGTGAAGGAAATGATTGCTCCTCCATCCCTACCCATCATCTCCCCTCTGCTGTTTTGCAGAATTTAAGCAATGACAAGTTAATGACATTTAACATCCCAAACATTTTCTCTGAAGAGCCATAAGGGAGGTTACTCATACTTCTCAAAACCACTCCTTTAGGTTCTGCTGCAGCTTCAGTTAGCATTAGTTCAAGGGTGAGGACTCAGTGCATTTTCTGGCAGCCACCATTCCAGCAAGTGTTACCTCTTAAATCACTTCTTTGATGTAGTGAAAATACAGAAAAATAAATCATGATGATAGAACTGGGATGCTATTACAGCATGTGCTGGGCCAACAGGTTGAGGGCTGAGGAGAAACTGTTTGTTCTTCTCAGTGCAGCTGTTTTCTCCCATCTGTAGTCATTTGGACCTGGGGTATCCCATAAGAGTCCTCCTCCCTGAAAAAAAACTGGGTGTTTTCCTTGTGGTTGTTTTTCAGTCAGTTGGTTTGATAGCTACAGAGGAGGTACTTGCCATCCTGAAGGTTGACTGTCATAAGAATATGCAAGGTGTCTTCATTACTTGCACAAACTTTTGTCTCTCTCAGGTCACCAGCGTTGCTGCTCTTGTGTTCCATTCACAATCTGTTGCTAGGGTGTATTTCTCTGGTTGGGAGCTGGCCACATTTTGCTAATGTCTGGCATGTGCTGCTCTGCTTTTTATTCATGTTACTGCTAAGCAGGAAATACCTATTAACTTGTTATCATCTTGTGTTGAACAAAGTCCTGGTGAGCAGACACCGAGGAGCTGCAGCACAGTTGTTTCTCCTCACACACATCATTCCCCAAGCTGAGTACAAAGCCTATATGCTTTCTTGTTTCACAAAGCCCAAGTGTAATATGTATCACATCATGTGATTTCTCTTCCTTTAATTAGGCTTGCAGGAAACATACCTCCTCCTGCTAGTGAGATCCACATGTGCATCTTCCTTGGGCTGCATTACTAGACCTTGCTGGAAGTAACCCTAGGTTTCTAGCATGAGCATGATGTGCCTCTGTTTGAAGGAGTCTCTGTGAATAAAGGAGCAGTGGTGCATCCACTGCCATGACTTCCATTCCATTCTGCTTTTAGTAAGAGACCTGGGCCACAGTTTCCAAAGCCACCAATAGGCTCAAGTGGACCACCAATTCTTTACTAGCCAAGAGCCAGGTTTTCCCAGGACAAGGCACCTGGCAAACTCTGAAAGCACAGTCTCAACATAGAAAAGAATTATTCTTGATTCAGGTCTTTTTGATCTGTAGTAAGCATCTACAATTATAATACTTCTTAAGGTTTGACCATATTCAGATGCAGATTTTTTGGCAGCTTTTTTTATGAAAAAAGTTTTCATCCTGGTAGGTTCAATAGACCTGAAATGTGTGCCCACAAAGTGCAAATGGAGCACCTTAGGCAGGGGATTGATTGGTAGATTCAGACTTCATTGCAAGTTAATTTTTACCTGAGTTTCTTTGAAAGGTGATGTTGTGCAGGTGGTGTGGCCAGGAGACTTCTTGTCTGGGAGGCTTCTCCTGACCACACCTGGGCTATGCTTATGCACTCATGCTCACTGTCAGTAGGGAAAAGGAGCAAGAGCAACATGGTAATCTGCTGGAATACAGCTCTCTCATGAACTCTGCTACCATAGAAAGGATTTGGAGGAGAGGCTGAAACCTCACCAGGTCCATGCTTTCTACTTGGGCTTGGGATTTCTGAGACTCAGCCATTTCAATTTCATGTAATTTGGATTTTAAAAGACCTCTCCTGATTGGTTTAGTTTTAGGATACCTACAGATCTTTCCTGTGGGCACTACATTTAACTCAAGAATGTGATGAGCACATGATTGGACAGACTCTAGGAGAGGGTTGAAGACCCTTCAGGAAAGATGCTATGTGGGATGGGGGCTACAGCAAGGTATGCAACCTTCAGCCTTCCTCCTGTCAGTGTCTCAGGAGTCCTTAAGGAAGCTAGCAGCCAGACTGAGCTCCTTAAATGTCTCTTTTGGAGAAACCAGCTCATTCCTGGCCACTCTCCCAGTTGCTCCTCAGTAAAGCAGGAAATGGCAGTGTGAGCTGGACAGTAAAGTAAGTCTGATCATTTTGAGAGTATTCCAAAGTCCTGGCTGCACTGAGGAGTAATACTCTGTTTGTCTACTTGTACTTATCTGCATCAGAGGTCATCTAGGGCACTTTAGGTTATATCTCAAGTCCTTTTTACAGGCAGCTGTGGAAGCAGTCATAATCACACTCAGGACTCTGACTCAGCTGTCTTCCACCTACAGGATAGCCTATGGACAACCTACCATTTGCCTGCAGGACATTTCTCTCACTCCATACCTCAGCCAGAGAAGCCTTGAGCAGTTAACACTGCAGAGCCTCTGGCAAGGGCAACTCTCCATGCTCTCCTGGAGTGAGTCTGGCAGACCTCTGCATGAAGGTGGATGAGCTGCCAACCCACTGGCAACTGACTTGTGTGATTTAAATAACTGTGTCCAAAAAGCTGTGAATTAACAAATCATTTTATGAGCAAAAGCAGAGATATTGGGGGTTTCTGGCTGTCACCAGAAGGGATGCATGCTGCACTAACCTGCATGCTGGCATTTCAATGGGTTCATTTAGGACAGCAGGGCATTTTGTTCATATGTTTGATTTTGGCAAAGAATGGAATGGTATTAAACATTTAATAGGAAATATGAACTCTGATAATGATGGCAAACTTTATAGCAGCCCATTTTGCATTACTTATATATGTCTTTTAACACATTATAATTAGTCTTCCAATGGATGAGTGAAAGCTGGAAGATTTCCAGGTTGTTGTCATGTAATAACTGTTGTTCAGTTATGTCTAACCAGTAGAAACAAATTTTAAATACACATTGTATTTGGAAAGTAAAGTGGAAGATCTTAGTGACCAATGTTACATTAGCCATCTCTTAAATAATTCTACAGCTAGGTAGGCCTTCTGGAATTGCCCTTTTGGGATTTACCCATCAATAAAGTGTGATAAACATTTGATGCTTTAGGTAGGTAAGAATGGAGATTGCAGTTTTATTGTTATAAGACACATTTTAAGTGATTAAGAGATGCCCTTCAGAAGGAACATATTTAAAACTCTTCCAGGAAGGCAGCCAATGTACACAAGCTTTGGCTGAAAATATGTGAGAGGTTTATAAAAAATTTCCTGGATGAAACATTAACAGGACAATGTCTCAAAGCAGAACTCCAAAAAGTGCAAAAAAATTTAGGTAAGCATCCTACCCATGATCAGCTGCCTGGTTGCAATTCCACCAAGAGAGCTGAAGGATGATATTGATATGGAGACTAAAATGTGGAAAATAGATTTGTTTCTGCTTACCAGTCACTTGCACATTTTGTCAGCTCATGTTATTGGAAAGATCCTTCCATCTGCATTACTAATGTAGCATTGCATTACTACTCCATGGTTTAGTGACCTTGGGCATGAAAAGCTTCTGTACTTTTTCAACATTTGCACCACTGACTTTGGTTGTTGGCTGTTTCTTCTCCTCAGCTTTCAGCTCCTCAGTCTCATTCACTCTGCCCACTCTACTTCCCACTCTCCAGCACTTAATTCCCTTCTCTGCCCCTCCATTTTTCTTGTGTAGTGTCATTATCTCTTTCCTTGCAACCAAAAGGAGACATCAGAACTCTGGCATAGATGCAAATGTGTACAATGCATGAAGGCATTATTGCTTAAAAACTTTTTCTACTCTCTGCCTTTGTCCTTTATAATCAAAACCACTTTGGATTAAGAACTGCAATAGTTTATTTTTACAGTAGCCATCATAACAGGGTGGTGCTCCCAGGTACTTTATAGACAAGTATTGCCATAATAAAATAACAAAAGAAACTGATGAATATGGGAGAGAAATAATATTGAATGAGGAAAACTCAATGTATATCGGTGAGATCTGGGGAACAGTAAGAGAAAATTATTTCTTAAGTATAAATATTTACTCTGAAGACTTAAAATGAGACCTTTACCCAGCACATTAATAAAAGAACAGTAAATATTGCTGGAAAATCACATTCATCAGAAATATTGCAACAGACACAACTGACAAACCAGTCATTTAGGATTCACTACACTAACATATTTTGAAGCAGCCCTGGCCTAAATTCTATTCCACGTTTAATATCATCCCACAGAAATTTTGCAAGTAAAACTGATTTGCAAACTAGGATTTTTTCTGAAGAGATAAGACATAGTCTTGCCTCATTTTTAGGAGAGCTTAAAGTTTTTAGACATGCTGTTCAAGTTAAAAATGACTTTTCAAAGCAGTCCAATACCATGTTGCATGTCTTAATGCTCCCTCTAGGACAGAGAAAAGCTGTGTTGCCTGCTCAAGAAATAAGAAAGAATTTTTTATTTTTGTTTTAAAGAATAAGTTTGGAGTTTTGGAAACTACCATTTGGTAGTAGAGGACACATCATTAGCTTACTTAAGCATACATAAATTTTGATTATTTGTCATGTCTGTTTCTGAACAAATTATGACACCATGGAGCTGCCTGCTGCCTACTGCTCATTCCTTCCTTAATAATTCAAAAATGTTTCTACATGGCTGTGCAGTGCCAGTGATTTTGCATGGAGCTTTGCTGACAGGACTGATTTTTCAGGTGGAAATAAATAACTAAGCCTTGCTATCATGTACATCTGAAAGTATCCAGTAAACTTATGTTTGTTCCAGCAAATTTCTGTAGTCACTATCTCCTGTGATCTACCAAAGCTGTGAAGCAGATGTTTAGAAAGAAGATAATGACCATAATACCTATTCAAGACAATGGGCTATGTTCATCTGAATGACCCTCTATGGAAAAAAAACCCTGCATTTGTTCAGATTTTGGTAAAAGGTGAATATTTATTCCTACTAGAGCCAGCCTGGCTTTGAAATATGCTGAATCAACCATTTCAGACAATGCTGAGCAAGGACTGATTGTGGCTTAGTAGAAGCTATGAGACAGAGACCTCTGGAAATCCTACTGCACACCACCACAGGGAACAGTATTTCTTTATTGGATCAAAGACTATATTGGACCTGGAAAATCTAGTCCAAATGGGATGTCTTACAACTCTCACACTCTGTAAAAGTGCAATTCACACTTTATCAAAAAATTAGATAGTGTGACAAGTCCTGAATATTTTGAAGTGGGAGTTAATCCCACTGTGTGGGAAAAGTTTCTTCATTTCACAGAAAAACTCAGCAAAATTGATCCTCTTGGAGCTTGTGAGGTGATCCAGGTGGAAGAAAAATATCAAAGAAAAAGACTATCTTATATTTAGGATTTATAACTGGTGCAGATGGTTCAGATGGTTATAATTAACATTGAAATAATAAAACTGGCACCAGATACTTTCCTGAAATCTGCTATCCAGATTTCCAGAAGGTGGATAAGGATATAAGTCTAGCTAGATAACATCTAGAGATCTTATTCTAGAATGAAAAAAACCTCAAAGACCAAGTGTCTTCTCGGCAAGTAGAGTTCAAGAGTCTACTAGATAAAAATTCTACTCTTCATGATGTCAGAAAAGATCAGGGCTGCAGCAGTTACTTCATGTCTGGAAAATGAGTGTTAATTCCATTTGTTTCAGTGGTTTTTGTTTGGTGTCATATGCTGCCTATATATCTCAACCTGCAAGAGTAAAAAATAATTACATTTTTGGATAACTCTTTTAAATTGCCTGTATTTTTTCTATGTTTCAGAGTACTTTTAATTAATAGTTTAGAAGGTAGTCATTTTCCAACCAATGTTCAAAGGGATAAAGAAAACAATACACTTACTAATCTTTGACTTGTCAATTTGTTTTTGAAAGATTTCTTATACCTGATATGAGCCTCTTTGAAATTACATGGATTAATATGATCCTGGCTGTCCTGGAGACAGTACAGACATCATAAATGTTTAGGCCCAAAATGAAAGGAATTTAGTAAACAAATTTCAGAGAACTTGTGAGAAATAACAGTATATGGAGAACTTCATTGTTTTTCAGAATACATTATTCTGGAAAACAGATACAGTGATTCTGTGTGTCATTGGCACTGATTTGCTGCTTCAACTTGACAAATTATTGGGTAAAGTTCATTTGAAGTAGGCTTAACTTCTACACAAAACTTAATGAAAAAATCACACCATTCAGCCACCCTGAACAAATCCATTACCAAATCTTCCCTTCTGATAAATTTCATATTAGCCAATACCTTGTGGGTAAATTTTGCACAGACAAAAAAAATCTATATATTGATGAGATATTCCAAACCTGCCTGGACACATTTCTGTGTGACCTGGTCTAAGGAAACCTGCTGTGGCAGGGGGATTGGACTGGATGATCTTTTGAGGTCCCTTCCAACTCCTAACATTCTGTGATCTCCTTGTCTAAACATACTCAGCTGATGGTTTTTTTTTTCTCAGAATAACTCAAGAAGAATTTTTAGAAACTCAAATTAGGTCAGTTTTCTTGCCATTTATTGCAGGTGTTACAGCAGAAGGAAAGTCTGTTTGTTTGTATTCCAACACCATACTGCTGTGCTAGTGTTGAAGGCATTAAGCATTCAGCTGTTCTGGTGGTCACTCATGATATGCAACCAGGAACTGCTATCATGTTTTGTGAGCAATCACCTAGTCAGCCTATGCACAGGTGGCATAATGATTCCTGTCTACAGCACAATAGGTTTAAAATTGACATTTTTGGCAAGTGATGTGTATTTGTAAATCCTTCTGTAAGTCTATACATACTGTAAACAGCCTGCCTAAGCTTAACTAGGATATCTTTTAATAGGATATGGATATGCTGGATAATTGGGATATGCTTTCTAATAGAACTGCAATTAAATCAAGAGACAGAGCTAGCAGATTTTTTGCCCAGATGAAGGTTCTGGTCTGCCTACATAAATGCTTCCTTTTGCTTTGTAAGCTGAAGTATTATCATTCCCTGTATTACAGTCCTGTCTTTCCTAACAATTATCTCATTCTACTTTCTCCTTTGTTTTCCCAAAGGCTATTTTTCCCCTTTAGCAATGTCTAATTTGGCCAGATCCACCTACCCATGCTCAGCTTTTAAATGATTCATTTCAGATGTTCTTTCTGCTTACTTCTCAGCAGCATTTGTTTCCATCGTTCTCCATATGCCAACAGGTTGTTTTGAAGCAGACTCCCTTCCCAGTTTGGTAGTAGGGTTAGGCAGGTTTTCTGTGTGATGATGACACTGGGTATAGAAAAGAGTGTACAAGCTTCTTTAGAGAATAAAAAATTGCTGAAGCTTTCATCTGTCATTGGTTCATAACAGATGGAAATCTTCCTTGTTTTTCCTGGTACCTGACTGGACATTCATTTGCATATTTTTTCTCATTAGGCAACAGGATTGACTTTGATTTCTCATGCTCATTTTGAGTTTGATGTTGTCTCAAATGTCAAGTGCAAGTAAAGGCATATGCTTATTTTGTTTTATTTCTGTGACTGGAAAAGCCCTCTAAGATCATCAAGTCCAGCCGTCAACCTATCACCACCATGCCACTAAACCATTAATTACTATATTTACTAAGCTCCTGTTCAGCAAGGTAGTCTACCTTCAGCAGAGTTATTGTTAACTTAAGCTGAGCTTAAACTTAAACTGTTGCTTCAGTACTGTTGTTTTAGCATCTTGTGTCAGTGAGCAATGGTGAGAAACTCATGGCAGTGCTCAACATCAGGATAACTAAACCAGTAACCTCTCAAAACAATCTTGGGTTGCTAATGTGAGAAAATGCATGTAAGTGTGTGCTACTGGCAACAAAAACCTAGCCAGTCATTAAGAGTGCAAAGTTGTTCCCAAACTGGACTCTGTAAATCTGTTAACTGGATTCTTTTTGAACTGTCAACCTATCACCACCATGCCACTGAACCATGTCCCTAAGTACCACATTCAGATGTTTTTTATACACCTCCAGGGACAGTGACTCCACCATTTCCCTGGGCAGCTTGTGCCAATGCCTAACAACTCTTTATGGCAAGAAAATTTTCCCAGTATCCAATCTAAACCTGCTCTGGTGCAACTTGAGGTTATTTCCTCTCGTCATCTCTCTGGTAACCTGGGAGAAGAGACCAACCCCTGTCTTGCTGCAACCTCCTTTCAGGTAGTTGTAGAAAAAGATAAAGTCTCCCCTGAGCCTCTTCTTCCTCAGATTAAACAGTCAGAGTTCCCTCAGCCTCTCCTCATAAGATTTATTCTCCAGACCTCTCACCAGACTCAATGACCTTCTCTGGACACACCACAATGCCTCCATCTCCTTCTCGTAGTGAAGGGCCCAAAACTGTACTCGAGGTGCAGCCTCACTAGTGCTGAATATAGGGAGATGATCACCTCTCTGGTCCTACTGGCCACACTATTTCTGACATAGTCCAGGATGCACCAGCTTAGCTGTGCTTTGTGTTTTCCAGTTGATATACCATCAGGTTTCTACCTTGCACCTGATGACCCAACACTTCTTAGCAGCCAAGGTGAGTGACTACTCTAGCATCTATCTACAGCATGCTGTCCATATGAATAACCTGCACAGATGCTTAAGTCACATTTTTTATCCCTTTATGCCTTAATGGGAAGGAGGAAGCACCAGTTGGCTCTCAGAAGCAGAGCCCCATGGAGCTTGATGGGATTGCTCTTTTAGGACCTGAATGCAGAATGCGGCACCTTCCCAGTGCTGCCAGGGCATTAGCAAAAGAAACCCACATGTGATGGAAACTGTGTGCTGGTTCCACCTTGGGGTGATGTTGCAGCCCTCTAATGCTAATGAAAGGCCAAGTCTGCTGTCAAAACATAATTAAAATGTAAACTAATCTCAGGACAGAAAGGGAAGTACAGCATCTGCTTTTATCAGTCCCAATCATGAGTCACTGCTCTGTGGTGTAATAATCCTGGCTGAATATGCAACTGGAGCTCAACCCACACAACTTTGCTCTAAATTAACAGCATCAACAGCAGGAGAGGTGTATCTTGCAGGAGCAATTGGAAAGTTTCTTTATCAGATACTTGACAAAACCTACTTTTCTTAAGGAAATTTCAGCTAATTTCTTGCTAAAATAGTAGCAATAAATATGCATAGCTAAAGAACTGTACATTTGCAAGTATTTACCACAAAGCCCCATAGAAATTTTGATGTATGGTTAGCATATGCTGTACTGAATGGGAATATAGCTAAACTACACTAAATCTGGCATCATATTTCTTGCATTAAGTGAATTTAGCATGTAACACTATCTTGAGGGAGATTCAAACTATAATGGCTTTGTGTTTTGTACTGGGTCCATGAAATAAGTGGTACTTGTTCTATTATACCAGAAGAGACTATTTAAAGGGGAGGGAGTAGAGATAGCTAAAGTGACATACAACCAGCAAACTGTGAGATAATTGTCCAGATAATTTTGGTCAAAATAGTTCTTTTCTTTTCTTTTCTTTTCTTTTCTTTTCTTTTCTTTTCTTTTCTTTTCTTTTCTTTTCTTTTCTTTTCTTTTCTTTTCTTTTCTTTTCTTTTCCTTTCTTTTTTTCTTTTTTTCTTTCATTTTCTTTTTCTTTCCCTTTCTTTTTCTTTCCTTTTCTTTTTTTCCTTTTCTTTTTTTTTTCCTTTTCTTTTTTCCTTTTCTTTTTTAACCCCAGCATTGTTAAAGTGCTTTTCAAGCATTACATAGTGTTCTGGGCATACTGTCTCTCTCTATTTTTATCCATAGTTTACAAAGTCTCTCCAGCTGCAGACAAGCAGTTGAAGGAATTCAGGAGCCCGTGGGTACCCTACTGAGTTGCCCTTTGTAGTTAACTTGAGTCTGGCTGCAGCACTACCTAAATAAGTTACATGTTGCTTTCATCTTAGCTGCTTACAACATGAAAATCACTTCCTACAAAAGGGACAACACTGATCCTCATATGTGTTGCCTTGCTGCTAGGTTTAAAAGTCAGACTCTATGTTCAGGGCATATCTATCCTTACAAAGCACCATAACTGGCTAAGGAAGTTAAATCATCAGCACGTAAGCACCAAAAATAGTTCCAGTTTCAATGAGTTTCTTTATACTTTCAGTCCATAAAGCAGATAGTCTGAAATAGTTATGTAATGTCACCATTAATTACTGTAATTACTAGGCTCTAGTTCAGCAGGGTAGTCAAGCATGTGCCTGACTTCAGCAGAGTCACTCTTAGCTTAAGCCGAGCTTAAACTTAAACTGTTGCTTCAATACCCAGGGGTTTTAGTATCTTGTGTCAGTGGCAAAGGTGAGAAAATCATGGCAGTGCTCCACATCAGGATAACTAAACCAGTAACTTCTCAAAGCACTTTTGGGTTGCTATTGTGAGAAAATGCATGTAAGTGTGTACTACTGGCAAAAAGAACCTAGTCAGTCATTAAGAGGGTAAGGTTGTTCCCAAACTGGACTCCTGTAAATCTGTTAACAAAACACAGTTGCATAGTCCAAGGCATGGGTCTGAAGGAAACAACTCCCTTTCTGATCTTACACACACTTATACTGTGAATTCCTCTAAGCACACATGTGATTCAGGATCAAATTCATGTAGAACCTTGGAAGTTTCAGATAAGTTCACTCTTAAGTTTCTTGTTTTGTTTTTTTTTTACTGAATAACCTCAGATACAGAAATGCTAAAGTTTAACTTTCAAGAAGATGAAATATTTCAGGAAATCTAACACTGGGTCTATGTGAAGACAGTGAGCTGCCAAATCAAGCAAGATTCTGTCCAAAATTTTGTTCCATTGCTTATGTGCCAGATTTTCAACATCACTTCATTCAGGTGGCAAGTTTTGAACCTGAAAATATAGAAAGCATGAACAACTACATGAAAAAAAAAAACCCCAATCCTATGGTGATGGTAGTTTATGCTAAAAAATATTCTATTAAATCTATAGCACTTCAGTGTTCATCTGCAAATACCCAATAATTCTCTGGAGCCCAGTGAGTATGTTAACAGAACATACTGTCTTTTAAAGCTGTTGGTGATATTTTGTAAGCTTTGATTATTTGAAACTGATCCTCCTTCAAGTATTAGTTGAAGTTTACAGGATACCTGTAAATTCTGTGGAGCTAGTAGTTATTTGTTGACTAATGAGTAAAGGCTGTTCCAGAGCACCAGGTGACAGCAGTTGCATAATGAAGTGATGAAACCATGAACTGCCTTTTAACAAGACAGAAGTTAAGTTTCACTTTCAACTCTCTTACTATTCACTCCTGACAGGTATTCTGATTTTCTTCTCTGTGTTGCTACAAGATATATATGATAGCACTGCATGAAAGTTTTCAAATACAAAAGAAACTCTTCATTATTCACTTCTTTAAAAACAAAATAATATTGGTTTTGTAAGCACTTCATATTATTGCATTTCTATCCCAAACCCCATAAAATATTTATCTTTACAAATTTATGTCTATGAACATTTATGTTTATGTTTATTTTTATCATAAAACAAACAAACAAACAAACAAACCCCAAAAGGTTTCAGCCATTTGAAACAACTATTCCTGCAATTCACCTAATACTGAGAGCCTGGTTTGAGTGTCATGAAATAAACTCAACTTGGAAATGTTATTTATACTAATAAGAATTTAGTTATCAAAACCCAATGATTTTCTCCTATAACTCATGTGCTGAATCCTTTGCTTTGTGAGCAATATTAAGAACTAGAGAAGGACTGCACCTTGCTTTCTGGCTGGGTTTTTTTCAGTATTTTTTCTGGATTGATTTTTGTATGAATTTGTATAGTACCTTATTTTGATATAAGTTGATGAAATGCAGGGTGTTTGAAGGGTTTATTTTTCCCTGGGTTTGGCTATCTCTTTTTTATATCAACTGTCATTTCCTAGCAGAATTTACTGTGCTTTTATAGGAGACTGCTTTTCTGTGCCTGTATTCTGTTCTGAAAGTTCTCCCTTTCTTTTTTCACAAGGAGGTATTCACACACTTGTGCAAACTCACACATGCATGTGCATTCTGACCTATAAGCTGGTTTCTGCTGTGATGGGTTTTAGCTCTGTATGAAAACAAATGGGAATTCCAGCTCTGAACATCTTGAGATTGTAAATGCTTAACTCTGTCTCAAAGGTGTCCAAAGCCCAAGGACAGTTTTATGTTATACTGGGCAAGAAAGCTGAAGAAGAATTTGCAGGGTCAAAAGATTAATTGTGAAGAACTTTTAGATCAGAAGTATAAACTGTTAAGGACAAAACAATGGACTCCAGTGCAAAGTGAAAGTAGGTCTCCAATAACCACTAATTCATGTTGGCTACCAAAACTTCTTACTATTAAAAACAAACAGGGATGTTCTCTGCACAAGGCATTTTTCAATTACTCTTACTTTGTCCTGCAATGCTCCATCTCATTAAGTGACTGATCCCAATCACAGAGGATTGCATGCTGCAGGATCAAAACCCCCAAGAACCAACTTCCCTGACTTTCTTTCCTTACCAAAGCCATTTTATGCAAGCTTATAAATATTATCCATAATCTAAAGTAAATTTAAGCCTTTTTGTTCCCCTATCCAGCAATTGCTGCTTAGCTAGCTCTCCAGATCCTGACAAATTTGAGGCTTTTCATTTAGATACTTTAGATAATTTTAGGTATTAAAAGGTATCTTTAAAAAAAAAGGCAGGCAAGTTCAAAAATTCCACTCTCTTTATTACTAGTACAAAAGATATGGGGAAAGCATCTTATGAAATATAAGAAGATTAACTATGGGTGCTCTGTCAGGAAGAGAGTCTTGAAAGTAAGTACTGTTTGAAAGAGAATATTTTTCCAGCAGACAGTAAAATATCTTCAAGACTAAACGATGAACTGAAAGCCAGTTCCTAGTCCTTCTAATTCAATTGCATGGATAATCCAGTTCTCTGAAAAGATTATTTTAGTATGAAGACTGAAAATGCAACAGTTAAAACCAAGGGGAAAATCTAAGGCTTAGTGAAAGTGAACCTCACTTATTGCCAGATTTGACCAATGCCGTCCTTAACACATTTTCGTTACTACTTTTCAGTAACAGCTAGAAACTCCCCACTGTGAAAGACCATTTCAAACAGACAACCCAGGTGCTGGAGGAGAAGAGTGGGTAAAGGAGGAGAGGCCCTGACCTGAAGCCATAAATGGGCAGTGGGTGCAAGAGAAACCTGCTGCTGCAGAGTGCCAGCAAGCTCCCTGCTCCTCCCAGCATCACTTCTGCCTTTGGAGCTGGATCTGCCTGGACATGGATGAGCACGGAAACCCCTGAAGGTTGGTGCACCCTCATAGGCAAATAGCTGGAAATGAGAAATATAGTAAATATCAAGAAAACATTTAAAAACAACAGGTTATCCAGGCAGGGAACAAATCTGTGATAGGAGACCATCCATGCTTCTGAGAGGAAATAATTCCCAGTGGCATAGTCACTTCTAGTATTTAACAAGCCTTTTATCCAGGAAGGCACATTCTGTCAAGGTGCAAAGTAGAAAACTCTTGTTTAGAATTCCTCTTAGTACAGGTGCAGCTTATCAGGCTACATTGCTTAGTCTGTGCTACATCCATCAGACTCACAAACAAACCAAGCTAACTTGCCACTGTTTGATGTCTATTTGCCAATATGATAACATCTACCTTTGGGTTTTTACTAGCTTAGATAAGCCATGCAATCCTATTTACCAAACAAAAACCCCCAAGCCTTTCTTGATAAGCACTGCCATGTTAGCAAAAGCTTCTTCAGGGGTTGCATATCTCATTTTTATCTCCCTGTAGACACTTGATAATCACTGTGTGATGTGCAGCCTCAGCCACAGGATGGTGAAAAAGTGATGGTGGATGGAGTTGCACCCATGTCTAGTGGTAGAAAATGGTTCAGCTGGTCAGCAGACCTCTTCAGGCTTGTGTCCCCAGTAAACCTCTTCTGCCTATAGCCCCCTGAGAAATTCCAGTTGACACCAGATAGCTAGGCTTCCCAAGTGTACATGTGGAGGTTTAAATAGTATAGGCTACACTGGGCTGAACATAATTGGAAGTTAGGTATTTTATTTCTTTTTTCCATGGCCTCAGCTCCCTGCATGATTCAACTGAAGTGGAGCAAAACTGTACAGTGAATATGACAGTTTAGCCTCTGCTGTTTATAAATTTTCCACAAGTAAAATTAAAGTTCTCCTGACTTAAACTTCTTCAGCTGTATTAAAGGACAGCATTTTAGAATTTCTTGGCTGTCTCCCAGTCTCCTGGCTTGAATTCCCAGGCAGATTTGATGTTGTCAGCTGCTGCCCGCAATTTTGAGTGAAAGAGGAAAAAGGCAACTTTTTTTCTCAGTGACTTGAAAGATCCCTTCTCTTACAAGCTGTCTGGTGCTTTTCTTACTATCCTCTCTCCTTCTATGAGCAAGGCTTCTTCTGACATCTTTTAAGGTATTTTCTTCTTTTCTGACATCAGGATATCTTCTATGAATTTGCTGCTTTCTATCAAAGTTAGCCATTCCTCTTTTGACACCAGTGGCCTTTTAGTGAGTGATTTCTGATCCACTCAGCATCCTGCTTTGAAATTTTTGGCAACTAAGATGTCAATTAACCATTCCAAGTTGAAGTCTCAGGGCTCCTGAAAATGTTCAAAGCCACACACCAATAATGGAGGCTTTCATGAAGTTTGCTTGCATTTGTTCTCTTGGAACCCACAGAGTTCAGGTGAGTCCAAGCAAAAACCATATCCCTCCACATAGTATCAGACATGGTATGAATCATTTTTAACTCTACTTGCAGATGTGGGAGTGTTGAAAATTTTTTCCTGTGGGCCTGAGGAGCTTTTTCAGCTACATCCCATTAGTACTAGTCCCCATAGTGCACATTCAGATGTCAATGCAGCATCTCCTCCTAAACCAGTGCTGCATTCACCCATAGAGTATCCTAATTTGAAGGTTAACTTATTTGTTCTTGGTTTTATCACGTTCCAACAAGACTCTCCCAAGTCTGAGGAATCATTGGGACCTTTGATTTCCAGTTCAGTAACCTGACCTAAATTCTTCTGTTGTGTTTCCTGGAAATAACATACTTTTTGCAATGCTTTGGCAGATGTTCAGCTCAGACCTCCTGGGGTGATTTCTGTGACCTTGATCATGTTTCTTCAGTAGATCTTACTGGGATGTAATATGTTATGTACATCTCTCAGCATATCTCACAACAGACCAGTGCAGAGACACTTGCTTGAAGACCAAAGGATAGCACATAATGATCATGAACTTTGAACTCTCTAAAATTTGACTTGAGGAGGCAAAGAGATGCATTTGAAAAATTTGTTGGTTCAAACAAATACAATCCTATTGGAGGGTCTTGATGGGCTGCAGCATGCACACCCTGGATCATGCAATACAGATAATCCATGACAGGCTTTTTAACCCCTGCACAACCAGGAGTTGTTACTGGCTTTGAAGTTCACCTTGACTCACAGAACGTGGCCAATGAAGTACAAGCTGAAATTCTGCAGCTTCCATGTTCCAGCAACATGAAGCTGCAGAATTTGGCCTTTGGTTGTGCAAGTTGTTTTACAAGGGGTCAACACATGGCAGGACTGTTAACTGTGCTGAATTTTAAGCACCTAATTTAATTGTCTCCTAGGCTGCTTCTTTTACCAGCATGGAGGACTAGGTGAAGGGTAATTCAGTATTGCTGAGTTAGGCTTCCATACTCTGTAGGAACTGGCTTGCTGGCCACTGGCTTGGGCTTAAAATATAAGGAGCCTATCTCACTTAAGTTAGGTGATTTGCACATATCCTCTGGCTGGAAAGATTTTGTGCATACTGAAGCAGGGCAAGGAGGATAGTGCTCCTGCCACCTTACCTAAATTAAACTAAGTCTCCTTTGGGATTTTTTGTAGGGTTTTTTGGTGTGGTGGGGCTTTCTTGTTTTGTTTTGTTTTGTTTTTTAATTTCACATCAAGGCTTGACTTTGGCAGTCTCAGTTGTCTTCTTCAGGGCTTCATCTTTCTCCCTCTGACTTTAAAAACAGATAAATTAAGAACACATAAATAAATAAGTCCGAGCTCTTCCTCTTATGTTTTGAATGCAACTCCAAGTAGTCTGCAGCCAATGTGAAATACCCTTATATACCAGAAAACACCACCAAGCACTTGCCTCTTTAGGGATACAGACATGCTGCCCTGCTCCACCTGCTTGGCAGTCAATGAAGAAGAAAAAGGCAGAAGTGGAAAGAAAGAAGGAGGAAAATAACCAGAACAGCCATACACCAAGAGTCCAGGACTCACACTTGCACCCGAGGAAGACCACCACCACCACGGATCACTGTCCAAATGACAATGACACTGTGAAACAGCCTCCTGCCATGCCTGAGGGTCAGCTTGCACTGAGCACCATCCTGTTTAACAAAAAAGCTGTGTCCCTGACACAGCTGACATTGAGAGTCTTCTCTAGAATGTTAGCTTACATTGACTATTTCCTTCTCAGAACTTTAGGAGTGCTTCAAACAAGAGCAAAATCCATTAGCTGCCGGTTAAGGCAAGTGTGTGTGTAACAGGACTACATAAAACTGCCTCAGCTGATTGACAAAATGCCATGCTTGCTCAAAAATCAAGACAGAGCTGTGAGTGTGCAGCCATCAGGGGGCTGGCTGAGCCTGCTGAGAGTGAAGAGTCCTTGCCTCATTATTTTCTGGGTTTTCAATCTGCCAGCCCTTTCCTGGGAACAACTGCCTGATGTTTATATAGCTGTTGCTCAGGCGATGGAGAACATATGGGCCATCGAAACATGACGTCAAAGCAGCTCTGGTGGCAGCCTGGTAAACCACAGCAGCAAACTTGGAAGATATATGTGAATCCTGCACTGCTGCCATTACCCAGAGATGTTGTTACTGGAAAGGCTGGGCAGTGAAGCAGGGAGTTAAGATGAAATTCACACTGGCAGAAGGAGAGAGCTGCTCTGATCCTTTGGCCCATGAGGTCTGGAATAGCAACCTGGAACTATTCTGACAGGATTTTGTAGTGCAGAAAATGTTAGCAGTCAGGGGGCTTCTCTGACTGACCTAGTGCTAAGCCATGCTGTAGATTAAGGGTGAGCAGAGATTGATGAGAGCAATCCAACAGCAGGGACTCTTCTCTGGCAGATGCTTTGGGGTCCCTGTAGACAGAAATCTCAGTTTGGTCTCTGACTTCAGAGCAGACACTGCACCATGTCAATCAGCCATGTAAATCCATTGCATGGGCCACTCATTTGTCTTACAGTTATGGACCCACCTGTCATAGCAAGCTAATAGTTAATTATTTTTCCAATACTGTAACTGGAGATGAAGTTTATCCTTTTAAGACCAAATTGAAATGATTCCCACTCTCCCCTTAAGGAATATGAGAGCGTTTGCTAGTTTTAAATAACAAAGAGATCAAAGGAAAAATCTGACAAATGCCACACCAATCATCCAAGTTTCAGGCTATCCACCTGCTGAAATGTTGCCAGCTAGATGAGTATATGACCAAAATAGAGGAAGAGAGGAAACAAAAAAGGAGAGAAGACAACAAAGATGAGCAAATAAAAGAAAACCTCAAGGTGTGAAACTGGATAAACACCATGGGCAGGACTGAGATACCTATCCACTGAATAAAGCTTTATACCATGAGTAATCCTGAAGATATTAGTGGGCCCAGTGGTGGAAAACCCCCATATTTTTACTGTGTGAGTGAAAAAAAATCACAATTTGGCCAATACTCAAATAAGAATGAAAAGTTCTTATCAGCAAAATAGATTAAAGATTTTTTTTAAAGGAAGTCTTAGAGTACTTTTAACACTTATTTGTATCCAAAACAAAACTATCACCAGCCTTAATTTTTTCCAGTGTTTTCACTGTTAAGGAAGAAAGTTTTACAGCTTTCTAAAACCTGATACATAAACCACCTTGATTGTCAAGTAAGATTTTCTTGTAATACATCATCTCATTTTTCAGAAGAAAGAAGACAATGGTCTGTATACAAAATAACCTCCACATTATTATGTTCTTGATCAGAAAAAGGAAAGAGTAATTTTAGACATTTCTGTATTTGGCAGCTTTGCAGCATCTAAAATAGACTATAAATTACTTTGTTTGAACAGATCCATATCAGATATGTAATTATACTTCCCAAGGACAAACCCAGCCAAATCAAAGCAGGGATCATCAAAAGTCATGTAACAGCTAAGCTCCCTCTGAAATTGAAAACAAAGCAGTACCAAGAGCATTTCAATAAAGGAGGAGGTTAAACAACCTGACTATCTTCTCCAGTTTCTTTCAGTTAGCTATACAATTCTTTCCAAGTCCAGAAAACACTCCAGATACCTTCTATCTTCAAGCTAAGGAAGGAGACACTAAGATGTGTTATAATCAAATGTACACAGTGTGAGCATATTGTAATTACAACAGCATCATCTGCTTTAAAAAGAAAAATATTAGGTCTCCACTTTTAACTGGGAACAGGTGGAAATAATGGCATTAAAAAGCCTCTATTTAATTTGAAATACTGCACTGGGATGAAAGACACAACTTTTTTAATCCTATCTGTGTACATCCAACCTGTGATTATTCATCACATAATCCAAAGCTTTTCTTTTTAATGCTCAAATCAATGGAGAAAAAAAACATGATCTGGATCAATAAAACTGTAACAGCTTGACAGATACTGTAGATATACACTAAACTAACATGGCAGGTCTACAGTAACTTGCAACACTTGCTCTACCCATGTCATTTTCTCAGGAAGAACATAATTTCATATAAATCACGTGTTCTCTCCCACTCTAAGGACTCCATCCTGTCAGCATTTATAGACTTCAGTTTTCTTTCTTGTGTGATCAGTGGCAATGAGCAAAAAGTGTCAGCCAGCCAAGTCCAAGTGTTTATAGAGTAAAGTAGAGGGTGGAATCTGTTCTACCTCACCAATACTTTAGGCACGTTTTGTCAGGGTTATTGGAGGCAAGGAAAGGGCTGATTCATTACATCTAAATTTGCTTTATGCAAGGAAAGCACTTCAGAGAACACTATGTTCAGCTTCTTCCTTTTCTCTGATCTTCAGAAAAGCTCATGAATTCTTTAAGGGAGATCCTGTCCTTCCAAGCTTTTATCTTCACCTGAGTATATGAGGAACCAGCAGCAATTTCCAGGTGTCTCTGCCTTCCAAAAGCCAGTCTTCATTACCTTCTTCAAAGGTCTTTGATGAGTGTGCCATAATAAGATGCTGTAGCACAATCCCTGCTGCAGTCTGGACTCTGCAGGCAGGCAATGGGCCCTGGGCTCTGCTTGGGGAAGAAAACCATGCATATCCACCCTCCTGGTAATTGTTCCAGTGTCAGAGCACAGAGTGCCTCAGGGGATCACACAGACCTCATGATATCCAGGGGTGACCCACAAGCAGGCACAGTGCCAGGGGACAAGCCCATGGAAGCCCACCACCACCCAAGAGATGCCTGATTTGAACCATGCCTTGCTTGATTATTTTTTTCCCTTTATTTTTCATTTTCCTGGAGTATTAAAATCACCAGAGACATTCTGACTTCTTTTGGAATGCAACTAGCAGAAATTAGTGATGCTACTTATTATTTCCACAACAAAGAACACAGAATTTCAACAGTATCCAGTTAGATCATTTTCTCATCTGTCTCTTACTACAGAAACTTTGTTTTGAATATTGCTGAATATTTCACTTCATCCACTCTGTAAACTAGTCTTATCTGAATAAGTCTCAGCCATTCCTAAATATACAGCTTTCAGTGCATTTGAATTTGTATCTCAGCTATTGTTTATGTCAGTTTAAATATTTTCTCTCTCTTCATTTAGCCCTTGCATTTTCAGTTGCAACAGAAAGAAATTTATGGTTGGATCAGCAAAGACTTTAGGAGAATATCAGTCTGTTTAGGTATGGTCTGTGGGGAAAACAACTGAAGAAGCATTGGCTGCCCTCTGTCTTATTCAAAATAATTTCTTTTGTAGAGATAAGCACTCTGCAATGCTGATGGTCCTACCCAAAAGAATAGGAGACCTTAAGAGCTGAGGAAGATGTGGAAAGCAAGGGAATAGCAGTGTTTTCTTCTAACAAGAAGACATCTTCGATACTTCACCTCTAGGAAGAGGCAGGCACGAGAAAGGAGGAGTGGAATATTTTTGGCTAAGGTAAAGACATGTCTGCAACTTTGTCCTCCTGTGAAATGGTGCAAATGTGCAAAAGGGAGCTTCCTTGCTCTGCTCACTATTGCCAACTCTTGTGGCTTTATGTGAGACCTGTGATATTAGCTGTTTTTCCTGTAGCTTAAACTCCTTGGGGCATGTGTGGGTGAGACTTTCAACTTCTACTTGTAAAGCTACAAGCTTTCCTGGTAGGGGAGAGAAGTGAGAAACAAGACCCCAGTGCACCCTAATAGCTAGAGAGCCCAGAAGTGAATAAAACATGCACAATTACTTCCATGAATATCATGATTCTTATGCCAGTTGCAGGAATTTTGAACCAAATTGATGCTTTTTAGCTTGAGGCTTACAGTGCTCCTGATTAATGTCCTAGTCAATCACCTTTGAAAAAAGTATTTAATTTTATGGTATTTTTCTTCCAGCTCTCCCAGCCCATAAGTATATAATGCTGGACTGAGTTTTGTGAGACTCTGATACTGATCTCAAAAAGCTGTTGAAGAGATTAACCAGTTCATGTCTGTAAACACCTACAAATAAAAAGTGTTATAAAAATGCCAATTATAGTGGTCACCATTAAAGTATATAACATTTTGCTTTCTGCTTGATTAGGGTTACCATGGTTTTACCTATGCTAAGGCACCATGGCAACTTTAAATACTTCCAAATGGCAAATGGTAATTATATATATGTTAATGTTGACCACTACATTATTACCTGAATCACTGAGATTTGTAAGGACAGCAACAACTTCAACAAGGTACAAAACACTGTATCAGAGCTGAAACAAGCAAAAAGAAAATAACAAATCTATAAGAGTGAAAGTGGCCTCTAGTATCCTAGGTTCTGTTTAGTTCTGTATACTGTGCATAGAAGCTACCAGAGAACTAACAAACTCATCAATGTCTTTCACTAAACCATCAGAAAACATATCCCCTCTCCTACATCTCCAGAAATGTGTCCTATGTCTTCACTTAACACTTAAAGATATATAGGTAAAAAAGTGAGGTTAGAGAGGAAGGCCAAATCTTTCTGAAGAATGTTCAAGATGAATGGCAGTGAAGGTTGTACAGAACTTTTATTCATGTTGGAGAAGTGCCAGCTGAACTCATTGTTAATATTTGAAAAATTAATTGTACTTGCCAAAAGACCTTTGCAAGACAGATGCTTCAGTTCCTTTTTAAAAATGCAAGATCAAAATAGGTATCATCAGTTACTTGATTCTGAAACATTACAAACTCTGTCCAAGATCAAATTCATGACACAGTCACACTAGCTGATATTCAAAATCAGGTTTTGGACCTTTATTGATTTTGATGAGAATAGTCTGTTCTTTCACCACTAGCACTTAAGAAGAAAGGGAAGAAAAATAATATGGAAAAGATAACCTGTGTCTTCTTAAAAAGAGAAAAATCCTTCCTAAAAATAAGGCAGGCCTCCAACAAATACCAGGGATCCCATAGGCCCTTTCACTTCTCATTAATTTTATGTCAGATCCTGGATGGCTGGAACACTATAATGCACTTTTGCTGTAGGTCTCACTGGAGGAAAGCAGAATCAGTGATCAGTGCCAAAAGGTGAGGGAGAGGCTAAGCAGCTGATATAGGTCAGATCTGAAGCAGGCAAGGACAGTGACTGCATCTGCCCTCAGTGAGGATGTGCTGTAGTACAATCCAAAGAAAGAAATGAAGAGCTGGGTGATCCAGCTCTATACTACTGGTCCTGTTCTGTATTAGCTAAGCTTAGCATTAATATTTATTTTGTGTCTGTTTTATAAGTGTTATTAAAAAAACTTTATAGGATTTCATAATACATAAGTAGAATGTCCCTCCTGGAGTTAAAGGAATTCTGATCCACTTTTTAAAGATAAAGCATGATGTATAATATATGACTAGGAATCAATGGCCATATCTTCTGTACATACAGACCTGGACATCAGCCAGATATTCCAGACACAAGTCTGGTTCCCAGAGAGTATTTGCCTTAAGGAGTGGTATCTGAAGAAGTTTTATAACTGCCCTGTATCTTTGTTCCCTCTCTCCTCATAGTTCCTCCTCTGAGGTGTCTCTTATCACTTTGCAGATCAAATTTTCTCCAGCTATTTCCTGGCATCCACTTCAGGTGCCTGATCTTTTATTACCATTCTTTGGACACTGAGATAAATGGTTTAATATTCACTATAGAGCACTGCAGCCAGTGTGGCACTAAAGATACCTTGACACATGCTGCTTTGGAAACTGCCTCACACAAAATGCACTGTGGGCACAGCTGATGTGATTGTGAGAGTGCAGATATGCAGAAAAGCCAATTAGTTTTGTCTCAGTTAATGTAAAACACATACTGGGGGCTGTTTGATTCAGGAAACTTAGGCAGCTCCTGTTTTATGATATATCTGCTAATGTGAAATCAAAGCATCTTGAATCATTAGTGATAAAAGATTTGTGTGGGACAGCAAGGAGGTATCAACAGCACCAGCATCTGGGCTACAGATAAGTTCTAGAAAAATTAAATTCATGTAAAAGTAGTTATGAATAACCCATCCTTCAAGGTTGTACTTCTCAGTGTAGGAGGCAAGCCTTGCTAGAGAGACTGCAGTGAGCAGGTGGAGTAGGACCAAGCTGGTACTGCCAGAGTCCTATAGTCTTCATGGTAGGGCTTGAAGACTGATATTAGGTATGAGTTAAATGCTGAGGCAGGCTTAATTTTAGTGATGTATCCAGCAGAATCTGGTAAGTGATGGGTTTTAACCTAGCAGTAAAGAAAGCTCCAGTAAGACCCAGTGCCTGTAAGATGAATGTTGACAAAACTCAGTCTAGAAATAAGACATGAAACTTTAGCTGCCAGAGTGATTAACTACTAGAATAATGTGCAGAGGGATGAGTAAATTCCTGCAGACAAAGACCATCCATTTTCCCAAATGACAGAGCTTCAAAGAGGAGTTATGAGCACAGTGCAGAAATTAGTGAGTACGTTTTTCTGGCAGGTGTCACGTGTCATGAAAAAGGTCATAGTAACCCATCAGCACCACACCTTCAGCTCTTCAGATCCCTTTCATTTGCTCCATAATTGGATGGGCACCAGATGTCTACATGGCTGTTGCAAGGCCACAGGCAACACCCAATACTACCATTGTTCTTCAGGAGATGATCTCACTACAAACTTAAAACTCAGGTCAGATGAATTGAAAACTTCAGGTGTTTTTGAACCAGCACAGGGCTACTTTCAAAGTAACCAGTCTTGCTCATCTAGATTTAAAAAAATCTGTAAGTTCATCTTTGACATAAAAACCTCTGGTCAAGGATTCCTACATTTCCCTTTGGAGCTGATAAAAATGTAGGTTTTGGCATAAATAGTCAAAATTAAACAAGTAGAATGTAGTTTATGACAGAAATCTCCAGTACTGCTGAGATATTTTCTTCTTATCTGCTCAGTTATGGTTTTTCAGGAAGGCAATGTGTCTCAGGAATGTATCAGAAGACCTGTTCCAATGAACCTTTAAGGCACATTTTACAGATGTTGCTAAACTGGGGACAAGGAAAGCTGCTGGCCTCTGTTCTCCTTCCAATCTCTTATCTCCTGGCACAGGCTAAGTGGTCTTATGTCTTCACAGAAATTTCAGCAAATAGCACAAATTCATTTGTTCTGTGTTTTCAGACCACACAGCAAAGTCCATGTCTTTTCACAGTACATTTTACAAAGGTGCAGCCACAGCTAGCTTAAGCAATTTCACTTGTCCTCTCTGCCCCCAAGCTCAGCAAGGTGTTTTCCTTTTGCCTGCAGAGTATCTTCAGTGACTCTGTGCCTTTTGCATTGTGTCTTTCTGAAGCTACAGACTGTCTAAATTTTCACCAGATTTCACTTTGTATACATGCATTTAGTAGGGCCCAAGATTCAAACTGAAAAGCAGGGATCAGAAAGTGGGGATGAACTGCAACTGGTCACTATCATAAAAAGACATATGAGGTTTACAATGAAAGAAAAGAGAAAAAAGCCAACAGTTCTACATGGATACATATTATTTAGTGCAGAACTCCATCCTTACCCAAATTCTTGACTTTTCAGCCTCTGCATAGCATCACTTTCATATAATTAATGAGTATGGCTCCCTAAGACCTCAAAGCCTGTTCAGACTTTTTATCTGTATCTCATCTATTTTTCTACAAGAGCTTTGAGGTAGATTCCTGTCGTTTGTGCTAGGAATTTGAACCTCACCAAAAGGCATGTAGAAGCCAGAGTCAGACAAAAGTGAAGTGATAACACTCAAGAGATTTTATTATGTGTATGTCTCTGCCAATAAGCTGAAGCATCAGATTCTTGCATATATGGATTAACTTTCAGTCAGCAGAGATAAAAGACTGTTGGTGGTGTTACTTTTGCTAAATCCTCTCACACTGGGGATGTTTTGTCATTTTCTGTGGCTAAGCAGTATACACACAGAAAGTGAAGAATATTCATGTGGGTGAAAAAAAGTACAACAGTTAACTTGTCCTAGTCAGAGCACAAAGCCTCCTGCAGCTTTACCAGAGATCATGGCAAGGATGCTGCGCCAAGCAGTGCTTATCCCTTGCTGATTGGAGTCCATCACCTTCAGAGCTTTTGGGGAAAATGCAAGCCTCTGCCAAGCTTTAGCAGTTATGCCAGATTTTGTACAATGATGATGACTAAGAGCTTCTCCCCTTAGAAAAAAACACTGCCTTTTGGGGAATGGGGTATTTAGGAGGGGAGGAGGTGTTGGGTTTCTGACTTGAGGCACCAACATCAGTGGTAATGCCCAGTCCAGGAGGCAGGTACACGCTAGCTGCAGATGCTGCTAGCTGCAATACAACACTGGAGGATGGGCAACCATGTCTCCACACCTGGTGGTGTGTCAGGGAGAGGGTCCTGTGGGTGTGGGCAATGCCTGCTCTCACCTGCCCTGTCCAAAGAAGGTGTTAGAACCTGGCAATCAGAGCAGGACAATACCTTTGGCATCTTTCCGAAAGCTCTCCAAAAGCAGTGGTAAGATGCAGGAGGCTAACAGGGAAAAAAGATCAGTGTATTTTCCATTGGGAAGTCTACATCTTCAGTCCTTACTCACTTACAGCCATAGGCCACTGCAGATGATAACAGCTTAAACAAGTCCATAAAGAAATTGGATGTATTCGTGAACAGTAATTCTTGTAGTCTTATAATGTGGCCAAAGCTATGATGTCTGAGTAAAATTCATAATTTGTATAAATGAATGTGATCTACTGCAGTAAATACATAATTGAAGGAAGGTACATACTTTATTATTATTATTATTATTGATGTTAAAAGTAACTGAAATCATCCCATACAAGCTGTTTCACACTTTTCACTTGGCTACACTTAATGTCTTTTACTAGCCTTCCCACATGCTTAGCTTTCTTATTGCTGCACTGTAGTATGAAGCAGATTTGCAAAATTACTGGTGGAACACAGCCAGAAGATGGGAGGTTTGGGTCCAAACTTTGCAGCTTGGTTCCTATCCCTTTCAGAAGAAAAACAACAAAAAAAGCCCCCCTAATCTGAGTTTTAATGTCTCAGTTGGCTGGCTTGATTTTGGTAAAATTGTTTGCAGTGTATCTGGAAGTGTTCCTAAAAAACACAATCTGTCAGATCAAATATGAAATAATAAACCTATGTGCTTTACAGCAAAGGTAGCACCTGGGGCTCCTGAGATATGGAGCCAGGTACTCAATTCTGCCACTGGTCCAGTAAGTGACCTTGCTGTGCTCCTCCTCTTCCTTGCCCACACTTAGATTATGGTACCTGATGAATGATGTGTTCATTGTGTCTGTATTCCCTCCCAATCCTAAACTGAACAGACTCAAGGCAGAGACTGAGGCACAAGAGTGCAGTCGTTCCCAGAAGGGGTTCTGGCTGGTTTTGGCCCAAGCAGTGCCAGGATTGTGGGTAACACTGCTCAGGGACTGCACCAGTCTGCAGCATGCATGCATGTGGGCACCTCCTTTGGGAATGGGAGAGATTGGGGTAAGAGAGGTTTCCTAAGTGGACACAAGTCCCTTTTGATTTATCAGTTTAGATGTAGCTTGTAAGTCCAGATGAAATTACTGTTTGCAGAACAGAAGATGGTCTGAGAATGCACTGGACACAAAAGGTGTCTTCCCTTCCATGTTGCTGGGGTTTGGGCCAGGCCTGTTGTGTCCAGTCTGGTTGCTATTAGAAGCTACAGAATACAAAAGCTAAAGGAATACAAAATCTATCTACCAGTTCTCTGAGGAACAAAGAACTTACCTGAAGCATATAGGTATAACCAGGCATTTGAACAAATGATTTATGGGCTACTGTCTAAGAGATGTCAGAAATCAATGAAATTTAAGGGAAGCATGTTTTTTTTGAGGATGGAAAAAATGGAAGTTGAAAGTGATTACTCATTTCTGGATCTCTTTTCCTTATCAAGGGAATGAAGCACTGGAGTTGATAATGCAGCAGTTTGCAAGACTCAAAGGCATCAACTGCACTATTTACTGTTCCCTATCACACAGAATCACAGAATCATTAGGGTTGGAAGAGACCTGTAAGATTACCAAGTCCAACTGTCAACCTACCACCACCATGCCACTAAACCATGTCCCAAAATACCACATCTATATGCTTTTTGAACCTCTCCAGAGACAGTGATTCCACCACTTCCCTGGGCAGCCTGTTCCAATGCCTAACAACTCTTTCTGGGAAGAAATTTTTCCTAATATCCAATCTAAACTTCCCCTAGTGTAATTTGAGGCCATTTCCTCTTGTCCTTTCACTGACAACCCAGAAGAAGAGACTGATCCCCCATCCCACTACAACCTCCTTTCAGGTAGTTGTAGAGAGAGATAAGGTCTCCCCTGAGCCTCCTCTTCTCCAGACTAAACAATCCCAGTTCCCTCAAGCAACAGCCCTAGAAGCTGCAGCTGACACTAATGGTTTTCATACACCAGAACCATATGAAAGTCTTGCAATTTGCCTATTGTATCAGGTTACACCAGCACTGCTGTACCAGTATTCCAGTACAACACTCAGCTGATGCAGATGTACCAAGCTATTACATCCCTGTCTCTACTGGAGTATATTAGCAGAAGAGACATGTGGCTACAGTTGTATTCAGGTCTTCAAAGAACCCCAGAATGATTGAAACACCTTCAATTCCTGGAAATATTCTGCTTGTAAGCTCTTGAGTGAAAATATCTAGACCATACAAAATGATTTTTGGCAGGCTGACTGAAAAAGATCCAAACACCTTTATTTTGAAGTATGGTTTTATTTTATATAGACATGCAAAATGTTGTGTAACAGGTAGAGAATTTTTGAATGGTGAAGACCTAAATAACAGTAGGTTGTAAATAACATTGGCTAAATATCCCAATTCCATGGCCTTCAAAAATATTCTCCAGGCAAAATGAGCACATTTTCTCCAAGAAATGAGAATATTTCCCCCCAGGAAAATATTTTGTAGTGCTCTTTTCTCTCTGTTTTTCAACATATTCATTCCTCAGTATTTAAAATAGGTCTGCTGATACTGAAATTGAGTGTATTATCTGTTCAAGTGAGGAGGGGAGGCTTCATTTTCAGTGTAACTGTGGGTAAGTACTTTCTACTTCAGAGGCTACTATGGGGTTTAATTAATGTTTACAGTGCCTCAGGAGCCTTATCCACATTAAAGGTATAATAAGAAATATTCCTAATTAACTTCCTACTAAAAAGCAAAGTTTCATGAAGTTTTAAAACAGGACAGTGGGTGAATTTGTAAACTCCATTTATTTGAATCCCTGGAGAAGGAAAAGTTAGTGGGGAAAGTGGTAAAAATCTCCAATTAATTTTCCTCAACCTGTGGGATTTAATTAAGATGTTAGCAAAAGCCTGTAAGTTTCCTGTGGGTATTTCTTATTTAATTTCCAGTTTCACAAAGACAGATCTTGCAGCTCTGAACAGATTTTGTAAGCCACAAAGAGACCAATTCAAAAATAGATGTTAGTTTATTAAAATTGAGCAGAGTATGGATCAAATTATTCAGACCCAGTTCAACATCTGTATGCTGCACTTTATACCATTTACATTCTGCAGTTTCCTTGCTCTCAACTTCCTCAGAAAGGATGGTTTAGGATCTCAGAATATGTTTCACTGGCATAATTCAGCAGCATGTAGAGATACCTGAGATACCTGTGAAAGAGCTTAACTCAAATGTTGGAATCTATGTGTCTGCTAGCTCAGAATTATATCTGAGTTAATTAGTCCTGGGGAGAAAAAGAATATATTAGCTTCAGTGGAGTGCAGTATGACAGTGAAACCTGAGCTACCTTCTCTAGATGTACCCTCCAGGAATACATTTCTGGTTGAAGAGTAGGAAACTATTAAAAGGACCCACAGCACTGTGTGCATTACACTGCACCAGTGAAGAGCTATTGCCTGTGCCTTCAGGGTGCCTCTACACTCACAGGTAGGTGAAGACCCACTTCCCTGTGCAGAGCTATAGCCTGTGACCAGACATAATCTTAACCAATCCTGGCTTTATCTCTAGCCATCAAGCAAACCACTGCTGAGTAATGTGAAAGCTGCAAAAGTCTCATTTCCTTGAGGACTGGTCACCACATGGCTTGTGGAGGGAAAATGTAGTTTAGGAGAACTGATGATCTCTGTCCATGTGAGGAAACAGCAGTGAAATAAAGGGTGACTGAAGACAAGAAAAGAGTAACTAGAGAGAAAGATATTACATTCTTGCCTCAGACAGTCTGGGTGAGCTTTAGAAGTTAAAGCTCTTGTCTCAAAACTATATCAGGACAGGCAGGGGGCTATGGGCAGTTTTGAGGGTGACTCCTGGCTCTGGGCAGCTCTTGTTCCCTCTTCACTTGCATGGCTTTCTAGCTTCTCTGCTTCTCTCACAAAGTCACACAGTACTCAGTCCTTGTCATCAGGCTATACTACCTCACTGAGCCTGAAGAGACCTTCTGCCTTCGAGGGAAAGCTTAGCAGTGTCCAGCATTGCTGGCACTTCCCACAGCAAGAGAAGACTGGTGAATGGGACTTGCAGCTATGAGATGATAAGCCTTCAAGCCCCCTGCCAGCAACCTGCTTAATTTAGGCACATGAATACACCTACAGCAGTAAATGCTTAAGGCTAGGATTTTCAAAATAGGTTTGAAGGAATTAAACACCCAACTCCTATAGAGTAAGTGCTTTTCTGGACTGGGGCCAGAGTCCTAATCAGCTTGCAGTCTGGAGCTTGTAATGAGGAACTTAAATCCCAACTGCTCCAGTGTGCTGCTTGCCTCCTTATTTGACTTTGGCCAAGAGTGTGCAATAGCATCTTTGGTTTTGGAATATTAAAGCTTCACAAGTGTTATTTTAGATCTTTTGGGACAAGGTTTTTGTCTGATGTGCAGTACAGCCTGCAAAAATATATCCTTTAACATGAAGAATTCCAAAGAGTGTGGTAATATCTGTCTAAGACAACATCTGTCTAGCATTAAATCTGAAGAATTGGAACCATTTTTTTGATGAGCCATGTAACAAAGACGAAATTTCATTCTTAGAATATCAATGGGAAACTTTTTTTTTAATGAAATGTGAGATGATTTCAACCAAAAATTATGTCTGCCAGCACACATAAGCCTCCAGGCAGCTTATAAAATGTTTATAAAAATAAAGCATAGACTCATTAGAAGACTTTGGGGGTAAAATGCAAATAGCCTAAGATTTATATGCTGTTTAGCAATATACACGTGCTCCTGATGAAAAGATCCAACAGAAAACTTGAGGGCATTTATGCAGACTTTGTACTTCCTGCCACACAATAGGCTGTTTGTCCTTATATTTTATTCACTACTACAAATAACATAAGAGTTTGCTAAAGAAATAGCTAGGGGAGTGCAAAGCAGTCTCTGAGAGGTGCTAGACATGGATTTCTTGGGGCCCTCCTCCACCAGTGACCAAGTAACTGATAAATACGTGTAAGGACCCTCCATGCCAATGCAGCAAAACTGATTTCTATGAAGTCATACCAGCTTGGATAAGATTCAATGAACTAGACAATTTGGGCAAAAAATTACTGAGAAAGAGGTGCAACAAACACAGGAGAAGATGCCAGTACTGCAGGCTGTTGTCAGACTTGACAGAGTTTTTACAGAGGTCAGGGCAATCTGGCTGTGGGTAACGGTATGTCTGAGGGAGATGGAGCATCCTGTAATGCATCTAGGCTGCTGAGAGATAGGAATATGACAGATGGGAACAGATGAAATTTGCCCACAAAGTGGTAGTATTGACAGGTGGAAGTGTCAGTATTTTCTCCTTCAGAAAACACTTAAAACACACCCCCACATCTTCCTTGGCTTTAGATGCAAAGCTTAAAGGAAATTAATGGCGCTATTTTACTGCAATCATTACATTACTCAAGTCATGGGAGGCTCTTTGGCTCGATGGAAAATATCAAAACCATGTTCTGTTTTGAAGAGTCACTGAGATTTCTCTGTTTTCCTGTCAATGTCAAATATAGTATGGTCTTTCTTGCTTCTCCCAACTGGCTCAAGGCATTACTACGTGTTCAGCTAACCAGCTGTCACATATCAATAGTTTCTATTGGAGACCCTGCTAATCTGTCATTAGTTCTTTTGCTTATTCTATTAACAAAATAAAAACCATTTGAACACTAAAGATTGATTTTATTAGCTGTTCAGGAAAAAAAGAATTAATTTCAGACAGTAACAAACCCAGGGTTATTTGATTCTCTGTGGTTCAGGACATGTTTGAATGCCTTGTTTATGTCCCACATTATAAATGGAAAACTAAATCATGTCTGTTCAGAACCAAATAATGCTTATTTATGACTCACCTCTAAGTTGCTGGTTTTTAGTTGGTTGGTTGTTTTCTTTTTCCTTTGTTGTTTGTTTTTTTCCCCTGTATTTTTTTCTCCCATTGTTCCTATTTTACTTAGTACAATTAAAATACAAAGGAAAAGGACTATCCATAGCTTTCAGCACATTACCAGTTCTTTAAAATACAATTCCAACATAACAGAGCTCATGCAAAGCAAAATTAAATTAACTTAGCCAGCCAGTAATTCAAAGCAGTAAAATATATCCTGTCCCTTTCATTCCCTCAATTCTGCCCAAAAGGCCTTAGGAAATAGACAGTCTTTGTAGTATGCTTTAAAGGTCAAAAGATTGTGTTTGAAACTTTTCTTCTCTTTTAAACTGAGAGTACTTGTGCTTGCATCCCTCTGGTGACACCAGAATTGGTTATGTCAGCAAAATCTGAAAGAAACAGTGAGGCAGAACTTAACAATACCTTAACATCTAGCCAAGAAACCAAGCAGCAGCCAAAAATCACGAGACACAGATCTTACATGCTTACAGAAAAATACTGTTACACAAGCACAGTAAGTTCATTGCTGGCTCAGAGCAACCAGCCACAAAAATGATGGAGTATGGGTAAGGCTCATTTAGTGGAAATAAATTAATTGTTGTGATTAGAGGTAGAAGATTTTTTTTTTTCCACATTTTGGCCACTGAAGCAAACAAAACTAAATACAGCTCCCCACCCTCCCAAATTAGACTGTTGAGAACTAAAGTAAAACTCTCTCCCAGTTTGAACCCCATCAGCAAAGACTAAAATGTCATAAGGGTTCATCTCAGCATAAAGTTGTTTCATATTGCTTAAGAGGTATCACAGCTTCATTTGAGGCATCTCTATGAAAATGAAAGCCACGGACAAGTCTGAAGAAGCCTACGCAGCCACAATGGTAGAGATGAGGCAGAAGTCTTGCTATGTCCTCCCTGTATACAAGGGCTGGAACTTGCCATCCCAGCAGGGCACATGTTCCCCAAATCAGAGGGGAACACTCATATTGGTCCTGATGTCACCAACAACTTAAAACCCCACTAGCATAAGGCCTGGATTACAAACACCTTACATCTTTGGTGAACAGGCCACAGGCCAGGAGCAATCATCTCCTGACCAGAACCTGTGAAAGGTGCTCGTAGTAAGAGCAGAGGTTTGCTGGGAGCTCTTTCCTCTTTGCTCCCAGAGATTTTGTTCCTGTACATACCCCAAAGACCCTTTCTCTGGGGAAGTGTTGTTGGACTAGATTTTGCTCCTGTCACTTTGAAGTAACCTGTGTGCTGCAGTTGGTATGTGCTGTAGAAACTCCTGCCTTAGCATACAGTAGAGAAGTGAATTACTGGGCTGGTGGGACTGGATGTTCAAACCTTCTTAGACAGAAGACAGAGTTGAGGTTGAGTTTTGCACAGATTCAATGGAGATTCAAATCCCTGGGTGACTAGGGAGGCCCTCTCCATCCACAAACTCATGCCACACCCTGAGGAAATAAATTTATATGCATCTACCTCTGGGGACAGAAAAAACCAAACAGCTTAAACAGCTCTGCAGATGAGGGTTGAATTCAAGGCTATTTTCAGGCCAACAAAAATCATGCTTTTCAGTAAATAATCTATCTGTTGGAAATAAATGGCCTATCCCTAATGGAGAGCCAGCTCTTTTCATGCTGCTGGAATAAACAATTCCCCTTTTTCCCTAGGGTAGGGCTTACACCCACATGCTTCCAGGCTTGCTTCCTGAATTACCTCCTCAAACAACATCCATCTCTAATGAGAGGGGCCCCACCTGAGAGTGGTATCTGTAAATATGCTGAGGAACACCCACTCCCCATTCCACAGAGTGCCTCTTGTTGCACTCTGATCCCTAATTAGTGACCTGCCATGGTCTGGGCCAGCTTCAATTTGTAGCCTTTGCTGCCCACAATGCTTCTGGACTAAACTTCCTGGGCTAAAAAACCCCATGATCTCCTGGAAGCATCTTGCAGGAGAAACATGAAACAGCTCTCATGATGACTTCTACATGTTTATTTTTTAAGACTAAGGGAAGCAACTTCAGATGCCCAGTCACAGAATCACAGAATATCCTGACTTGCAAGGGACCCACAAGGATCATCAAGTCCAACTCCTATTTAGGCACAGAACCCCAAAATCACACTGTGTGTCTAAGAGCACTGTTCAAGTGCTTCAGTCATGCTCTGTTTTTGTTCTGTCTGCCTCCAGTTGCTTAAGTTCTCCTCACTAGGTGTCTTTTTTCTTCTGCTTCTTGCCTCACAAAATGGGCAGCTACTTCATTGCAAAGAGAGATTCAAATAATCTCTTCTTAAACAATGTGCATACCCATTCCTACCCTCAAAAGATGTTCCAGGAACAATGTTTTATCTGTAATACTGTGAGATCTTGAGGGAAAGCAAATAGAAACTGCAGAAACAGAGTGAACCTTGAGGATACACTTTTCAAAAAATCTTTCAGATGCTACTGAGATGTCACATTAGCAAAATGTATTCTCTTTGACAACAGCTGAGATGCAGTGGAGAAACCAGGGACCAGATTTAACTCTTGGGGCCCTGGGTATAAATCACAGGAAAATTGAACAGAGTTGCACCATAACATCAGACTCTCATTGTCTCACAGCAAGTCAGTGTTAACATCTTGTCCAGGACAGGTATAAGGGATTTCTGCTGCATATCACTCAGCATATGAATTTTCAGTAGAGGGAAGGAAGAGTTTAGCTCTTCTCTGAAGTCAGTTTACATTCATTGCTCCCTAATTAAAGCAGGGTGTTATTTTCCCAGACTGAAGTGGATTAGAAATACAATGGCTTCAGTGAAAGCTGAGAATAACTTCTCTGTGATGCATTAGTAGGATGACAGAGGAATGAAAGGTTTAGTAGGCCTGCTTCTCAGAATTTGTTTACATATCCAAGAATAAAATGTTAAAACAGACTTAAAAGTCTATTGCCTGATAGAAAATTATATTACCAAAAGCATTTTCACCACAAGGACAGTTAACCAAATATTGTATGATTTCTTTCCTTGGATGTAGAAAAGAAGTACAAATTCTGCAATTTCTCAGTGTGGGCATTTACTGTAAAGGGATTTTGGTTTTGTTGTTTTTATTATTTTTCATTGCAGCAGGAAGAATTGTCTTGAAATAGCACTTTTTTTTCCCCCACAGAAACTAGCACTGTCTGGGCTGCACACTTGGTTTAACAGTACCTGTAGCAGTACCTATAACAATGTATGGCCAAAGTTAAGACAACTTAGTGTAAAAGAAAAGTCAATCAAATGTTTAATTTGGCACTTGTACCTAAACTAAACAACATGGCTCTGCTTCAGTGGAGTATATATAGGAACTGTCTCAGAATAGCTTCTGTTAAACAGCCCCCTTTGCCAGGTTTACAGACTCAATCATACTTATTTCCTGGCTAAGATTAACTTCTGATTTAATGGGTATTTTTTCTTTTTCTACAGTAATCAGCACAGATAAACAGTTTCAAGGTTACAATCCTTTAGACCTTCCTCAGGCAAAATGGTCTCTTAAGAAAACTGACATTTTTGCTGTAATGAGGATTGAGTCCATGCTGACATAGCTCTGGTGCAAAGAATATAAGTTAAAATAATGCATAATTGTATTCATCAAAATAGACTGGTACTTAAAGATGTTCAACCTTTTAATATTTTATTTCCCTGCTTCAACTCCATGAAATACTCCTCAGCACTCAGTAAAAGATTTGGGCAACACTACTAAGCTGCAAAAAGATTAATACTAATCAATCCTCTCTTCTGCAAACTTTGATGTGTTTCCATGCCACTGTTTTCTGCCGGCCAGGAAACAGATTCTGCAGGACAGCTTCCTCTTACTGACCAGCAGGAAATAATACAATACTTTGATTGCTGCTCTGTTAAAATTTGACTGAAGGACTATAAGAAGGTGGCCAGACAAGAAAGATCTTCTTTTCCCTTCTTTACAGTGTTTTTGTTGCCAACTTTACCATGATGTGACTAAAAACTCATTTTAATAACTTACAGAAAAGATCACTAGGGCTACAATTACAGGCGGTTACATGCTGAACACAGATTTTTTTGACAATCAGAATTAGATCAGCTGCCTGGGGAAATTTTCCACTATATTGTTCATAGCAGCTTCAAGTTCTGCCTGTTAGTGCCTTCACTTGTAAGGAGCTTTATTATCCTTGGCCTGGAATGTGCACAGAAAGAAAGGCATTTATTACAAGAAGATATTTGGTTGGTTTGCATTTTAAGAAGTGAATAGTTAAATACTTTTTAAAAGTCTCAGTCTCTTGGGTTTACAGTAGACATTGAACTGCTATTCCTACAGTGAGGAGCTATTAAAGACCACTTACTTCATGACATGATTACATGCATTAAAGCACATAACATAAAGTGAGTGGAAGTCCACTCATTATCACTTGAGAACGGATTTGAATTTGCTTCTACAGATATTTCTGTCTGGTGCAAGCTTATTTTTAATGTAAGGCCTCAGCATTCCTCTTACATATGCTCTTCTCTCTTCATGCCTTAGATTACATCTCAATTTCCCCTGCAATGGTTGCATAAGGTGGTCTATCCTTTCTGACAAAGAGAAAAGGTCTTCTTTTCATCTCCGTGGTTCTTCTTCCTCCCTAAACTAGGTAGACCTTTGCTCACATAGTCTTGGGCTTTTCCTCAGCTGCACAAAGGAAGGGGTTAGGTGATGCCATACTCTCCTAGTCCTCCCACAGAAGGACTCAGATTGTCAAATTGCCTTGTATAGCTCAAGCTTTTTTCTTCTCCTGCTTACTCTGCATATTAAAATTTTAATCCCTTAATCCTCAAGCTCCAGACAGACCACGATCCAGACAAATGCCTACCTTTTCTATGCCTTCCTGATTTCCCTTGGGTTTTTCCCACAGCACCCTCCCAGACTGCTTCCTCATGAGTGTGACCAGTGTGTCAGGTTAAGGGTAGATGCAAGTGCAGCTTCACCAGGGTGGGTTTGGATGCTGCACATTTCTGGAAGTGAGCCTGGCAGGAGCCCCAAGTGACAGTGTGGCATCTTTAGTGGCTGTGACCGAATGGTGAGCCCATGTCAGCACTTTGCAGAGCCCAACTCTGTACACATACACACTGAGACAAGCTGTGGCCCATTCCTTTTGAGATAATCTCTACATCTTTATGGAAATCAGACATTTAAATACAAAATTTTCTACTAGCTGAAGGTCTGGCCAGAAATATATTTCTAGGCATGAATGTAATGAGAAGCCACACCACCTCTTATTAATCGAATGGTATCCCATTATTATGGCTGCAGTGTTCAGTAGCCTACCTGACACAGCTGTCAGCAGCAAATCTATGCACATTGTATTTTTCACCTGCCTTAGTAAAGAAGAATGCTGGTAGTTGTCCATTTGCTGAGAAGAAACCAGACTCTAGAGAAAGAGAAATTAATGGATCAAGGTTACACTGGAAATTTACACAGGCTCTGCCCACTCTTAAAGCTGACTACAACAAGGAAATGTTTAAAGAACATCCATCTACCATCAGAATATCTATACACAAAATCCTAAAATTCTGTAACAGTCTGATTTTTACATTTTCCTATTTCTGCCTCATAAAAGTCTGTACTGTAAAAAATGGTGATGTGTTCTTAGCAGTAGACATAGTTTCAGTCTTTGGATCTGTATTAATCCTTCAAGTTTCTCTCTCACGGTTTATTATGTCATCCAGATTTCACTCTGAACCATCTACTCTTTTCCATATGTTCTTAGCAGGAAATGTGCATGAATTTAGAAACACAGCAAGACACATGATATTCAATAAGAAGAACATTTTGAAGAGACACAAAAGAAAAAATCCAAATGAAAGTTCTAGCTGGCTTCCAGCCTCACTCGGCCAAAGAAGATATCCAATATTCCTTCATTTGAAACTTTTAGTAACAGAAAAGACTGTTTTGCTTTTCATTGATTTAGCTACATCTGAGATCTTACTGTGGATACAGATTTAAAGGGTGTTGCTTTATGCTTACTCACATCTAAGTTTTGTATTAATATCTAGAATCATGTGAGGATTTTCTTATGTTTATTATTTTTCATGTTTCATCTTTTTTTCATGTTTTATGTTTCATACAGACAAAAGTAAATAGGGATTTAAATATTTGTATTTTGCAATTTAGTAAATATAGAGGTATGTGAAATGCCACATCTTGTTTTATGAGTTACATTACACATGTTATGTATATATCAAATAAAATTATCTAACTGTCTGAAAAACCTAACTGTAATACACACCATATCAACAAGAAAACTGCAAATGATGTACAGGTAATTGTCTGAACCCACAAAAATGATTCCCAGATATTTTTCCCATTAAGAGTGAAGTAAATAAACTGCCACAGACCTTGAGCATTTCTCCCCTGTGACTCTGCATGTAGGAAGATGATGGAAGAATAAGAAAGGAAGAGTTTGCTACTACAGAAAAAGGGAAGGAAACCCCTGTCTCCAGAGCCTTGTATATCCAAGAAACAAAGGTGAAGGCAATGGAAAGGGGAATGGGAAAAGCAGAAAGAACAGATCATGGGATTTATACTGTGCCCCAAGTTAATCAAAGATGTTCCAAAAGTCTGGTTAGTTCCACAAAGCTTGGTAAAAAGACAGTTTATTTGATATCCATTTGATATCCATGAGAAAAAACTGCAATTTTTATGACAGGATGTCACATTTTTTAAGAGGTAAAAGATTTTAGTTGGTTGCTTGCTTTTTGGCTTGCATGTAATGTTTTATTTGATACACTTCTTCCTCAGGATAACCAGTGTGTAACATTAAACCCCTCCAAAAATATCATGTCAGAGAGATGATGTTAGCAGTGACTTTCTGTCTTTGCTTGGTGGCGGTGGTGGATCTCCAAGCAGGTAACCAGTTGCCTCCTAACTGGGGGTATTGACTCCAAGGTGTCCATTTGACTCACAATCTGGAGGGACCAGGGAACCTGGGGCAGGAGGTAGAGGTAGATCATCTTCCTTCTTCTGCTGTACTCCAAAGAAATAATGTGGATTGGTTTCTGTTTTATCATATAAGGATTTATTGTGGGCACTAATGGTGTCACAGCCCTTCAGCTAGTAAGGGCTGATGTTAGACTGGATGTTGTCAGCAATGTCAGGCTGCACACCCTATGCTCACTCTCCAGTCCTGGCTCTGTCCCATCCCTGCCCTTTGCCTCTTGTTCACCAAAATGAGATCCACAGGTCTGCCTCCCTATAGGATAGAAAACAGCCAAGGCTGAAGACTTTTAGAGCTCACTAGGACCATTGGAGGCAAAACTTAACTGCTTCAGATGGAGGAAATTAAATTTCATACTATTTGCTGAAAAGTATTAAAATAATTTAAAATGTTAAAATTATTCACATAAAGGGCAAAGATTTTTTTTTTAAGACCATAGGCAGACAATATGGTTGAGATCAGCTATTCACAAACTGTTTTCTTCAGATGGTTCTTTGTGGAGCATGAGTCAGTGTCAGACAACAGATTCACAGTACTGTATCACCACTACGCTGGTGCAATGTGATGAACCATGTTCTGGGTGCTCTGTCAGAGATTTTGAAAAGGTTTTTCCATGACCTTTCTTTCCTGACTTGAAATTGGTTTGAGTCTCAGAAGGATGACTCTGTGTTAGCAGCAAATCAGAACCATATTCACAATTCCAGTCAGCAAAATATTTATTTTTTTTCCCTCTTTATTTAATAAGCCTTATATTCCAGAGAAGGTGGACCTCCCAACACATGCCTATACAAAAAGACAATATGAGCTCAAGCTGAAAGGTCCTGCACTGTGAAGTTTTTTTAGACTGTGCTGTGTAGAAAATTGTGATTTTTTTCCTGATGATTTTTTTTTTGGTATTGTAATTCTGTAGTCTATGTGTACCAAGGCTGTAATTTCAAGGTACCCATAGGCAAACATGCAAAGTCAATACATGTATAAATCAATGGCTGTGACAGGTCTGGGCCACTGTAACAAATCTTCTATACTTTAAATTAGTCATAAATACCTGCCTTTCAGTAAGCAGCCTCTCACTCTCATAAAAAATAAGGTGACCATAGAAATCAATTGCAATTTAATTTGGTATCTCAAAATGAAAGACATATGTGGACCCAACTTCCATCTGCAAATTCTCCAAATAACCCACATTTTTAAAATTGTTATTAAGAAAAGAAAAGGTTTAGGTCTCAGGCTTGCAACCTTCATTGTTAAACTTCTTAATTTGTTTGGGGTTTGTACTTTTCCTTTTGCACATGGAGAATTCAAAGTTCAAATCTTGCTCTGCTTATGTCCTGGTAAGGCTGCCAAATATCAAACACCCCCAGGTTCGGCCAGTGCTCCATTCCTCCATTCCTCAGGGAGTTCCTGTTTCATGTGTTTTTCATTTTAAGTTCTGCCTCCTTGAATGCTATTTCCTCTCTTTTGGTTTTCACCAAGGTCAAAGAAATCTTTAGCAAATAAAAAATGTGAACATCCAGTCATCTACTGGAAATGTGCCCATCCAGTGTCTAAATAATAAGTTAATAGCTTCACGAAGCAGTTCTACATACTCTAAGCAGAATGCAGCAGAATCCTTCATCTGAGCACTTCATCACAGCTAAATAGAGAGTACTTATCAAATGAAGGCTCTTTTGTCTTCTTTATGAACTGCAGAGAAATCAAAATTCTAGCAGAAAAGACACTCCTAAGCCCCTGGGGTTGGTAATATGTCACAGACCTTCCCCATTGACCCTCACCCCTCTGTGGGTTGGAGCTGCAGAGGCCCCTACACCAAGCAAAAATGGTGCTAAGCAGTTGGAAAGCCCAGCTACTGAAAATATGTCTTGTATTTTGATAATATTACATGAAAATCAGAGAGCTTAAGATTCCATAGAACCTGTTCAAAGTGTTTGGGGGGATATCTGGTGAAAATTACCTAGAAAAAGAAAAAAATGTGATTTAATCATAACATTTACTAACTGCAGCCAGATGCGGTGTTGAAGTTGCCTGAAAATTACGAGTCACTAACTAACAGGATTTGTTACAGGTGATGACAGGGGATACATTCTAAATGGGGATCATTTGCCTCTGCAGAGACAAATATGTATTTGGAGACTAGGCTAGTCAAGTGGCTAACAGCTACTGATATTTCTTACAAAACTAGGCTATCATTTTCATCAAAAGTGGATTTCAAGCTCAAAGTAGCCTTTGGGTGATTCTACTAAGCAGAGGAGCTGAGCTCTGTGGGAGTCTTATCCAGAAGATCTCTCTTGGACTGCTTCTCCAGCCTCCCTCAGATGCCTCTCTGTACCAGTTTCCACAAAATGATAAGGTTCTGTCTTAACAGAATATTTGGGTTGATGGATGGCTGTTCCAGAAATATATGGCTCTTCTGGTTCAAAACCTCCTGGCTTCCACCTGAAGTATTCTGTGCTACAAAATGACACTGGTGCTTATCTTTTCTGGAGGTTCCCCACTTGATACATTTGAGGACCACATTTATATTCTCCACAGGCACATCACATATTGTGTCATCTGGTGATCAAATAGTCTGTTCCCAGGTCTTTTTTCAAAACTTCCTGCCTGGGGAAAAATTATGAGTCCTAAAGTGCCTGACCTCACCTTTTGGGTTATTCAAATTCATCCCATTTCTATTATTCCAGTCCTGAAGCTTATCCAATTCTTCCTGTATACTGTCCTCCTCCACATTCACAATACATATTGCATTATCAGAAAATTTCATGAGCACAGCACAGTTTTTTTGTGCCAAGGTTGTTAAAAATGTAAAATAGGATCAGCCCCTAGAGACATCTTGGAAGAATTCCACAAGTAACTTCCATTCAGTTTGGTATTTCTCCTTTCAATATGATCTTCCTTTTGTTTTTTTTCCACCTCACAATTCTTGTGCTAATCCAAATTTTCTCCAGGTTAACAAGCAATTTCCTATGCAGCACTGTGTCAAAAACTTTCCTGGGGACTGAGTTGCATCTCATTCTCTTACTAAGGACAATAATTTGTCAGGTTATTCAGACATGACCTACCCTAGCTAAAGTAAGTGACATTTCATTTTGTCTCCACTTTCATGCCCTTATCTGTTTTTTCTCATGTGTATTTTGAAATTTCACAAATTCTTGAAAACAGACCTGTGGTTCCCCAGACTTTTTCCTCTTTTTTATTTAAGTTAGACCCTTGGTTTGTTTGGGTTATTTTTTAAGGAACAGCTATCATCTCTGATAAACACATTCAAAATCTTTGTTAGCAGACTTGCAGTTTCCAAAACCAGTTCTTTCATAGTTCTTCTAGGATGTGCCTCCAACTGCAGGCTGACTCAGTCACATTAATCTCTTTAGAGTTTGGCGTCCACCTTAGATGTGGTTAATTCCATTTCCATTCTCATATTCCCATTAGCAACACAGCCTTGTTTAACATCATCATCCCTGTTGAAAACTGAGCCAAAGTATTCATCTTGGGGCCATATCTGTATTATCCTTAACTTCACCATCTTCGCTGTGCAGCGGCAATAAATCATCTTTTGTTTGTGTGGCTAAAATAATCTCAATTTGATTTAGCTGTGTTTGAAAAATGCAACTTAGTTTGTCTTTTGGCAGTTCTCATTTTATCCATACACTTCCTGACCTCTAAGACTTAATCATGTTAGTTGAACATTACTCTTTTTTTCCATTCTTCACAAAATGTCTTCTCATTCTTTGAGCTGAGTAATCGCCCAGCTAGGTCTAGATCCCTTCCCTTGGTTCCAGCAGAGGTCCCAGAGAAATGTTGTACCTTTGTCATTCAGAAGCTACAGCAATCTTTTACACTCAAGCCCATCAGTTTCCCAGTTCAGTGTACTGTAGTTTCACTTTCAACCAGAACAACCTGGTTTTATCTTTGCATTTAATTTAAAATTAATCAGGTCAAGGTCTCTTGATCTGGTATGGCCAGTTCTTCTCCAGTGTCCAAAGTGTTAACCCAAACTACATCTAACTGAATGATCTGTATCTGGTTTAAAATTTATTTGGTGAAAAATACATTCAGCCACCTGAGATATTAAAAGACTCCAACAGTAGCACAGTTCTGGCTGATATTTCTAATTCTAATGGAAATGCAGAGATTTCTACCCAGAATCTTGGTATAAGGCTGTGCTGCCCTGCTGAAAATCGTGGAGACACACAAATTTAAGGAGACTCTTTGTCATGACAAACCAAATCACTCTTTGGTTTCATTTACAGAGCCTGCTGTGCTGCCTCATTCTCTGCAAGCTTTCACATCCCAGAATGACTTTTTATGGCACCATTTATAAGTCTTATCCCCTAGAGCATCAAATGAGGACACTCCTATCACTCCTGCTGTCACTGGAAAAGCATCTCATGTAATTTATTGTCTTTCATTTGCTTGCAAAGAAAACGAGGAAATTTCATTAAGTAGGTGGGAGAAGCTGAAGGCCCTTTTCACACTCACATGTTTTCTCTTTGTTGCTGTTTGTACAGGTGCAGTGAAAAAGGCTCAGAGGGTGTATTCATAAAGACAGGACTTGAGAAATGCCACTTTAAATTGTTTGAAATCAAAGGTTTTGGTAGCTCATAAACAGGGAGCTATTTTTTTTCCTTAGAACTGGAAATCTAAATATAAGGAGCCACCCTCATGTACAAATACATTCAAACAACCATTTATGTAGCCTGACCTAGTAGATTTTGAGAACAGGCCCTTTTCTTTTATGTTCACTGAGAATTTTGATACCAAAGAAAAAAAAAGGTGGGGGGGGAGGGAGGAAGGGGGAAAAAAAAAGATATTCTGACAATCAACCAGAGCATTCAGATGTTGAAATAAAATTATCCAATGAGGATTTCAGGAAGCCTGTACTCCATCCAAACTGACCAATTTAGTGCTTGCTGTAAGCACACTTCCAGACTAGCATCTGGAAATCTTAAATGAACAGAGATAGACATAGACACCCTTACAATCTGGGAAATAATTAAAGTTGGAATAAGAAAATATTTGTGGACCAGATCATCAGCTGGTATAAATCAGCACAGCTCTAGTCATTCCAAAAAAGCAATGCCAGTTTATGCTAGAGTTAAAGTGCTAGCTGGCTCCTGTAGCTTTCCTTTGTGATTAATTTCAGTGCAATTATTTGCTGGAACATGCTTTTGGACCAAGCTTCCTGTTGCATTACTTTTACAAATCTCTTGTGTGCTCTTGAACTCCTGCCTGTAGCACACCCTTCTGTATTAAGTCTGTTTTCCTCCAACAGAAAGCTCAAGGTTTGGGATTATTTTGAAATGTTATGCTAAAAATTATAAAACCCCAATTTTGTTGCTGCACTGTTACTTTATACATATCACAACTGACTCTCCTTTATGAAGTGAAGGCACCTGAATTTTTCATTCTTTGCCATTCTTTGCTCAGACTATCCTTAGGGTGTTTAATATCAGTATTTTCTTGTGCATCCCAAGCTCAAATGCTAAGGGTCTGATGACTGCCAGTGCAGTTTCATACTGGCTGGCACCCACTCACATGAGGCCCTGGAAACAAGTAGGAACCTGAGGAGCCACCACAGCATGGGCCAGCAGAACCAGTGCTGCTACACCCTCCTGTTATCAAACTGCCTTAGGAGGTCCCCAGAGCTGGAGTCTTTTGCTAGGTGACCCTGCCAACTTTCCACTGGTGTCTTGGACCTGACAAATTTCCCTCCATGAATGCAGTGACCCCAATGAGCTCCCTCCCATTGGGACCTGAAACACCACATCTGGCCCCTGCCTGCCCTGGCGAACCCAGCAACACCCGACTTGAGGCATCACAGATTGAGAGAGAAGCAGCAGCACTGTCCTGTGGTTGGAGAAGTGTTGTCATGAGAAGCTGTGCACTGAAAGCCCCCTCACTGGAGCATATGGCTCCACCTTGCAGCTTCATGCCCAAGCACTCTCTGACAGGATGCAGCCAGGTCCTCTCTCAGAGAAAACAGTTGCTGAGAAACTGGTCCAAGAGCACTGTGCAGATTCCCAGTTACTCCATGCAGCCATACCTGGCACATTTTATTTTCCCTGTATTGACCACAATAAAAAAAAAAAGCACAAATTACTTAAAATATTGCCTGATTATACATACACTGCAATTAAGGACACTTATAAATCACAGAGACTTGTGAGTTAGCTTATCACAGTCTCTGCTGCACTTCCCCTTCTCTTTCCTCTTTTCCTCCCCAGTGTCAGCCAGAACCCATGAACACACAAAGAAATGTAGCTGTACAAACCTATCTGTACAAGGTCATGACTTATTTCAAGGCCATAGTAGCTCTTAAAATGTTCTCCAGCAGTGTTCCTCAGGTGTGGATGGTATTGTATTGCTCCTGGAGGAATGAGGGCTCACAAAATAATTCAGGACTTCAGCCTCTTATTAGATGGCAGCAGCTCAGTCGTCTTTGGTCACCCACAGACAGCTCGTATTCTCCATTATAGAGGATATGTACAAGGTTGTAGAGTCTACAAGTGTTCAAAGACATCAGGGGCTTACTAAGGGCCCTTAAATGTCAGCAGAGACTCATTTCCTTCAGGGCACTGGACTAAATGCAGTTATGTGTTGTCTTCTGCTTAGGAGAAATTGAGCCACTGCCACGTTGGGCAATTGTGCATAAAGAAATGAGCCAAAAAGGGACTTCACCATACATCACCTACCAGCAGCACAAAACCACCATGATTTTCAGCACTCAGAAAGGCACAGAGGATTGTCTTTTCAGTGTTATCCATGCTCCCTCTGTGGCAGCAACTTGCAGAAACACTTTTTCAGGATGCTTTGGGTTTGCAGAAGTATTAAGTACTTATATTGTTTTGAAGTCTCCATCCTCAGAGATACTGCAGGATTTGACCAGAATGACCCTGAAAGACCTGATTTCCAAGTTGGCTATAACTTCAGAATTGGCCCTGCCTTGAGCAAGAGGGTGGATCAGATGGTGCCTCCTAACCAGACTTATTCTCAGACTGCAGCTGCCACTGCAGTCACTAGGAGCTCTGCCTTGAACAGATATATACTCCAAAAAACCAGAGATTCTTTACTCAACACCTAAAATCATTTAAAACTTCTAAAAATACTACATATGTACACTGTAAAATGGGGTGAACAATGCCAACACAATTTACAGGTAGGGGTTAAAGATTGCTTATGAATCACTCAGGTATTATTTTATAATCATTAGAAAAGACTTTGAGAAAATCAGCAATTTACTATTCAGGTCAGGGCTCAGATAATATAAAGGGACAGAGCTCTTCATGGAGTCATGATGCTTAAACACAAGGCTGAAAACATTCATTAAACACTGCCTGTTCTGTGTTGCTCTGTTGAAGCATGGCTTCTGTGCAGAAGGTTGCATGTCTTCATGTAATTAAAAATTGTAGCAAGCTTTGATTTTTATTTTGCACTTATTAGCATTTATCTTTTGAAAATTAAGACTCAACAGGCCATTCTAATCAACTAGACCTAATTTTACATAAATATTGAAACTTTTAAAAATTATTTTTGTCATGTTGGTCAAAGTTCAGCTTTAAGGTTATGAAAATGGAGGTCTGGAAACTTACTATTACAGCAGATGCCTTGAGTTTGAGACAGTCAGTTACTAGTATTGACAGGATACTATGAAAGCAGAAGAAAATGCTACAGAGTACACACATATACATGTATCTAGGTGAAATCTACTTCACTCAGCAATTAATCAGATTAAGAAGTCTATTGAAGCAACCCAGATTTCATTTAACACATTTCTCATGGGTAACTACTAAATGTGATAGCAGAAACAAGTCCTTCAAGACTAAAATTAGAAAGGATTCCTATTTCAAGTTTTGCTGGAAGCTCAAAAATGAAAATGCTGTGAGAACTAGGGAATGGCAGGCTAATGAAAACATCTCACTTTGCCACTTTCTCCGTAATGCCATGCTGAGAAGCTGCATTTACTTTCTCTAACACACGGAAATCTTTGTGCCTGGCAGATAGAAAGGGAGATAAAAAGGATACAAAGCATCTGGCTTTCCAATCCATACATGGGATGGTGATTTAAATTACAAAGCTTGAAGGATTTGGCATTTAGCAAACTTGAACCTTGCCCAGGTGTTTTCTTTTGCTTTGTTTGTTTTTTTTCCCCCTCAATAATAAGTTTGGAAAACATGAAAAAAGAAGTATTTCCCCCTGTAACACAGTAGATGATTCTGTGATATAAACAACATCTGCACTTTTGAATGAGTTCAAAACACCTTCAGAATGAAAGGTTTTTCTCTTTGAACAGGTAAGAAACCCTTCCAGCATGCTCCAATTGAGAGTCTTGCAGAGATTTAGTTGTCTGGTTCCATCATGAGGTTGCTGGCAGAGCCCCCGCAGCAGGATTGACGTTGCATTAATTACCCGGCCCATGGGCCCTCCGACCTCGCTCTGCTACGAGACGTACTGGCAGTGGATCTGAGGAATGCTGGCATTATCTCCATCCTGAAGACCTGAAGGCAAGTTGTCACCTGACCTGCAGGTAAAGTGAAATATTTCACTGTGCTAATAAAACACACGTTTCTCTGGCATTCAGACTGTCTGGAGCATAACTGCTTAATGTATTACAAAATTCAGTGCTAATATCTGACTTTAACAAACATGACTGCAGAAAAGACAGACTTTCTGAAGGATTTTGGTTTTCTAATATTCATAACATGAATAATGTATTCATAATTCAGATGGATTTTTCTCCTTATTAGTTGACAATGAGTCTGCTTCTTATTTACTCCTCTTCAGTAGGAGGAAGTAGTATCAATGTAATAGTATTATGACATCCAGACCAAAAGAGTGCTGGGCCCACAGACAGTTGTCCTCCACATTAATTTTCCTAGTTTCCTGAATAAAGAGAGAACAGTGCATCACAGTTACATCAGCTGGCATTTCAGAGCAACTAGTCCTTTCAGATGCCTTGTTTCAGCTGGCTTAATTTGAATTGCACTGCACTAGCTTACAGAAATTTGGAGGGCCAGTATGATCAGTTCTGTGCAAATTCTTTAAGTCTGTCTCAGTCTGCACACCAAAAAGTTAAGCACTCACTCACTTCACTGTGATCACCATCTAATTGATTCATTCCTGTCTTGCTTGATTGCATTGCCATTTTAGCTCAAAATCAGACATAATGGCTAAGAAGATGTGAGCCATCAACTGACTTTTTAAACAGCATCAGTTCCTTTGGTTACCAACCTTGACTAGAAAACAGTGACAGCTAAAGCCATAGGACTGTATACTGGTCTTCTTTATGAAGAGGAAGAGCTGCTGTATTTGCATCCTCTCACTATAAACAATAGATTAAGAGATTGGATACCTGAGTTCCAAAGAAATATTAATTGCAAACAATAAGCAAGAAGAAAAGAAAAATGTTTAGCTCTCTCTAGATATGATACTTTAATCCAGGTAGCACTCAAACCAATATTTGGCCTTAACAATTATTCCCACAGATTGTGCAAGCATTAGAGATTTTAACAGTGTTTATACCAACAACACGAAATGCAAGATAAAGAACTTGACAATTACATATCAGTCTTAAGGATACAAGTGAATTGTTTAAGTCTTTCAAATCCAAGCCATAACTGATTGCAGCTTTAGAGATATTCAGATAAAGATTTGTGGAATATGATTTTTTTCATAGCTTTTAGATATATTTTTAAATATTTTTAGAAATAAAGTGTTCCATGATTAGCTCTTTCAATTGCTGCATCACACAGTGGGTTTTACAGACTCTAATTATACCTTAGATTAAAATTCAAAACACCTGCTCTTGTGGATGGCACTAATTTCAGCCTCGAGTATTTTGATACAAAGAGCTATAATCAGTGAGAACCAAATGATTTCCTATTCTCTGTACCACACCTTCTCTGCTGAGTACATCCAGAGATCTCTATTTCTTTCTTAATGTTTTTTGTTATGATTATGACATTATCTGTTTAAAGATGAATTTTTAACACTGAATGATGTAGTATTTTTATTTAATTTAAATCAGATGGAATATTTAAGGTAGATATTAGAAATAGCAGTCATTTAGGGTTTAAATAGCAGAAGAATAGTATAGCTTTCTTCTGTGAGTTTCCCTTTTCATTTCAGTGTAGCTAATATAAATACTTTGTTCCTGGCTTTTAAGAAAACTGCTGCTTAGAAACCCTGTAATTTGAGTTCAGGGATTTAAATGGGAACACACATACTTACTTGAAAGATAGTTTTTGATGTGCGTGGTTCTCTGTTATTATTCATGCACCTCTCTACAGTTTCGGGGTGTGATCCAAAGTCCACAGAGTCAGTGGGAAGACATGCAGATTTCACTGGACTTTGGGTCAGGCACTAAAGATTGTATGAAGAAAGAGGGAAATAGTTGAATTGTTCATGTAGATCCTAGCACTGTAAAATAAAGGTATCTTTAACATACTTAGCTTTTGATGAGTGTAAGATGGGATCTGTCCCTTTGCAGTGTTACGCCAGTTTTAAGCCAATAGGTCAACAAAGAGCCATGCTGCAGTCCTCTGAGGCCCTCCAGAGCAATCTGGTTATTCTGAATGTTATGCAATGAGCTACTTTCAAATAACACTGTCCACTGAAGCTGTGAGGGTGGCCTGGCAATTCTGTGCCAGAGCTGTTCATTTTGTTTCTCCCCCATGCTGTGTTTTGCCATTTTGCTCTGTTGCAATGGGCAGGTTTCTGAAGGCCCATGAAAAGCCACCTGGCTTTCACTCCAGAGAATATTAATGCAACAAAAATACCTTTAATGGCATGTTGCAGCAGAGTTAGAACAATCTTTTTAGAAATTCAGCCTATTTATATCCCATGTTCCTCATTGTGACTAATTAGCTGTGACTATATTTATTGGTGGTTTTCTTCCCTTTCCCATGTCATGCATTGGAGAGGTAGGAAAAGTAAGTTTTATGTGGTAACATTCAAGCCCTCCACAAAATAAAATGGCATATGTCCTTGACATGTGCCAAAGTCTTCTAGTTTTTCCTAAATGCCCTAAGAAATTTGTACCTGAGTGTTGCACAGTGAGCTTTCCATCATCTGTGGACAGTAGCTGTGGTTTAAGATGAATTATAACATGGGCTAGAGATAATTGCTAGCATCTCACAGACAAGCCTATTAGCTCTGATTAACCTGACTCATTGGTCTTTGCTGCATCCAGTAGTCTCTTATCCTGCTTTGAGCTCTGCTCAGATGCATAGAGCCAGCTCAGGTCTGTGACTGCTGTAGGAGAAGGAGACCTTTCCTGGATGGGCAAGAAGCATGTGGGAACCACGTGGAGGCATTGAGACAGCTCTGCAGCATTGGCCCTATCCTTCCCTGGCTCTTGGGAGCACCTCAACACTCCACCAAGGATGCACAGCAGTGTTTCCCAGTTAGTAAGCTGGTCTTATGAAGGGTAAATTTGGGTCAAGGATCAGTTTTGTTTTCTGCTGTCCAGAGTTTCCAGTCTTGCAGGTATCTCAGGATGATTGAAGATGGCTGTGTACCTCCCTGCCAACCTACAGAATGCTGAAGAGCAAAGACCAACAGCTGCCAACACTGAAAAAGCTTAAGCAATTAACACCAGTGGCGCTAGGAACAGAACAAGTGATGCAAGTTTATTACGTAGGAGCCAGGGCCATAGTTCATAAAGTCTGACCTCTCTGCTTGGTAGACACACAAAACTCATTGTCTTGCCTAAAGGAGATGAAGGGCTGAGTCAATCCTGACATTCCAGAGGTTCCAGAGAGTCTAGGTGTTTCAAATGTGGTGTTCACACAAGCAAACTACCCATTCAGCTTTATTTAGCTACTGCTATCAAAATAAACCACATGTTGCTGCAAATCTTTTTACTATGGTTTTGTGGTGGGTTGACCCTGGCTGGATGCCAGATGCCCACCAAGCTGCTGTATCACTTCCCTCCTGGGCTGGAGAGGTAAGAGAAAATACAACAAAAGGCTCATGGGTTGAGATAAGGACAGGGAGTGGTCACTCACCAGTTACCATCATGGGCAAAATAGGCTCAGTTCAGGGAAATTAGGTTAATTTATTACCAGTCAAATCAGAGTAGAATAATGAGAAAATACAAACCAAATCCTAAAAACACCTTCCCCTCTCCTTTCCTTTTTCCCAGGCTCAACTTCACTCTTGAATTCCCTACCAATTCCTCACCAGCAGCACAAAGGCATCAGGAATAGGGGTTGCAGTCCATTCATCACGTTGTTTCTGCTACTCCTTCCTCCTGAGACAGAGGACTTCTCACACTTTTCCCCTGCTCCACCATGAAGCAGTTCTCACAAACTTCTCCAGCATGAATCATTCCACTGTGCTGCAGTTCTTCACTAACTTCTTCAGCATGAAGACAGGTCCCTTTGAACGGATGTTGTCCTTCAGGAACTGACTGCTCCAATGTGGATCCCCTGTCAGGTCACAAGTCCTGCCAGCAAACCAACTCCAGCATGGATTCCTCTCTCCAAGGGTCCACAGGTCCTGCCAGGAGCCTGCTCCAGCATGAGCTTCCCACAGAGTCACAGCCTTCTTCAATCATCCACCTGCTCTGGCATGGGGTCCTCCATGGGTTGCAGGTGGATTTCTGCTGCACTGTTAACCTCCATGGGCTGTAGGAAGGCAGTCTTGCCTCACCATGGTCTTCACCACAGGCTGCAGGGGAATCTCCTTTTCAGTACCTGGAGCACCTTCTCCCCCTCCTTCACTGACTTTGATGTCTATGAAGTCATATATTTTCACTCCTTTCTCTGGCTGCAATTGCTCTTTTTCTTTTTTCCCCTTAAGTATATTGTCACAGAGGTTCTCCCACCATCATTGATGGGCTCAGCCTTGGCTGGCACTGGGTCCATCTTGGAGCCAACTGGCATTGGTTTTATAGGACCCAGCACCTTCTCTCAGAAGCCACCCCTGTAGTTCCCCTCCTACCAAAACCTTGCCACACAAACCCAGTACAGAGTTTCTATTTAATTTGATGTGGAAGTCTTTTTTAAAGCAAGAAGAAAAAAAACTTGTGGTAGTCAAACTGCTTTAATTTTTCAGCTGCACAGCAAGTGCATTATCTGCTTTTACTTAAAAAACACCAACTTTTTTCCACAGTAGAACCTAAAATGCAACTGATGTTTTTGATTTGAAATTTACTGCCACTATGAAAGTCTGCCTACCACCTAGTAAATGGAAACATTAGTAAGTTAAAGAGATAATGACATAGATGTTATTCAAAGAAGTAAATAAATCAAAGCTGTGTGCAATAGTAAGTGTCTTCTGTCTCACAGAAGTCCCCAGAGAGCAATACTATGGCATTTTCCAGAATTAAATTGCATTATTAGAAGAGCTTTAAATTAAGCTCCTAACCATGACCTTTAAACATAGTGATTGCCATTAAGCCTGCTGAGGAGGTTGTGGAGGGTTTGGAAACCCTGTGCAAGATTGCTGGGGTTTAATACATAATCAAGTACAGGTTCATTTAACACAGCTGTGGAACAGAGGGGCTAACACCAGGTTATCACAGGTAGTGCCCTCTCTTCTTTTTAAGACAAATCAGCACTGGCAGTGGGAGGCAGAGCTTGTCAGTGCTAGGGAAAACCACACAGTGTCTTCTTGATGGAGTTGGAAGAGGACATGGAATTTAACAGCTGTGCATCTCCCTTAGAGAGTGACCAGGTTTAAAATGTTCCCCCAGCACTTGTGCAGAGCCATGTGTTGATGAAAGTAAGCAGGTGAGGTACTGGTTTTGGCTGGAAATATTTCTATGAGTACACCCCACAGACAGTTAAAGATAATAAGCCAAAAATGCAGTGGAAGTAAGTTCACTTAGACCAGGTAAAATCTCATACAGCATATACTTGAGACAAAAATACATGCTAAAAAAACCCAGTAAAATCATTAAACAAGTGTACAGAGGTAAAAATATATATAGTTTCTCATTTTCCTTAGCATTCTATTAGAAACACTGTGAACAAATTTTGTTCTTAAATGTACCTACTGATATATATGTACCTATCTTATACCTTATATCTTACCCATTGTCTTGTGTGTTATGTAATTATCTTCAAGCATGAAAAAATGAAACATTTATGAGAAATAAAACAAGGCCCTGATGTACTGTATGGTTATGAAAGGCCAGTTGTGCAAATGTACTTGTACAATCTATCTTGAAGCCTCTGAATTCTCATCACAGGTACCAAGACTTTGGGACAGTGCAGGAAACAGAGATTTGAGAAGGACTGACTTTTCTCATGAAGAGGAAATGACTTCAAGTTGTGCCAGGGGAAGTTCAGGTTGGTTATTAGGAAGAATTTCTTCCATGAGAGGGTTATCAAGGCTGCTTTCCTCATGCTCTTTTGCTGGTGCCTCTTTCTGCACTTGCCATCACAAGAGTGGTACTTACAATAAGTTGATGTACACTCCTCTCTTAGGATCCTATCCATCTTTATTTGGTTATCAGTTATCTAATGTGAAGTAATCAACAGGAAGCTGTATGGGGAGAAAAGATATTCTCCAGATGAGACTTTCTGCTGGAAATCTTGAAGCTGATAGATCCTAAGTGTCTGTAAAACCTGCAGTGCTCCACAGAGTTATCTGAAATATGATTTATGACACTGTGTGTGTTATATCCTTACACTGTTTTCAGAAGACAGAAATTATCATTCTCCCATTAACAGTGAAGCTTCAAAGTGGATGGCATAAGACTTCATAGTCTAGATTTTGGATGCTTGAATCTGTATAGGTGCAAAATGTGATGAAAAACATCCATGGAAGTAAAAACTCTCAAGAATTGTTTATACAAAACTACCATGTCTTCCTGGGAAAGTACCAGCTAATTGGCTGCTGAAAGATGGCAATGTGCTAGGAAAAGAAGGCATTGTAGACTTACTGGGTTTGTCTACCTTTCTCTAAGCATTTGCTGGTGGCAACTATCACAGATGTGACATTGTTATGGATGGATCTCTGGTCTAATCTGCTAAAGCTGGTTCTTACATCCTTAACTCTCCACTCTTTGATGTCATGCTGAGGTGCCACCTCTGTACTTCTATTAATTTGGTGCATTTACAGCATCATAAAGCTGACCCAGTGAAGTGCAGAATTAATCCTGGCAATGGCAGAACGGTAACTTTCTGATCTGTATTTGAAGATTGACTGAGCATGCTTTCAAATGGCAAATTTACAAGTCATACCTGTATGCTGCCCTCTTTTAGGGCAATACAAACTCTTCTTTGTAACTGCAAGAGCTCTTTAAGAATTTCCCTATGAAACAGCACTCATTTTTTGGTCAATGAGTGGCAGATTATTTACTACTTACTTAAGAATAATTACCCCTGAAGACAGTTAAATGTTTCAAGACCAAAAAGCAAAATAAATGTAGGTTGGAAGCCATTATATACAGATACAAAAGACTTTTTGTCACTAAACATTTCATACAGTCATCCAAAATAAATTCTACAGTTCCAAGCCAGAGACTTCATCTGCACAAATAATCTTATCAGGCTATTGCACTCTTGGCATTTTGGTAAGGACAGATCTATATTAAGGTGATATTTTGATCCAAAGACATAGGCATAAAATTGTCTCCCTCACTTCTGTCTCATGTGAAAACATTACCTGGAGAAAAGTAACAGCACTGATTTTGATTAACCCAGCTTGGAGGGATACTAGGACTTGGGCTCCTCCTTGCCAGTGGCAAGGGCCCCGTAGCAGCAAGGACTTCCAAAGGCTGCTCTGCCTCCAGAAGTGCCAGAATGGATCAGCATACTGGCTCCAGCCAGAAACAGACTGAAAGTAGCTGTTGTTTCTTCTCCACCAGGAGCATTTTCAGAGGAATGCCTCAGAGGTAAGGGCTGAGGTTCCCAAGAATAGCCAACTTCATGCCAGGAAGGGCTGAAGCATACTCATTTGCTAAGTGCTCTGTAAAGGGCAATACTCCTTAGCCACTTTTGGGATAAATCCCACTCTGCTTCTGAGACAATATTTGCAGACAGTGTCTCTTGAGCATCCTGTGAGTGACTGACACAGATACACATGGATTTTGTTTATTCTCATCTGCCTTGGCTTTGCATTTTGTACATGTCCTTTAGGCATGACTTTGATGCTGACTTTTCTAGGGAAAAAAAGCCTGAATACATAAACAAAGAAGTCATACATACATAAAGTAGTAAAGCATAAATCAAAGTCAGCCCCTGATTTTTTTTTGTTAATGCCAAATACTTCAAGAAGCAAGATTCTGTTTCAGTGAGTCTCTTGCCTTAGTTCTTGCCTACTTTAATTTAAGAGGCTTTTATTTCTGCATCATGACCTCCTCAGGAATTTAGTTACATTGTGAAATTTTATAACTGTAAAGACAGAAAGCTAAGAGCTGTGAAACAGTTTCACAGCACCAACATTTCATCTTTTCCCCATGTGTGCATTAAAATGAAAGAGAGGTCAGTTTTTCTATCTGATGTGGTGCTCTGGTCTCAGGGAGATTTACTGTGTCACCTGCTAGCATGACAAACCCTGTTCTCCAGCTTTTCCTGAGATGTGCTTGCATAGAAGATTCTGGGTGGGAAGTCATTCACAGGCATCTTTTAATAGCCATGCATATATTTTGCCTCCCTTGCTGGTCTCTGCACACTAGGTGGGTGGCATAGGCTTTACAGGGTTCTTGCCAAGGAGCAACTGAAAGCACTTTCACTGTGGAAGTCTGAAGTGCTGCCAAGGGTAGTGACACCTGTACAGATCTCCTGAGCAAGTGCTGTTTACAACAGTGAGGTCTGCCTGGGAACAACATCAGTTATACATCCAGTTTTTCCAGGAGTCCAGAATGTGCTACCCATGCACATAATTCTCACATTTGGTCAGTTGTTGACCCTGTCCTTCCCTGTAACTTCTCTGCAACACAGAAAGACCTCCTGAAGTGCCATCCTGAAGGCTTGCTAGTTGACTTCTCTCTGAAAAAGGAGAGCTAGATTTCTTTGAAATACTTGAGCACTATGATGATGAGATCTACAAAGGCAAAATTCAGCCCAAAAGGCCCAATCTGTCACTTCTTTCTTTCTTTGGCCTCACCTATGAAGTCCAAGCAAATACACCTGATAGATTTGACAGGGTTCAAACCATGTTTCTCCCAAATGTATTGAACCAGTTCAGAAACTGAACTACAGTCTAGGATCACACTTAGCCAAAGTATTATTTTCTGCTTTTAAATGTTTTAAAGGATTCCTTGGATTGATTATTTTCTGTGTTTCATTTCAGGTGTTCAGTAGCTAATGTGAGACCCCTGACTGGGGAAACATCACACTGCAAAGACTCAACTGAAATAGCTCTCTGCCCACACATCTTTCTACAGCACTTTAAAATATGCATTTCCTGCACATACTATAATTAGGCTCTTTCATTCTCCCTCCTGTTGCTATTAAAATACTCATTATCTACTACAAAACTCTTGTATTATGCTATTTTTTATTCCCTCTTGCTAATTCAGGAGGTAAATAGAGACATTTTAGTGGCTATAGCTCTAACAAGGAAAATTCCAGCATTGCTTTCACCATGACAATGGGACACAATCATCACTGAAGTAACAACCTCACCGTGGATCACTGCAACTGCTAAAGGATTTGAGGCTGGCTTGCAGCCACAGACAACATCCATACTATTGCCTGCACCTCACCAAGCTGCAGAGGTAGATGCTAAACTTGAGTTCAATTCAAAAGATGTTGGAAGGATTAATAGTCCTTTCTACCTCAAACAGGGAACAAAAAGTAAAGAAGTAGGCAGGCAGAAGCAGCTTCTTTGGCTATTGATAGTTTGTTGTCCAAGTAAAAATTTCCCCCAAGATGTGGCTCCTCCAAAGCAAAAAGAGATTGCCTTCTGTTTCAGGATCATGCTTTACTCTCAGAGAGGACAGCTTCTCTTCTCAGTCCAAAGTTAACCCTATCCTGCCCCTCTGAGTGGGCACTTGCAGTTTCATACCAGGTGAAACAGAAGGAAAAGTCACTCTTTGCATCCGGCCATAAGCCAGGCACTGGAGCTACACTGAGTACCTGAGCAGCATGTTCCAGCCATAGCTGCAAATGCCCCAAAAGATTTAGAAATGTTTTTTGAATTATTCACTCAGATAGCTTCTGAAGGGGAAAGGACTTGTCAGATAGAATATGGCTTTCAGGAGAACTTCAGAGGCATCGTGTTCCTACTTATGGGTATCTTCAAATTAAACTATCTCCCTTCAGTGGTGCTAATGTGATCTAGGAAGTGCAAATTAGGCTCTGAAAAGACTGATAGGAATATGCCCTGAAAAACAATACTTTAATGCAGTAATGGATAATCTAATGATATATATTGTGTATAGAGATCTATAAAGCTCAGGTATACATTATGACTAAACAGTAGAAAACACCCTGGCATGGCCCAGGCCTACAATAATATTTCAGTTGTAATTTCCACTTCATCTAAGTGAAAAGTATGTTAATGTACAATCTTATATTTGATTTTTTATATATAAAATGAACTTGCTTTGATTTTTCCTAGAGGACAAGTGCAGTGCAGTTTAAACTTTTCATTTATCTCCAAACAGAATCAAAATTGCAGGGAATAGTAACATGTCTAAAGTGTACAGTTGGGCAGAAATCTACTTTATATTGGAGAAAACATTTCTGTAATTGTGACTTTCAACAAAAAGAGTCATTGTACTGGAAGCAAGGCAACATAAGGAACATAATTTCATCTATCTTTGAAATACTTTAATCTGAAGAGTCTGGTGGTAACAGGCACACAAATCAAGACAAAAAAAATTCAAAGATATATACATTCAAAACCTGCCTGGACATGCTTCTGTATGACCTGGTCTAGGGAATCCTGGTCTGGCAGGGGGGTTGGACTGGGTGATCTTTTGAGGTCCCTTCCAAAGCCTGACATTCTGTGATTCCATGATATGTAAGGTATCAAACTCTTAATTGCATGGTTGATTGTGCATGTAGACAGTGTTTCTTTCACATGATTTCACACTTGTGTTCATTTTATACAAGTCAACTTAGATCTAAGCTCCTGTAAACAGTGGTTTACAGCACATACACTGATTAAAATAATATTGTTTCCCAAGGAAGTACCACAAAGTGCACAGAATTCAGTTTGAGGAAGATATTAGTGATGCATGGCAAATGAATGCTCTACTTCATTACTAATTCTCTTTTCCTTTTCTTTGAACTCTGGCAGCCCTGAGATTTCTCCTCAATCATTCAGCAACCCTATCCTCATCAGACTTTGTTTCAAACTACATAGGAAAGGTTTAAATCACATGATCTCACAGGATCACTAGCTAGAGTCTCCTACATTACACCCTTTTCCTTCAGTGGTCTGCTGACCATGGTTTGGGAAGTGCTGCCTTGTTTCCAGCTTGGGTATAGTTACCCATTGCTAAAAGCATATCCTTCTCCTTACCCTGAGGTATGGCAAGCCCAACCATGCTTTTAAAATAGGCTTTGAAAAATGGAAATGTCAGTGGTTGTTGGTGTGCAACGAAGCTGCTTGGAAATCAAAGAGAAAAGAATAGGGGAAAAAAAAGTTCAAAACATATAAATAAAGAGACAAGAGGCAACTTGAGATAACACAAACATCTCCCAGAGATGGGATTCCATCCTCAGGAAAGACCTCAGGAGCCAAGCTGGGAGTTGTAAATTATTAACACATTTGTCTCCAAAGCATATCCATGCACTGTTATGACACATCTGTGCCCGTGGTCTGTTCTTGGCATTCAGTGCTTAGTAGTTTCTACATAGCTGTCTAACACAAATATATCTGAGCAACATCAATCAGATCAAATTCTAAAGCAGCATCTTCCTGTGTAAGAGATCTTTTTTTTTTCCTTCATTCTATTCACAAGACAATATGAAAACATGCCTAATTAAATGTTCTCCACTTTTCCTGTCTCAGAAAAGAGTTCTTTAATCGTGGGGGACATTCGTTTCTGCTGAAGACTGCATGACTTGAAACTTTGCCTAATAGGCATCAAATGCTAAAGCAGAAGTTTTTAATTACTAGCACAAAGTCTGCAGAGATATGTTTTGTAATGAGGAATGTGGTTAAACAGCAAAGTGGTCCCATTTGCCTTTGCAACAGACTGTTAACATTTCATTTTGACCTATCCTTATACTGAAGTTCTGTTTTCTATCTTAAAAATTGCAGCTTGTTGCATAGTCAGGTAAATACAAATGGGCAAATACTGGACTGCCAATGCAATGCTGAAGCCAGTGGATTTCTGCCTGCTCATATCCACCCAGGATATTTTGCAAACACATTTAAATACCAGTAAGATAATGGCATGTACCAACAAAAAAACCCAAAAAATTATGATATGAGTGCTCTATCTTAAACATAGTGGGAAAGAGAAATATATATTTAAGAGCATGTTTTCTGTTCTCTGGGTAGTTACACATCAAAACTTGCATATAATATCATGTTTTCCCTTATAGTGGTAACACTTAAAAATGACAGTATAAAACAGAGAACAAACAAATAATTCTAGAAGTTTCTTTAAAACCTGCTTAAGGTTAGATAGTGCTATAATTATGCTGAATCAAATGCACCCACCAAGCTTCCATCTTATGCAGAAGGCTTTGTGTACCTTTGTTTAAATATTAAATTAGTTTTAAAGCAGAGGAAGAGAAGGAAGGCAAAGAGGATCTACACCAGCCCCTGTTGCACATCAGTGCAGGAATATGTATGATCCAGCAGCCCTTGCTGGACAGAAATAGCCAGCTGAAAAAAAGGTCACTGATATCACTCCAAAATATGTGTTTAAGTCAGATGTTAATCTCACTCTAAAATATGCATTCAAGTGAAATTCATTTCTCTGCAAAGGTTTCTCTTTCACTCTGCTGATTATAAACAGAACAGAGTCATCAATTGTGGTTTAGAAATCTAGTTTTTAGGCAGACACATTTCAGTTAGGAGAGCTTCTGCCTACAGGAGTGTGGCACAGACAACAATCATTGAAAAGTGCTGTTGTCAAATCCCATCTGGCAGAGGTGGCCAAGAAACATGAGAATGAAAATATTTACCTCTTCTAAGTGGGACATAAACAGATGTGAGCTGAGTTTTGCCTTATATCATCTAGAAAAAACATGGCAATATATAACAGGACTTTTATGTTCTCAGAATTTAATGCATCTCAGACTTAGATCATTAGCTAAGCCAACTTCATGGGTTTAAACAGAACTTCACCAAGGTACTTTTTTTAGTCTGGGGTTTTTTTCCCCTAAAGCTATGTTCAAGAGAGAAAGACCAGATAGTGAAAACAAGAAGATAATCTCTGTGAGTGAAAAGTCTGAATATAATGAAGATATGAAGGTTGGAGGCAAATACAGGAACTTTGGTTTTATTGTGCTGACTTCTTACCTTAGAGTATGTTTCAAAGGGCTAAAGGCTGAGGACAGAAGATCTGAACCTAATTGCAACTCTCAGAGGCTAGTAAGTGAGGGAACAAAGAAATGAAACTCTGAAGAGAAAAATTCAACATAGCTCAGTTCTTCAAAGCAGCAATCTCAAAAGGAACACCCTTTCTACAACTATAATCTGGCACCTTTAAATACAAGATTGGACAAGCCACAAGTCAGTGTGAAAATCTTCTTGTTTCCAGTACAATGGGCATTTTTTTTTCTTGGAGTAATAAACCCTGAAGGAGGCACCAAATTGAAAACAGAGCTGTTGTTAGACAAGAGTGCTTCCTGCTCTATGAGAGTCATGATTGTAGATATCTCTGAGTAACAGTTTCAAAACTGGGGAAACCTGAAAGCTTCACAAACCAGACTATTTTCTTAATGTCCTGCAGCTTTGAGTGCTTCTGAGGTATGCTCCTGATGCTCTCAGTGAGTTGGGCTAGCTCTCTGCAGCTCCTAGTGCTCATGCAATGTCAGCTAATTCTATTTTTTAAAGAAAAGAGAAAGAAGAGGAACTACTGACATATATATTTGATCTATAAACCTGTATTTCATGCCTTTTTGTCTACTTATCAGAATAAAGCACACACACACATATATACATATACAATATATGTGTGTGTGAGTATGTATACATTTTCATACCTGTGTAGCTGTGAGTGCACAAATATCTGCAGGTAATACCCAACAATAAGCAGATTTTTCTCATCAGAAGGTGAGCTGCAGTTGGCTATGTTCCACATTACCATTGGTTTTACAAGTGGGGCACAGTGCTGAGCAGAAAGATAAAGGTGGACAGTTCATGAGAAGCAGCAGCAAAAGATTTCCAGAATTGATGCCAGTAGCAGATGGTGACCTATTGGGATCATACCAGAGCAGTGACTTAGGACAGTGGTGCTCTGGTTGGAGAGGACAACAGTGTTGCATGGTTCCACTCTTCTCTCCATTGCCAGGGCTCCTGGGAGTCTGTTACATCTGCAAGCAGTGGTATGGGCTATCCTACTCCTCACATGGCTTCTGGTTCCCCCACCAGCCAGTCCTCTTTTAAACCAGATTGAGAACAGGTTTCTTCAGTTGGTCAGCAACTTGCTTCCAGATATACCACAGAGCTGATCTGGAGACCACCCTGCAATGAAGGTGCTGGTCTTTTGGCTCCAGAGGAATCCAACTTAACCCCTTTGGAAAAGCATGACTGTTGTGCCTGTGTACAGCAACACATAACATCCAAAGTAAAACAGGAGTACTGGACTTCCAGATTTAGGGAGGAAATCTGTCTCTCTTCCTCTTGTCAGGGGAAGTGAGCAGCATGTGAGGACCTAGTGGGAATCTGTAGCTAAGCTAAAAGTCAAGAGGCCAGGTTGTGCCTGCCCCTGTCACCCCACAAATGAAACCAACTGCCTCTGTTGAGATGCTCTTGTCTGGAAACACAGACAGGGCTGCTGCAAAACATGCAGGTAGAGATATTTTATTATGATTCGTAACTGAACAAATTTTGACTGGTGAACTCAGATGCCAAAACAGAGATATAAATCCTGGGGTGAGAGCCCTCACCCTTGAGGTACAACCCATGGAGACCCTTGGGACTTCCTCCAACATCCATTTCATAGCAGCTGTACATAAAAGCAGGTTCTTGTCTCTCCTCTGGAGGCAGGCTAGTTTCAGTTTCTTTAACCAAAAGTGACAGTACTTGCCAGTTCTGGTGAAGATGGCCTCAAGCCAAGTCTGTGTCTCCTTTCTCATATTGCTGCTGGACAGTCTGTTAGTAAGAAGACTACAGTCCTTGCAGAGGTTGACCAAGACCCCCATATCCTTGAGACCTCATGGCACTGCCTTCTGTCTCCCCATTCTGGCTATTTGGCAGTTTGTGTGACCAAGAGGGCTCATGTGATAGACCTTTTTCTTCAAAAACCTTCTTAGTGTAATAGCTGTGTTTAGGCACATGGTGTGACCTCCTGGGACTCCTCACATTCATATCTGAGGTGATATGGGTATGTAGAGTTTGTAGGACCTGTGATCTGACCTGTACTATCTTTCAGTCCACAAGCAGAGAGACTAGGATAACAGCACAATATCCTGACCATGCTCTCATCACAGAATCACAGAATGGTAGGGGTTGGAAGGGACCTCTGGGGTTCATCTAGTTCAACCTCCTGCTATATATAGCAGGTTCTCCTAGACAAGGTTGCACAGGAATGTGTCCAGGCAGATTTTGAAAGTCCCCAGACAAGGAGACTGCACAACCTCTCTGGGCAGCCTGTTTCAGTGGTCTATCACCTTCACAGTAAAGAAACTTTTCCTTCTGTTTAGGTGAAGCTTTCTGTGTTCCAGTTTGTGCCTATTGCCTCTTGTCCTGTCACTGGACCACACAGAAAAGATTCTGACCCCATCCTCTTCACACCCTTTAGATATTCATAAGCATTGATAAAATCCCCTCTAAGTCTTCTCTTCTCCAGGCTAAACAGCCCCAGATCTTTCAGCCTTTCCTTGTAAGACAGGTAATCCAGACCCCATACCATCTTTGTGGACTGTCTCCAGTAGTTCCCTGTCTGTCTTGAACTGGAGAGCCCACAACTGGACACAATACTCCAGATATGGCCTGACTAGGGCAGAGTGGGAGGGGTGAGATAACCTCCCTCAACCTGCTGGTCACACTCTTCTTAATGGGCTCCAGGATTTCATTGGCCTTCTTGGCCACAAGAGCACACTAATGTCTCATGTTGAACTTGTTGTCCAAGTAGGGCTCCCAGGTCCTTGTCTGCAGAGCTGCTTTCCAGCAGGTCAACCCATAACCAGTACTGGTGAATGGGATTATTCCTCCCAAGGTGCAAGACTCTATACTTGCCCTAGCTGAATTTCATGAGGTTCCTCTCAGCCCAACTCTCCAGTCTGTCCAGGTCCTGCTGAATGGCAGCACAGCCTTACAACTTGTCAGTCACTCCTCCCAGTTTGGTATCATTACCAAACTTGCTGAGGGTACAGTCTGTCCCTTCATTTCATGTCACTGATGAAGATGTTGAACAAGACTGAACTCAGTACTAACCCCTGAGGAACATCACTATCTACATGCCTCCAACTAGACTCTATACCACTGATCACAATCCTATGACAGTATACCTACAGTATCCAGGAGCCAGAATGTGTTCACATATGGTTAGACATTCTGGAAATATAAAGAAGTAATTCATACAGAATAATAACAGAATTTCAGACTGTGAAGTAAAATGTTTAAGCCAATGTAAGAAGCCTGTCTGGAGATGTCCATATCTCAGTTCATCCTTCTTGGTGTTCTGGCAGCTGCCCAATACGTGTTTTTCCCATCAAGGATGACCTTGATCAAAAGAAAACAATTGCTCCATAGTATTTGGTCTTGTTTGTTATTCTCCATGAGGAACAACACCCTGTGCCTCATCTGGGTTCAGATTAAGGACTGTAAAACTGTGAACTATGGGACAGCAGTGACAGAGAGTTCAGGCACAGGATGCAGAAGGGTTAAATGCATGGGAGGTGCACAGCAGATTGGGCTGGTGCATTTGTAGAACCAAGTGGAAATAAAGAAAGCACAGGTTCACCTGAGGGTTTGGAAAAGAGAGTCTATAATAAGAGTAGTTCTGCTGATTGTGGGTTGGTAACCCTGTTAAGCTTTCATCTAATCCTGATCATATAGTTCTCATATCTATCTTTCTACACCCTGTGTACCTGAATTTCCTGTGTCAAGTAACAAATTCTTTACAAAATGAAATAATACTGTAATTCTTCTGGTTTTAGTTAGTGTTTCTCATTTAAACACTCTGACTACCATAATAAACAAGCACAAAATGTTCACATTCCTACTTCACACATGGCATGCTTTTGCCTGCCAAAGTAATGGCAATCCAAGGGTTAATTTTTTTTTTTACATTCTAAACATATGCATGCAACCAAATGTATCCTAGGGCTATGATTCATTTGAGGAGTTCATGGGGTAGAAAAGACTCTCAAATTCTAGCATTTAAGCCTTGTTTGAGGCTTGCATATTTACTGGTGAATCTTTGCATTAAAACATGTTTTAGGTTGCTTCTGAGTGAAGCAGGGCATCCCTGTGAGAAATACACAAACCAGATGTTTTATTTATTAAATAACTCTCTGGTGTCACAACTTATATCTAGGCAAACCTTATTCACTGGCACAATAGGGTGAATTTCCTAATGCAGTTAATGCTTTCCAAGGTCATTCTAATGAGGGGCTAAGGTCATATCTATTGAGGGTCAGAGCCTTATATCCTTTCTTCAAGAACTTTCTCACCATAATCAATGGAATAAGAACAGATTTTCTAACATTAACTATCAGCTGATTCTGTTGGTAATTAGTTCTGGTTTCTGAAATAATCAGAACCCATGTGTGAAGAAGTTCAGTTTTTTGGGGTCCCTGACAGTTGCCACAGTGAAAGACATGGTCTCTCAACAGCCTTTCTGGGTGCCACACCTGCATTTCACCTAAGATTCAGTTCTCTGCCTTCAGACCTGCTATGATACATGCAGTAGGGGAGAGGCTGCAGAGGGTGCCTGTCAGGTCAGGCTCCCTTCTGTTGAAATTCTTCCCAGTTGTCAAAGGCAGAATGTCACAATGTTCTCAAGCAGTTGTGGATGTGAAAAATGTGAAAGCCAAGACATTGCTTCAGCTCCAGCAGCAGCTTTTAGAACTGGCAAAGCTTTAGTAGATTCAAAGAAAGCTTGAAGAAAAGTTTGTGGTTTACAGTGCCAGGAAGTGTCTGGGAATTTGCTTTGAGCTCTTATAAACTTTTAAAGAATATCACTGGATCTGGACAAGGCTACCTTTGCCTAATGGGCTGTCAGTGAGCTTTAGCATCTCAAAATCATTCCTTGCCCTCGGAAAAAGTCCAGTCCAACTCTGGCCCACCTATCCCTCAGTATGGGGTGAAAATGATCTGGTTTCCAGCAACTCTCTGTACTGTTGTCTTTGCAAATCCTGGCCATGTCACACCAGTGTTGGGGAGTTTGATGAGATGAGGAGAGGAAGAACAAGAAGTGTGGGCTACAGACCCAGGGCTGCTTCAAGAACTAACCCTGGTGTACAGCAGAGAAGTGTGTATACATACTGCTCCCATTTGTCCAGCAATATACCTAAATGATTGATAGGATGTTATGGCACACATGTAGGACCTGTGGCTCCAAGAGATCAGGAGAAAGAAACATTTGCTTTAATTAGTTTGCCAAAAAAGGACATCCAACTCCTCCCTGATGCATTAAATTGCTGTTCTTGGCTCCAGTCACCCCTGGCTTGAAAGATGAAGAAATGGGAGATGTGGAGCTCCTCTAGATTGGGACATCTTCTGTCCCAGTTTGCTGCAGGCCAAGGATTCTTGACTTGCTGGCCAGACCCCAGGAGATAAGTCCTTCACAGGCCTTTTGTCATCGATGGGCAGCAACATTGCTAACTGAGTCACCAAGACCTGCACTGAGAAATGTGCCTCCTGTGGCTTTCAAGGCTCAAAAATATCCCAGGACCCTGGTGTTCAAGGATTGCCAGAGAAATGAAGGTTTTGGCCAGGCAGCTGGCCATTGTCTCTGACTCAAGCCAGAGGGAGATGAGTAACAACATCCACAACAGAGAGAACAACTGTGAAAAGAAAGAAAAATCATCTGATATTGATGACCCCTGAGCAAACCCAGAGGGACCTTCTCCCTCCTAGTACCCAGCTAAGGTGCTGTGGGTGCCCACCCACCCCAGGAATCTTTCTATAAACCTACCAGAATATATGCAAGTGTTGAATATAAAAGCCAAAGCTCACCATGTCTCCATCCACAGCCTTTATACTCTGCCATGGGCCCATAGCATATTTCTGCATGGAGTTATTATTAAAATGCAATTCCTCAGCCAAAATATAGCAATATGAAATTAGGGAGTTTATCAAACCCTCTCTGGTGTTTTGAACATTTATCTGTGACTTCTTTAATTTGCATGTGTTTAATTAAAGACATTTTTCTACAGACTTCTAATGCAGCAACAAATATTCCTCTTTTGACTTCAAGACAACTATCTAGAAGTTATTTTCTGTAGGTTGGGAAAGAGCAACTTGTCCAAGAACCCATGGCACATGAATCTCATCAGCTTTCATTCAATCTGATCAACCTGTAATAGTTCCTTTTCAAAATGGCTTCAACAGTGCCAAAATGTTTGAAACACTTGAGCAGCAACTCTCATTGTTTTGAATTGTTCAGCACAAGTTTGTTTTGAGGTCCAGCTTGCAACATGGCATTCTTTAGAAATACTTATTTTTAAAAACATTTAAAATGCTCTTAAGGGGTTTATGTTTCCTTTGATCCATCACTGACTTGCAACATCAGGACAGGGGATGTAATTTGGAAAAGAAGCCTCCTCATAATTTTCTCTTATGGTATACTACTTTTATCTAAAGTTTCTAGGTTTTTCCAGACAGGAAATGGATTTTCAGAATCAATGGCCTTCAGTGTTACTCTGTTTCACAAAAAGTGTTATATCATCAAGAATATTTACAAAATAATGCCAAGATATCTACTGATTTACACATTGAAGGAAAATTGTGGGAGGGAAGGAATGCAGCTATTACTTTTGTGAAGAGATCTACAGTTAGAAAAATAATTTTGTGTTGCTTTTTCTCAAGAATTTCCTGTATGTCAGATCTAGACTATTCCTGGGAAGCAGGATCAAGTAATCTATAGCAAGCACCTTAGCCAAACTAGCTGTGCCTTGGATGGCAGAAGGAAAACATTCTGAGAAGGTAGGTAAGCCCATGAGTAACCAGTAAAAATGACTCAACACCTAGAAGCAATGATATGCTTGACTGATATTATCCATCATTCTCTTTTTGCTGCCCAGTGAGAACACTCCCACATACCAATCCAGTAGCTGAAGCCCATGATGGAAAGGTTGGAGATCACCTTCTGTATTAAAAGATTCAGCTAGAAACATTGACATAACATGCCATTGTGTTGTTTCCAAAAATCAAATAAAACCTATAAAGACTCTGAATCAAAATCTGCTTTTACTGTTGCATTACCAGCCACCTTGATCTTCTTGTCATGTCTGAAAACTCCTTTGTATGGCTGGAAATTCAAAGGATCACTGAAGATTTTCCTGTTGATATTGGAGACAGCAGTGAGCTCTCCATGTGAAAACCTATGAGTTTGACAAATAACTTTACATCTTAAAAGACAAATGGAGGAGAGAGTAATATAAACCCAGAGTGAACCATGATATCATTTTGCTACCCACAGAGGAAGGTGAGATTTTTAGAAAAGAATTTATACTTTAATTGGTCTGATTTAAATCTGTAAGAAAAAAAAGAAAATCACTAGAAAATCATTTACCTTTTCCAGCAGACTGGAGTGGTTTATCATATGTGTACCAGGCAATGCAATATGTTCTCACCTTTATTAACCACAGGAGACTTTCTTTGGAAAACATAGCTATTTTTGGATTTTCCTTCATTGGTATGAGCACAGGAAACATGGACAAAGGCACAGAAGCATTTTTTTTCCCCATCACCTTTCTTTAAAGACTCTGTTCTACTAGATTATCTCTACTATTCCTTTCTAATTCTTGAAAAAGTAAATATGCTGGTGGATCTTTTGGCTTCCAGAGTATGTATTCAGCTGCATTATAGTCTAATGCAATTGGATTTAGAAGCCACTCCTCTTCCTCTACCAGTCAAGTTAGCTGTTGCAGTAAGACCTTGCCCTGAAACTGTTTATAATCTACACTAAGAAAACAGACTGGGAAAAACAAAAACACAAAAAGGAGAAAGGGCTCCAGTCTCACTGTCATGCTATGTGGAGTAGCTCAGGCCACCTCACCCTCTTCCCAACACCTGGTTGCCAGGTAGACAGCCTTGGTACTTGAGGATTTTCAGCACTTTTCTAAATCAGAAGCATGAGAAATACTCTGTGGAAACCTACAGAGTGAAGGATTTTCTTCCATTGAAATCACTAACTGAATTCCTACTGCCTTCAAGGTGAACAGGCCCTCCATCCAAAGAATATGAGACTGGGTCAACACCTAGAGCTTCCAACCTCTTTCCATTTGTGACTCTCCAAGGGATACACTAGCACCCTCATAAATGCACACCAGCACTATAAACTGACCTTGCAAAGCTGCTTTGCTTCCTCTCCTTTTGTGAATGCCTGGGAAACAGACCACATCTCTGGAGAATCTCCTGGCAACTGGTGGAAAACCTCTGTACTCATGGTACAAAGTGTCAATTGGCATAGCTAGGCTAGATACCTGAAGATCATACATCCTATCCAGCAATGTAATATCAACAAGTCCCTGCTCCACACATGCCTAATAACAACAGACTGGTTCTGTCAGATCATTTCCACTGTTAGAAATGTGGTGGTGCAGCTATCTCCTGGCAAGGCTGACACCATCGTGGGGCTTCCTTCTGCTTACAGAGGCTCTGAAGCACAGATAAGCACCATGAAAGAAAAAAGGTCTGATCACCAAAAAAAGCAATGTACAGTGCTAGATACTAACCACAGAGCCATGAAATTATTCCCATCTGTTATCCAGTTGTAACAGATCATCAGAGCATGCATGCAGCAGTTTAAAAACAAGGTAAGAGCTAATTACCAGTGGTGACAGTATACTGTGGAAAAGAGGAGACCATTTCCCACCCAGAAGGTGGCAAGGTGAGGTGTTGCTCATTTCCTTTCTGTAGTTGGGGAGAGATGGGAGGAGGGACTGTTTCCCAGCTTAGAAATGTCACTTGCTAGGTGGTGACAGACAGCAAGGGTAAGGTGAGGGAAGAAAGGGAGTTCTTTCACCTTCATGAACTGTGGTGATCTTGCTGTCATTTCTGATCCATTTTTGTCTGTGACTGTCAAGAGAAAACAGGACAAATAAATCAACAGAGCCCTGTGAGCAGTCCCTGCAGTTCTGGATGTTCTTGACACCTCAGCTGGAGACATATTTTGCTGCTCAAAATTATCCCTTATGTATTTGGGGCCAATAAGCCACAAAACCACCAAGTGAGTTGCTCCAAATATCAATTATAAGAAGAGACAGCAAACCAAAGTTTGGAGTTCATTTTGAAAAGTACAGCCTAAATGAGATCCTTCTGCAGACATTCATGCTATTTATTAGCTGCTGTTTCCCAGCTTATTTCAAAGGGTAATTGTATGCATAACCTGCCACATGCCCCATTTTCTTGCAAAGGTGATGTACATTGCGAGCCCTGAACACTCCTAAAGAGCAACTCAGAAAGCAAACTCTGCAGTCAGAGCACTGCCTCCAGCTTGACTGGACTGACAGAAACAAGCCAGGGTTGAAAAGGCCACAAACATCTCCAGAGGCTCTGAGAGGGAGTGTGGGGAGTGTCAGCAGTGCGGCGTTCCCCTGCCGCCCCCGGAGCCCACGGCCGCTGAGCTGTGCCAACTCGGTGGGAGTGAACAAAGGGAAGTGGGATCCAGGGAGCAGACAATTTCCACAACATGTTCCCTGTGGCCATATTTGTGCCAGAAAACAAACAAACAAACAAAAAAGAAATAATAAAAAGAAATCTTTGATTTCTGTTGGTTTGGAGTTGATTCCAGCGATGGAGCCAGTGGAAATAAAATAGCTAATGAATGTACAGTTTCAATAGTGGTTTACTCCTCCTTGTGAAGGACTCAAAACTTGCTGTTGTGAAAGCCCCGTGGGCCCCCAGTCCTGAGAGATGCAGACCAGATGTTGGTGGGCCTTCCCAAGAAAACTAGCCCTTGCTGCAAACAACTGGCAGGGATGGCATGGAGCAGGGACCAGTCAGACTCTGCCTGCCACTGCTTGCATGGCAGGAGGGTCTTCTTCAGTCACCATTTTAAACCACTTTCCTAATCCAAATGAGTTGTGCAGAGAAATGAAGTTTCTGTGACTTCTGTACCTGGCTCTAAATGTCAGAAATGTTGTGGTGCTAATTGCCTGCAACCCCTAAGGGAAATGAGCTTTCTCATTTAAATGTGCTTTCACCAGACCTAACAACATGGCCTTTCAAGTCACAGGAAAACACAAACCCTACACAAGACTCTGACCCTCCAAATGATATTCAGACATCTCCCTACCACAGCACCTGTGAGGGATGAGAGTACCTAGGAGTGGATTTTGATGACTTTAGTCTGTATCTTGTCAGATACCACATTCACAATATTTATTTCAACTGGGAATCAAAAACAGTCTCCATGTTACACCAAATTGAAGTCTCAAGTGCATTTCTTTGCCTGAGTGATTAACCCCTAGTAATGAAGGTTTGAAATTGAGATATTAACTGCCAGAGGGGTAGATGAAGTTGCTTTAATAAGGCTAATTAGCCAGCACTTGCAGCAGTGCTGGGTGTGCTCACAAGCCTTTGGCAGCCAGGCTCAGGGATCAGGTCCCTGGCTCCTTGCAGCTTATCAGCGTCAGGCAGAAATGCCTGCAGTGAAACTCACCTAAAGACAACAGCTAGGTCCTCAAAGAGGCATTTATCCAAAGGCAAAGCCATCACATGGAGAAGAGACACAAGCACAGCCATGCACCCTTAGCCCTACTGAGGCTGTAGTCTTCTAACCTTGATGGGAGGCTGCTGAGGGGCAGCACAGCAAGTGGCACAGCAGCAGCACACTGCTTGCAGCAACCACGTTTGGCCCATGCACTGCAGCTGTTATCTTAGCTAGGCCTTATCATCCTGATTTACATGTTAATTGTAGGATGATTTTTAGTCCTTTTTATCCTTCCCTTCTCTTTTTTATTTTCTAGAGATCAGAAATATTTCAGTCTTGAATTGTAACTTTTAAGGTAATGAAAAAGAGAGAGAAAACAAAAGGCTAAGGCTTTTCATTCCAATTTTTGAATTGGCTGACACATTAGGAAGATTGGGAGTTTCTCTAACAAAAGTATCTACATAAGACTTACACCCTTCCTCTGATCCTCTTGTGCTGCTTTGCTTTTTGCCAACTGACAGGTTAATCCAAGCATAAACGATTGCATTAACATCCTCAAAATTATTTTCCATGCTGTTGATATTTTTCTTTAAAGAGTCTCATAAAAAGTGAATCCATAAGAAGACTTGGAATAATTACAACAATTTAATTGACTTAGAGGTACTGAGCCACCCCCATAAAATAGACTCAAATGGCCTAATTACTAATACACCATATGGAGGAAAAGCAGAGGTGTGGTGCAGTCTGTTGATGGATCAATTAGTACACAAGGCAGAGGATTGTGTCATCATCGCTCTTACCATCAAAACAAAATCCTATTTTGCATGTGCCTGTAATATCACAGAAAACATCTTGGTTTTTTCCACTTGTGTAGCACCTTCTTCAAAACTAAGATCTCAAAACACTTTGAAAACATTGAATTAAACTATCTCTGCCTCTGCTTTATTCCCTGCAGGTTAGGAAGGTGGAAATAACAACCTTGTTTACCTGCCATGTATAAGTAAATAACTTCTAGAGCAGCCAGTTTCTTCACACTCCCCCAAAAACTCTCAGCACTTCCACAAAGTATAGGAAAACTCCCAAGAGTGAAGAATCTGCCTCTGTGAGTACAAACTGGTGAAGGGCATTTGCCTTCTCAGTGTAGGACAGGACAAGGCCCCCCCAGGTGTCTCCTTATCTTCCAGAGTTTAGCAAGGCATTGAGAAATTGCAACGTGGTGCAAATCTCTTCACTGCTTTTATCAGTACAATACACATTGCATTCTGGAGGGAAAGGTTACTAGTGTGTATTCTTTCACCCCCAAATATGATGGAATGAATTGCTCTAAGCAGTTCATGCTGTTATAGTTAAGAGGAGCTACAGCTGGTGGCCTCTCATCTTAGGCTTGGATTTAAGTGCCTATAAAATTTTTGGGAAGGGTTCCTGGGGAAAAAAAAGTATGTTGCTAAGATTTAAAATGAGCTGCTATTCATATAAACTTCTTCTGTCAAAACTGTAAGTTTCTGGGCTTCCTGAGGCATCCTCATCCCCGTGCACTGGAGGAGCCCACCCTCCACTGTTACACTCTGATGAGGTCATTCTGTCAGTGGAGTGCCACCTTTCCTTCTACACATCTGCTACACTAGTGCAGAAGAAGACTTGGTTCCTGGGATAGTCTCTCTGAAGGTGGACCCTACCATCCCACCCAAATGCACTATTTTCAAGAGGTTGTACCTGTGTACAGGAATCAACTTTTGTTGACTGTTCCTGATTTCTCTCTTTGCTCTCCATGTAGAAATGCTACATTTAATTTAAATCTCTGACATCTGTTCTGTTCTTTGATCAGTCTGCTTTTCATGTTTTCACTCATTTTCTGCTGCTCCTTAATGTGGGAAACTGTGCCTTGTGCACAATTACTGTTTTGCTCCTCCAGGTTTCATCTGATATGCATTGTAGCAGAGAAAGCTGCTGCTTTCCACTTTTCTTACTCAGGGCACAATCTAAATCTTTGCTTGCAACATTGCTCTCAGGTAAGTTATACAGTCCTGAAAATTTAAATAGATATTGAAATCAACTCTAAACTAATGCTTTACCCCTGGAAGGACTTTTGACTGCCATCGTTTATCTGATTCGGCTGCTGTCTCTTCATGATCATTTTTTGTGCTTTTGAAGTCAAATCTCAGACAGAACAGCTGTTTACTCAGTCCAAGATATTTAAATGTCTTGGGCAACTGTCTCTGTGAGGCTCCTCTAGTTGTTTGGAAACAATAGAGATTGGAAAGCCAGATACTTTTAAAATTTGTCTCAAAATGAGTAAAGGTTGGGCAAAACTTTAAACACTCAAAATCATACATTTATTCTGAAGAGCTAGGTCCAGCATTTTATGTTCTTCTGGAAGGACTTAGGCAGGAATCAGTATGTCTCAAGGAGCTGTCAGAATAAACATGGCTTCAGGTTTCACCCACCACACAAGCAAGACCTCCAGGAAGCTGCCTGATGTTAAGGCTGTGGAGAGAAGTAGCCTCTCTTCCTAAAGGAACAGCTCCACATATTTGTGAGGGGAAGGGGAGTTGCTTCTCTGGGTACTTTTAGAGGTGTAATAAATTATTTCAATGGAATATAATTGCTAACTTCCAGAAAATTACTCTTATAAACTTTAAGAATAACCAAGGCATGACTGATAGCATCCATTGTACCCAGGGAAATTGAGTTGTCTGAGTCTTTGAAGGTGCTTGCTATCAATAATAATCCTCCAGTGGCAAACTGTTGGACTGTATCTCTTTGTATGGTGGGCACAGTGCAATAAAAGCTATCTCACTCCTCTTGGACTGATTCCCTGGCTAACCTCCTCCTCCTCCCACTATCCATGTGCCCAGTCACATCCCCTGACAGGAATGCTGCATAATACTAAAACATTATGGGAACCATATGTCTAGAAAATGAAGCAGGCTTGCAGAATGAGATGGTCTCTAGTCAGAGTTTGGTGTTATTTCAAAATGCCTGAAGCACAGCAGTACTTCTATGAATTCTACTGAGTAACTGCTGGCCATAGGAGGAGTTGGACCTAAGGAAAGACAGAACTCCTTGACTGCACATCCAGTCAAGGAATGGGACTTGCAGGTACATGAATCTGTCCATACAGGCCTTACAGCCATATAACAAAGCACACACATGTCATGTCACATTTTACTCCTGTGCTTGAGTTGTCCCTCAAGTACCATTTCTCTACTTGTCTTTTCTCATGTTGCACTCAGACAATAAGGCATCATTATTTTAACACATTGACTCTTTCCTGGATAATGTTTTTGAAAACTCAAACATCTTTTATTTTCTGTGAAGGTAAAAACACTGCTTACCCTATACATATGCCCATGAGACACTTAGTCAGTAGACTTCCTGCACTGTGGGCAGTAGCTGCCCCATAACAGTCATTTGTGATCAGGGATCACTGGACATCTCAGGGAGACAGGAGCCTCAGAGTCAATTTACATTGGTATTTTTCAGCATACATGACTGAGTACCAGTCTACTCATAGAAAGACTATCCTTCAGAAAGAGAAAAGAAAATCATCACTGAATAATTTATCCTCTGTAGGAGAGCAGCTATAAAACTGAAACTGCAGTTCAGCAGGGAAGTACATCTACCACTTGAAACTCCTACAACTGCATCAGAAATGCTGCAACCATAAGGTAAAACACATTATTTGGGCAATGTACCACCCATTCATCTTCATTCAGAAATGTTGATTTGTATCAAGTAGATCTCAGCTTAGACTAGGTATTGTTGGTCCATACCACTCTAACTTAAGCTGTACTGAATGTCACCCATCCTCCCTCAGCTGGTGTGAAGCCAACATAAACTCCATATGGTGTGTTCTGGCTAATTTGACAGAAATGTGATCATGTGCCCATTCTTGAGCCAGATCAAATTTGTACTTCTGCAAGATCAGTCAGCACACAGGCCTCCAACTAATGGCTGTGGAGCCTCAACATGAGCATGAGCATTGTACAGGTTCCTGTGACCGAGGCCCCTGGGGCTTGGAGAGCTTCCAACAAGCTCCTCAAACTACCAGGCTCTCAAACCAGCTACTTTTGGCTTCCTTACATTTTATTTTTCTGCTACATTGAGACCTATCTCAATAAAACAGGACATCAACACCATCCCATACCATGCTGCTTTCCTCCAAAAATTTTTGCCAGGGAGCATTTACCATTTGAACTGTCACCCCCAGCCCTTAGTCCTCTAAGTCACTCTAAGTCCTCTAAGTCCTCTAAGTCCTCTAAGTACATAGTAGGGGACCCTTCATCACTAGCAGATTAGTTAAGGGAGAAGAATAAAGCCTAGAACCTGATTTATTCAACATTTTAATGCCATCACCCTCTGAACATGCTTTTTTACATTTGCAGCAATAGCTGCTGTGATCTCAGCTGTGTGGATACACTTAGCAAGGGTATAGCTGTGATAGTTAGGAGGTACTTTTCATGGTTTGGGCTAGGATGGCTTTCTAAATGAACAAAGCTGCCTTCATAGGAAACTCTAACTTTATGTCCAGTTTGGCTGCAGCTGATATAAACTACCAAAGAGTACAGACTTCATTATTTCAGGAAAGCAGTAATGTTTTAAATCCTTGTGCCTGGCCTGGAAACTTCTTGCAGATGCTGACTTCAAAAGGGTAGAGAGAGATAATTAATAACCTCGTTGATGCCATTTAGGTTTCTATACTTTATACTTTCTCACTGAAGTGTTTTGAAATACATAGACTTTGCTCAAAGGCAGAGTTTTGTAGAACATTCTTTTTTCCTTTTCTGAACTTTCCTTTTGAGTTATACCTTCAGAGTGAAATACCATATGGCAGACACACATACACACACACTTCTTAGCAGGGTAATGAAGTTCCACAGAAATTACATACTTCTTCCCCCAGGGAATAGTTCTGCCTGTACTTCACATAGCCAATTTTATACAGCCCTTTCCCTGTAAGACAACTCACAAAGTCTATTTTAAGGGACGAATTCTACTGATACTTATACTGGAGTAAACCTAGAGCAATTTTCTTGAAGGTTTTGAATGTACTTCAGATTTATGCTGGCATAACAAGGCTCTCAATGTGATCTAAGTTGGTGCTTGTAGTAGGAGACCCAAAACCCATGTTTTTTCATGTCACTTACCCTGAATTTGTCACCCATATTTGCACACCATCAGCATTCACAACATCAGCAAAAAACAACAACATGAAAGGACAACTTTGTTAGAACTAATCTCTCTAAATCTAAAGTCACTGTGGAGCTGAGATACTGGGAGGCAAATTCTGAGATCTTCTTTACTTTGCAAACATCACTCCTGAGGTAAATGCAGGTTTTCATGGAGCAAAGCATGAGTCAAGAATTAAAAAATGTATTTCTTTTGAGAGCATTTAATTTCTAAACCTATCACAAATACACAGCTTAAGCAATCTTCTATAATGTTACTTTATTTTCAAAGAACAAACAGAATTGTCATTTTGTTTTTCTACATGGAAGACACTCTTTTAATTCCAGAAGTAGGAGACATATGACACGAATGCAAGCTAAATTTCAACCATAATAGACTCTGCATGTTGCCACTTCAATGACCTTTTAATCTTTTGGAGTTTAACCATTTCCTAATGTCTCCTAACAGCCATTTTCTTGTTGGGAAAGCCCTTTCTAACTGATAACATCTAAACAACCTCATACCTTAATTAGAAAAATTCTCCCATAAATATTTATGTTGCTTTGATTAGGCCATTTACTGAATCCAGCTACCCATTATGAGTTAAAATAGAGTGCCTTGTTTTGAGAAGCCTGGGGCATGACATAGTTTATACTAGGGGACTTTAAGTTGTAATTCATCTAATCAAGTGCCTGACCTCTTGCCTCCAAAGTAGCCAGTAGTCATCTGAAGAAAATAACCTTCTGCTGAGCATAGCATCCTTCAGACTGTATTTTTGTAGGTTGGAAATAAATAGGACACATATTTAAACAATTCATTTACTACAGAATAGCCTCATGCCCATCTGTTTTTTAATGCTTCAACAGTCAACATGTGAAAAATCTGAAGGAGAAAGAGGGCAGCCTCTCTTTTCCAGAAGGAAATACAAGAAGTCACAGAAGTACTACAGAAGGACTCTTACCCAAAGCATCTTGCTGCTGCTTAATGAGGCTCCCATGCCACATTGGTGCTGGGGGCACTGCAGTTGTTACTGGTTGTTCATGGAGCTAGGTACCTGGTGTGACACCTCCTGTTAAGAGGGTGATGAGAGATTTAGGCAGCCTGTTCTCAAGGGCTGCTCTCTGGCTCCTGAGGTGCAGGAAGCACTAAAATGGAGTGGTGCATATAGTGCATGCTTCCTTCCTTTAGCTGGATATGGAGCCAGAAGACATGCCTTGGAAAGAAGGCAGTGGGAATTGCTCTCTTTTAGGTGCCTAAAGCTATTTTAGTGCTTGGAGTGTGTTTCTGAGTGTAGCCTTTGGACAACCTGTACAGGTCAATACAAGGAAATGTAGCCATGCCTGGGAGCTGGAAAGCGACTGTCGCACTGCTGAACTGATAACACTCCTCAGCACATTTTTGGCTGTCTTACTCTGTCACATTATTCCCAGGCAGAGTTTTGGCAACAAAATTTTCCAAGGCTGTTGCTGGGAAGGAAGCTTGTGAGAGATCACCTCAGTTTGGTGGCTGAGGTGTCTTTTTAGGAAGACATAGCCATTCCTGGCCAGCTGGCCTACACGCATGAAAGAACTGCTGGGCATGTTTCATTTACTACCATTGATGTCATATCTGACATTTAATGTGCTAATTCCATGTCTAGGTAAAGATCCAAGATTGCTTCAAGAGTTCCAACTCCTTCAGCATCAAATGGGAGAAAATGTTGCTTCTTAAAAGATTTTAAAATAAATTCTCACTTCATTCATCCAAAATGTTCCTTACAGGAAGAGTTGTCTTCACTAATTCCCTGAAATCTGAGCCTAACTTGGAGTAAGATGTTTAAAATGACATGGCTCTTTTTTTTTCTGCTTTCCACTACTTATGTTATGCTCATTTGTAAAGATACAATTCTAGAGTTAATTTATCACAGTCAAAGTCCCTTTTGTACTTTTTCCAGATGAAGATTTCCTTCTTTCCATTTCCTTCTCTGGGATGTGATTAATTCACCTTTAAAGTAAAAAAAGTCTCCCTCCTCTACATGTTGCCTTTGCAGCTGGTCACTCAAATCAATCCCCATTATTTTTCATCTCAGTTTTTTCATTTCACTTAAGATCACACCTACCTTATTTATTAATCTGGGTACTTTACAGCAGCAAATTTGCTTTGAAACAGTTAACAAGTAAGGAAGTCTGAAAATACACAAGATTCTAAACAAAAGTTCCCTTCATGTTTTATCTATTGTTATTTATCTCCTTCTTACCCCATTTCCTCCTTTCTACACCAAAAAAAAAAAAGGGTAAGCAAGCAATAGGATTTTCTGTGGCTTCACTGTTTATTTATTGTAAATACAGTCCAACTTAAATTACATATTCTTGCCAGACAGAATCTAGTTACATTTTAGTAGTATAATGTATTGTCTTGTTTTGGATAACAATTTTTGTTGTAACTGTGGTTAATGTTTTAGTTAGTGTCAACTCCAGACTTCCTAAATCTGTTTCATGATCACCATATCATGATACTGACCTTGAAATAATAAGATTAGAAAAATAATCATTTTAAGTTGTCCTATGTGCAGTCTGGTTTCTGAAGAATTAGGGGTCACATTTTTGAGATTTTTTTCTTTCCAACCACACCAGGAGCTTTCTCTATTAAAAAAAAGATAAAAACAAAGCTGAGCCATTCTGCTGACTGAAAGAAGTGCTACAAAGTGGTGCTTGAAGAGCAACAAAACAAAAACGATCATGAGAGTCACATTTAAAATGCTGGAGGCTGGCTGCATTGCTTTTGCTGAGTTGTGAGCCTTACTGCACGCTTGGAGAGCATAGGTGTGCACCAACTGAAGTTTTCAACCATTTCAGAGATACTGAGCATCAAAAGCTCTCCCTGACATCAGTTATCCAGTGCACCTAGAAATAAGCTATTTGACATAGGTAAGCTTGGCATCATAACCCTTGTCTGAAGGCCTGTTAGGAAGGTAGAAGGGCAGTGAGTAATCTCTCTTTTAAGGCAGGACTGCAAATGAGATGAGTACAGGTAATGTGAATTCTTTCTCTTCCGTGGCTTTTGTTGGCACTGTACTTGGTACTGATTATTAACAGCTGGCTCCAAAGGGATTTGCCAAATTTATTCTGTCTCTCCAGAAGAATTCTGAGTTCTGATCATGGATAAATAAAATAATATCTGCTTGAATTCACAGGTCAGACCATTTTGTTATTCGTTATTCTCTCCTGAACACTGATTCTGTCTACATAAGCTCAACTCATCTGTGACACCATTGATGACTGCATGAGATGCTTGGAATTACTAGGTACAGAGTGGATTTTAAAGCCTTTTACCCCCATAACATTTCAATTTTCCTCAGCTAAAACTGTTTTCTCTCTTTCTCTCAAGTTACTTACCACTCAGCCAGCCCAGTTTTCACCTCACACTTCACAGCAGGACCATTTGCATCACCCAGCAAACCATCAGCTTCCAATGCCTCAGCTTACTCTGAGAAATGACCTGTTGCCTGTCAGTAGCATATTCCCATGCCTCAACTTTCCATCCATCAGTTAGCAATGAAAATGAGTAAACTGATGTCAACCAGAGAAAACCCATCTACAGCCTTAATCATGGAGACTTATTCTTTGGAAGTGTATTGCATGTGCCAAGGGGTTGAATAAGACAGAACATCTACCATATAGGTTTGCTTGTTCAATTATTTCTGACACCAGCTGAGGTAATGAGGAGAAATTTCTGCAAGCAATTTTCACCTACAAGGCATCTCATTGAAATGGCCAGAAACTATTTCTCTGTCTGGAACAAAAAAAAAGAAAGAGAAACTCAGCTAAAGTGAGGATATAAGGGGGTCCTAGAGCAGAGATGGATGAAGAGAGCATATGTGGAAAGATCTGTTTCAGTAGGAAACTTCAGAATTGTGAGCAGAGGTTCCAGCAGTCAATTTGGCAAAGGAGATACAAGCATGGAGGATTGCTTGAACCTCATCATAATTGTGACAGCCACAGGGGCTAGGTGAAATCAACTGTAAAATCTTAGAGCAACTGGTCCTTCAAAACTCAAGCATTTCAGCATTTCCAGTCAGTCCAAAAAAAACCCACTGTCAATATTATCAAACTTCCATGTCATATTTTAGTCCTCCTATACACATCAAAAGGAAGAAGCACAGATAAAAATATCCTTGATAATACTAAAAGATTTTCAAGGCTCTTGTTTTTCAGCTTAAGGATGCTTTTGTTCCAACTCACAGCCTTTGATTCTGGGTATAACCAGAGCTTGGGTTGCGTCTGATTTTATCCAGCATCACCTTGCACTGAAATTATCTGCCGAAGTTTTATCATGACAACCTGCTTGATTGAGGGTAAGTGCATTTGTCTGATAAAGGAACACCAGTGTCCTCCTCTTTGATAAGCTCTCATGGCTCTCAGCAAGGTCCTGTAGCCACCACTCACCAGATGGGCAGTAAGCCATATTAGTAATCTAACTGGGATCCTACATAACCCAGCGGAAGACCAGTTTATGAGGACTTGGTCTCTTCTAAATTGGGTGCTCACACACCTGGAAAAGTCTCCATCATCATCATTTTCCCAAAGGACACAAATCTTACCTTTGAAGTGCCAGTATCTCTGTCCTTTATGGTAAAGCTCTTTTAACTGGCCATGGTCTAATCAGAATTTCCATTCTCTGTATCTCAGCAGTCATCCTACACTAACCAAGAGGCAAACCCTATGTTCTGTCGTGTGTTTAAAGGGCTTGTTTAGTGGTTTTCCTCTTAGCCATCCCTCCATATCACTGATATGGTATCAATGAGATCAGTGTGTTGCTGAAAACACTGAATCATCTCCATTACTTTTCACATTTCCATGCCTCTGAATTGTCACTAAATTTAAGCTCCAACTGTCCCAAGCTCCTCTGATACCAAAGCACTGCAACAGATCACGTCTGTTAATCACCAGGGACTTTAACATTTTAAGAGCAAATTATTCACCCTCTCCATATGTAATTTAACTAACCCTGGTGAGACCATCTTGGCTGACAATTTGAGGCTACATACACACAAGGGTACTCTCAGAAGGTTTGGATTATGATGCTTAGCAACAAGGTTTCATTTTCCTCCATTATTTTTTTCTGGTGATCACTCTGAGTTATCCCCCAAAAGGGGCTGGGTCTTTTCCAGTTCTACAACTATTAAAAGAACAAAACAGGTGCAGAGGACCATGCTCCAGATTTGGGAGTGACAACCATGAAGGCTAACATCAGGAAATGAAAGGCAATATTCCTGCTGTGTATTTTTTGGTTGCCAAGGCTGACATGAGAGTGTCTTTACATGGAGAAAGAGTTGAGATTCACCTCTTGGAATTCCTTGCCTCATTTTATCTTCATTTCTGACACATACAGAAGGGGTCTGAGTACTTTTCCTTGCAATTTCTTTTACAGTCATCTATGGACCAATGGCTCTAAGTTCAGCTTACTTTTTGTCAACAAAGGGTGTTTTTTCCTATTTCTATTGTGCTGCAGGACTCTGTGGTTCACCATGAATGTTTCATGCTGACATTTATGGGTGATCTGCCTCAGCTTTCCATAGTTCTTGCCTCTTAACAGCCATGGAAGTAGTCCAGCAGGCAAATGGTGTAGACATTATGAATTCACTGTTCTTCTCTTGCTATTCTTGCTATTGTTTATCCCCCTGGCCTCTTGCAGGTGAAGAACCCTCGCTGGCTATCTCAGCCATGGCCAAGATCTCCTCTGCTATCACCCAGGCATTTGCTGCATAACAGAGGAGCTGGTGCTTAGCAGTCCTTGAGTATGAACTGCACTGACACTACAGTCTGACTTCCACACTAGGACCTTCTCATCTGGCACATGTCTTGCACAGCACTTCCAACACCAAGCAGGAGCAGATGGAGGAAGAGCAGGAAATGAAGCCTTGCTGAAACTGCAATTGCCACCATTCTCTGTGTGGCTGTCTCATTTCCTTGTGAGACTTGTAAGGATCAATCCAGGAGGGACAACTGGTAGACTGGTCTCCACAATATCTCTGCTTCTGACTTGCTGTGCAGTGCAATTGCCACTTTGCATGAAAGTAACAAACAGCCCCTTGGTTCCACTCCTGCTTCCTACAGTTTGTTCTCACTGCAAGGCTGTGAGACTCTCAAGGCCAGACAAGGTCCACAGTCCTCAACAGCTCCACCCAAAGACTACTATTTGCTCTTATGCTGCACTGTGCTGTGAGGGCTTCTTTCCTCTGGCAGTACCCTGCACCCCAGGCTCAAAGGAGCTAATGTAGTGTTTCCCTCAGAAGCATTGGTGGAAACAACCTTGTGAATAAAAGAAGCCTCCAAAGGAAACAAACAAAACAAAAACCCTGAGAATTCATTTGGGTGCTGGGACAAGCATGTAAAGCTATTTACAGTGATTTCAGGCATGAGAACGAGAAGAGGTAGCCAGGATTGCTGTGAGGTCTCTCAGCTCAACAGGTCTGTGCTTGGCCATAAAGTGCTCCTTGTTTCCTACCATCAGGTCATCAGGAGGCTGCCTGGAGGGTGCCTGGCTGGCACATGGAAAATGGACACAGAGATGTTCATGCACTGCATAATCCCAAGAGGCTGCAAACAGCAGCTGGCTGCTCTTAGCTGCCCGTAGCAATTGTCAGTGTTCACCTCTCATCCCTCCTGGCCAGGCCACAGAGCTGGCTGGCTTCAGGGTCTCAGTGGTTCTCAGCACCACATTTGACTGCCTCACTCCTCCCACTCCTGCACACTGGCAGTTTGCAGCACCTCTTTGAAAGATGCCAGCTTCTTTTCCCTCTTCCCTGTTTATACTGGATCCCATTCATCATCCTCTTGGCTCTGGTGTGCTGTCATGCCATGGATAGTCTGGATTCATCCACAGATGCTGAGAGTCTGAGCATAGAGAAATGAAAGCAGTTTCTGTTCCTTGCACTTGCAGAGGGGCAGGAGCTTCTCTTCCTGACTTTTAAGGGTTGCCATTGACAGCCTCTCTCTCTCAGCATGACTTCACCTTCCTGCTCACAGTGTAGGGATCTCTCTGCTTCAGAAGGGGAAAGGAAACTTTGGTTTCAATTGGCATCCAAGAGAAGGCCAAATGGTGGGGGAGGAGCAGATTATGTGCTTATGGTGGTAGGAGCTACATCTACAGGACCTGAAGTGTGTATGGAAGGTGAGGAGGACACAGAAGCAAATCTAAATGAAGGACTTATGATCAGGGGAAAGCCCCAGCTGAGCCTGGGACCAGTGCTGGGCAAGATTGCCCCATTAAGGACAGCTCTGGCATTCTCATGCTGGATGAGATGATCCTGTTTCAGCTCAGCAAAGGTGTTTCTTCACCTAAGCAAAGGGAAATTCAGCCAAGTGAGCCTGGATACTGGAAAAGCCAGAGCCAGTGAGGCAATGCAGGCCAAGAATAAGAGGAAGGCAAAGCCAACATGTGGGACCTCCACCAGGTGTTTTTGGCCACTTGGTGGGGTCACTTCAGGGCTCTTGGCCCACTGTAGTTTATTGCATTTCAAATCTAAGGTTTAAGGCAAGATTGATTTGGCCCATCATGAAAAGGTCTCAGCTCTGTGACCCTTCAAGTGATAGATAAGTGCATGGCTAAAGGTGACTTACAGAATAAAGGGGTGACATCTGCAGACCCTGAACCTGAGTCACTGGCAGTACAAGAACTGCACAGATAACTGGGTAGAAAATGTATTTATATGGCAGAGATATTTTTAAATCCATCACTCAGTGCTGCAAAATCAAACCTCCCACCACGGTGCTGGCGTGTAAGGGGCATAGTGACAGCAACAGAAAGCAGGCATGGAAGCAGCAAAGCTCTCAAGTATCTTTGCCCTGATTTCACAGATCTAGGAACAGACATTTCTGCTGACATAGCTGTTGTCTGTAGGAAAGATGATCTCTGATTTCAGCAATGCTTTCAGCAGGAAAATCTGGAGGAGACCATGAGTGGAGATCTTCTGGGCTGTCCCACTGCTTACTTTCCCACCATGGCTCTCCACCACTCTCTGAGGGTATGTTTAGAAGATAGTGCTTTGCTCTGTGGTGCTGCTTATACTTGCTTATTCAGTGTAAATAACTGCATTAACTTTATAGGCAGCCCCAGTTTGAACTGGCTGAGGTTCATGTAGCAAACTGGAACTCCGCCAGGCCCACCAGAGCGGAGTCCTGTTAGTGTGAGGTGGAGCCTGAACAGCTCTCAGGATGGGAGGTCTCACCAAACAAATATGATCCCTCCTTGCTCTTACAGATTAGTTTTAACACTGACACAATGGCTGCCAAATACTGAATCTGCCAGAAATGTTAACAACAGACACTTTGATCTCGTTCACTTGCTCTTGTTAAGAATGTCTTGTATTATTTTGCCTCCTTTGCGGTCAGGAGAAAAATGTTTTACCTCTGCATATCACTCATGGTCAGTAATCTATGTGCTGTTACACAGGGCTTCTGCTTTGCACTGCTACTTGCTTTTGTGCTGCTTCCTTTAGCAGTTGTTGCATGCTCCACATTTGTTTAAATATTTTAGGGAGGTTTTATATTTTTCATATAAAAGGCTGAGGTTCATGCATATTTCCTGATATCCTCATCTAAGCAAATGAAGAACTTTGTTTTATGTGTAAAAACGACTTAAAAATCAGTTTGAACTTTCATTCTATTTATTAAGCTCTTGGCTTAGTAGTTAATACATTTCATATATCTGTTCTTGGCACAAGGTTTACATTTTTCTAACCACTGCTATTATCACTAATAAAGGGATCCATGGACAATTACCTAGTAACAGTATTTCTTGCAATTAATAAGCCTCACAGTGCACCATAAAAAAAAAAATAGTATACAAGTCAAATAGTGTAACTCTTATCTTCAAACACAATGGAAGTTCATAGGAAATGGAATCCCTGGTAGCAAATAAAAAGAGAGGAAACTGTTGATGAGGAATTTTGGTGCCAAATCAAGTACTGCATTTGTTTACGTATAAAATTGAAGAATAAGATGTAACGTGTTAAACTTGTTGCCGTGAGGTATTGAGCAGGCTCTGACAGTTTGGCATGAAAATACAGTCAGCAATTGTACTGGAGAAGATGCAGATAAACTTGCAAAATAGAATGAATATGCATCATTATTGCTGGTTCTTGGTATTCTAAAAGCAGTCCTTGTATTTTTTTTAATTTATTTTTTATCTTGGAGAAACAACCACGTGGAAAATCTTTGTTTTCAAAATGCAGAGAACATTCTGTTTTCAAAACAAATTGATTCCCTGTGCTGTATATCACACCTTAGTTGAGCTACTCTCAATCTTATCATTGAAGGTTAAATTTCCAGATATCTACACAAAAACTTACATTTCTTCTCTTTGGAGGTTTACTGTTAAAAAGTGTGTGTATTAGCTATAATATTTGTTGTTATGATGAGTAAATATTAGGATTTGCATGCTATTGACAATTGTTAAGCTTGACCCCGACAGGACAACAAATATATTCTTTTGGACTCTGAATAAAATGAGAGTTTTTGGTGGAGTGTGAAGAAACTGGCTGCTCTAGAAGTTATTTACTTATAGATGGCAGATAAATGAGGTTGCTATTTACACCTTCCTAACCTGGAGGTGATAAAGCAGAATTGGCTCTGAACAAAACACAATTTAGAGAAAAGCTTTATAATTTTAATCTGTAAAGCTGTAATGGCCACCTTCTTTCCTGTTGGTGGCCAATGCAACCCACATCAGACATTAGTAAGAGCATTGGTGAGTTCCTTGAAGTTTTTGACCTACAAAGTTGCTGCTTCAGTAAAATCATCACATAACAGATGTTACAAAAAGGATCTCCATTTCTGTAGATTTCAGGGTCATCAAAGCACCTGTTGGCTAGAGAAAGCCCTTTTTGCAGTCCATGCAATGGCAGACACATCTTCAGGTTTTCAAGATTTTGGGCCATTTTATTCCTATTATCTGAAGCACACATTCATGCCAGAAACCTACCTGCCATTCATTGGGTGGATGTGTTGCTCTCCTGTAGCTAAAAATGCACAGTTTAGCACATTGTCACTAAAGATGATGAACTTCGTGTTGATGTCAAAGATGTTGGACTTGGAAAATGGCATTTTTACCATTTGATCAATCTACTGTCTTACAGATAAAATGACAAGACTTGGGAAGAGCACCAGCCTGTAAGAAATCATCAGGAGAGGTTATCTGGAATTACCCAGATCACATAATCTTGAGTGTGGACCTCCATAGTTCTTGGTTTTTTGGCTTGCAGGTTGTGTGACCTGCTTGTTCTCAGTGATTCCCTCCAAGTACCTTTTACAGTTCTCAGGCAGTGACTATAATTAGCAAAATCACTGTACCACTACACACTCCAGGGTGAGAGGATCAATTCTGACTAGCAGCAGGAGGGATGGAAACAGGACAGTAGGGAGGAAACAGAGGAAATAAAAGGATAGGAGAGGGCACATTTTCCTTCTTAACAAAAATCCTTCAAAATCCAGACAGCTTTGCACAGTAATCTATGAATTTCCAGTATGTGTCTTTCTATTCATGTTGTCAAAGGCTCTCTGACAGCTGATAAAATTTAAGGCAAGTGGTAGCTGCTGTGCACTACTTGTTTAAAATGACAAAGTGTGAAAACAAGATCAATTCAGGAATTCATAGGGCAGTAAAAAAGTACTTTGCTGTTCTTGATGTCTCTTAAGTAAAATTGTGAACCATTAGTGACTAGAAACTATAGATAGGTACTTCACAAATACTTCAGTACAAAGTCAGCCTGGTTCAAGCACTTCTAACAAAGTTTCTTACTAAAGTTGAGCTCCTTTTGGCATTTTTCTCTCTGTTGGTGCTCTCTGAGGAAGAAGTAAACTCCTCAGCCATCTGCTTGGGACAGATTCATACTAGGTAGCATTCTTGTAAATTCAATGATGATTATAGTTTGTTCCTGGTTTTATTTTTCAACCTTGCTGGCTTCTGGTTAGTCAACATCTAGGGTCACCTTTGTCACATGGTGAATATTTCAGATCAATGTAATTTTTGATCCTCAGGTGATGGCTCATTCTCCTACTCCCTTTCCTGTGCTGCCTTCCAAGAACAAAATGGGGAATATAGTTAAATTCTTCTGTAAGATTATGCACTTTTAAACTTTTAGCAACCTGCACAAACTATTCTTTCAAATTTTCCAAGCTTCAGGAGTATTTCCTGTTTACAGAGAGATGTACTGGCTCTGGCAGGAATGGGTTAACTACAGCTACACAGTATCAAGCAGAAGCATGAGGAGTAGCTGAAGACTACTTTAAGTAGGTATTCTAACCTGCCAGTGAAGATCTGTTGTGAGAAAAGGTGAAAACACTCTAAGATGAGTAACTGTGCCACTTATTGGCAAATATTGTTTATTATATGAGTAGCTTTATTCTTTATATCAAGAAGTAGAGCAGAAAATGTAGCTACAAGGAATTCAGGTAAAAGTGCCCATAACTAAAAAGCTACAACTATTGAAATTTTAAGATGGTAGGTGTTAAATCCTTTTCATTTTGCTTGGCTTTAATTGTTAGAATAGAGCCTAAAAACATTTACTACAGGCTGAATTTTATGTTGAAATTTCAATTGAAAGGGATCACCCATTTCTCAGCATGACATCAAGGAGATAGTATTGTTTTGCTCATGTTAAAAATAACATTATTTATCAGAGAAGTTCTTGTTGTCTTACTGGTTTGTGTCTGGGATCTGAAATATGTCAGGCTGCTTGTATAAGATCCTGGTATTAAGAGTTTTACTTTAGTCATTCTTTGGGAAATATGCCCCAAACTTGTTAAAATATAAAAATATGGAAATTCTCAGTTTGCTCTTGATAATAGATAACATGTTAAGAGGTTGGCACCTGCATTTCCCCAAGACTCTCTGTCTGTTTAACATGATCCACCATGGGGTGGGAAGGCAGAAGAATTTGTTCTCCTGCAACTACTCTTGCAGGTACTCAAGGATTCATAAACCTGCAGCTAAAACTCCATGCAAGAAACCTTTCCATATGCTCTTACTTCATTTCCTGATGGCTTCCAGCTCCCTGAAAAGAAGGAAGAAGCTGCCTCATATCAGAAGTGCTTGCAAGGAGTGATGGAAGGAAAGGGGAAGCAGCAGAGGGAACAAGAAGGCAGGAACTGGAGAATGGGATTTGGATAGCAGTGAAGGAGCACAGCACCCCCAGTTTTCAAACCAGGCTCAAGATCTCTGAGCTTCTACAAGCTCCAACATTGTCTATAGGGTTAATGGGATCTGGTATATCTCCTTCAATGTCTTGCCATTATAGATCCATGCTGTTGCTATCAGTTAACCTTTAATAGCTTAAGGATAGAACACCACCAGCACCAGGTCTGAATTTAGGCTGCCATAGCCTAAAACAGAGTCAACAGTCTTCCACTCACAGAACTGCTGCATGTGTTTGAATCCATTTAGCTTCTAATTTGCAATTGCATTAAAAGAAAAATACATTGAGTTTTAAGGTTCACCTACTTAAATACATGCATTTGTGTAACTTACTGTGCTAAGCCAAGTGGAGTTTCTGTTTCTCAGTGCTGTTAGTTTCCCATTGCATCAGGAGAATGAAATTTGAATTTAAGGAAACACTTAGAACTTCCAATTAACTTTTGAAAGCTTGATGAGTGCTAAAAATACCATGTGGAGCAGGAAATAGACCAATAGGCCTATGGTTCATTGATGTGTTTGCTTTAGTCCTTTGTGTATTTTCTAAAGATCCACTGATTGCTCTACTATATTTGTTTGGAAATGCTACACACTAGAAGGAAAAAAGGATGCTGCAGTGGAAAAGGAAAATATAGTTTCCCATTGTTCAGTGGGATAATAAAAATTATTATCAAAAAGTCATTTTCACTTTTTACAGTGAAAAAAAGAAGAAAGATGAAGCACAGCATTTTTTAAAAATAGCTTCTGCATAATTAACTATTTCACCTAGTTTGGCTTTAAGAAGTTCTTGATTATAAAAATTGTAAGAGGTTTTTTTTTTCTTAGACATTAATAAAATTTGAAATAAGTCAGCTTTAACCTCATTTTAATGGGGTTAAAGAAATTTAGAATAATGCAAGAAATGTGTATCTGATTAAGAAGACTTTTGAGAAACCAGGGAATCAATTCCCAAACCACAGAAACTCATTTTATGCATATGTAATTCTTCTGAGTAATACAGAATTAAACCTGTTCAGTGAAGCTGGTGGAGGTGCAAGTAATGTTAAAACAGGTATTTAACTGCCTATTCTCTATTCAGTCTGTAGCTTGAACCACTGCATTTCTGATCCCACATAAAATGACCAAGCAGGAGTGCCCAGCTGAGGCTATTGCTCCAAGAAGTTTTATAAGCTCTGAAATCATGGATCGCAATCTATTGTGCAACACCAAGAAGCACTTGGAGACTACTTTCATGTAATAGAAAATGGACTATGCCTCCTCTTGTCCATCCATCAGTGATGATTGCTACCCATGGGTGCTGTTGGATATTAGAGTACTGAGACTCTGTAATCCAGGACAACACAACCCAGTTGAACTTAAAGACCTACCAAAATTACCACTGTGCACGTAAGAAAAGGCAAGTGCAGAAGGTACAGCTTAGCTGAGAATGTCATGTCCTGGCCCCAAGTCAGTGATCAAAGACATTCCAAAAACAAGCACTAAGTGTTTGCAAGCTGCCAAAGAATTTGGGTGCAGTATTAGGATAAGATGAAGAACAGATTATACATCAGTAGCAGCTACTCCCTAGTTTGGTGAGGATGGGTTTAAAAACAATAGCTGGGAAGATATACAAGCCTGTTACACATCCACAAAGATCCTCAAGAATAGCCAAGGAATGTAGATGGCATTGCAGTGGTCCAGGTTACTATTTAAAGAAAACAAAGCAAACAGGAGGTTGTAGAGTGGAGACAGGACAGGGAATAATGAAAGAAATAGTGAACATAAAAAGGAGAGGAGAGGCTAGGAGGCTAGGAGGGAATCATGATAGAAGGGCAGCTTTGAACCTGGAATTCTCTTGCTCTGAAGCTAAAAGCATATTGCTAGAAGGTCACATTACAAGAATTAACAACTTTTGGCCCCTCTTTCCTGCAATGACTTCAGGGGAGGAGAAGACACAAGTATAAAAATATAAAGAGAGCTTTCATGTTTGTGATGAACAAGAGACGTCTTGTTTTTGCAAAGCAAATCACAGTAGCTGCACTTCTCATAGAGCAGTTACACCTTACTTTGGCCATCCCTCTCTCTTACCTATGCATTGCAGAAAGATGGAAACAAGCTCTTGAAAAGAAAACAAGCTCTGCATGACTGCTTTGCAACACCATCTGGTGTCTTGGAAACTGCTTCTTCAGCCTGTTCTCTTGTCTGCTTTGGACATGCAGTGATGTTCAACCGCAGCATGGCTGGGCTTGCTTCCCAGATTGTATCTGCACTGGCCTGTGGAGTCTCTGCCTCCAAAGAGCTCGAGGTAGATGGTGAAACTGCTTGGAATGTGTATGTGGCTGGAACAGACTGGCACCAGATGGCCATTCAAAATAGGAGTCAGGAGAAAAGTATCACACTGAGCAGATGCAAATCTTATCCTTGAGAAAAGTCTTCCCAGCTGCCATTTTCCTCTGACTCATCTTCTAGAAGAAAAAATTGTGTTTATTTCAATCAGAGCCAGTGTTGAGTCACAGATGCCAGATGTCAAACCAGTTCACTAGGTCCCCTTCCTGGGTTGGAGTAAGGCAACTAAACTTCTTTGCTCAGTATATGCAAAGTCTGAGCTTTCTCTTACTTTCAGTTGCATGGTTGCTAGAATAGTGAAACACATTTTGAAGCACTAATCCAAATGCAAACAAACATATACCAGGTAGATATTGCTAACTGATAAAGAGAAACCCCATGATTTTAAGGAACATCACATCAGCCTTACCTTAAACCCGAAATTTGAGTTTCAGTGCTGGATGTCAAAAATTGTTTTGACTGCAGCAAAGTGGCTGAGATGTTTGCAGACTTAATTATGTGAAACAAAAAGGTCCTCTGAGCACCTGCACCTGTGTGAAATGTTCTTTCAGCTTTTCTGCTCTTGAGAAAGCTTTTTTTTTTCCTTTTCAAGAACTGCCCTTTTCAATACTTAAGCTATGATGTCTTTGTATTAAAACTGAATAATATAATACAATGTCTTGAAGGGTAAAAATAGAACTGGAGGAGGTTTTTTTTCATTTCCTGCTAATTTCCTTAGCAAATTCTGAAAGGTTTACAGCCATTTCATCAAGCACCAGTATTATCTGCACTAAGCATATGGTTTATTTTTATATTCTTTCAGCTCCCAAAATAAAAAGCCACAGGTCTTTTGTGAATACCTTTCCTCCCCAGCTAGAAAACATGTGAAAGCAACTCAATCACTCCTCTTCCTAAGCCCTAGACAATCTGTGCCTCAGAAGTTCAAGTTCCACTTCCCACCTTAAACTAGCCTACAGAATGCATTATGTTTCCTTGCTCCTGTTGAACTCTTCTTCTATCCATTCCTGCTGCTCTCTTGTGGTTCCTTCTATCACTTCCTATCATTTTATTGAGTCAGGAGATTATATTTACCATTTTCTTGTCATAAGTTTTTAAACATTTTCATTTAAAAAGCCTTTTTTCTTTTTTTGTTTCTCCCAAATGCTATCTTTATGTCACTCAAAATTAAGGGTTTGGGCCATTGCTGTTCAGTCAGTGGACCAACTCCATCAACTTCTTGACAATCCACTAAACTTGGTGGAAGCTCAGGCATTTGTGTTTCTTCAGAGATACCAGGCTCCCAAGATTTCCCAAGTTAATTATTCACCATGTAGACTTTTCCAGGGTGCCATAAAATAAATAAACATACAGCAGAACAAGAAAAGTGGCTTCATAAAACCTCAACAGCACATACATGGACAAAACTCTTTGTTCCTTTTTTATTAATTTGATGTATTTTTCCATGGCTCTGAACCAAGTTATGCAATAAGAGGAAGACTGTCAGCAGTTTAATTTTTGGACTACTGCATTGCCTTGATTCTTTGGCATTGCTGAGTAAACCTGCATGATATTCAGATAAGGAGAAAACATCCTGCTTGTAGGTGGTCAAACACCTGCTCCCCAAGCTAGAAAACCAGCAGCTGTTGTCCTTAGCATGCCTGATTTGAGGAAAGTAGGATGCTGTCTATATATTTTCACAATACCATTTCTAAGACAGTGTTTGTGGGTTGCTACCATATGAATTATTGCCTTTGACAGGAGAAATAAAATTTTAATACAAGGCTTTGACAGGAATACACAAAAGGCTTCTTTTTTTTTTTTTGAAAAACAGGTTGAAGAAGTCAACTGCTCTGGAAAACAGAATAAATTCTGTTCACAGAGCTTCTTTGCTGCCCTCCAGAACAGAAACTCCAGCAGCCTGGGAGCAAGTCCAGCTTCTTCAATCCTGAGAGAATAGTTCCACCATACTTTAGGTATACCATATTTCTGTTGAAAAGTCAACTGTATAGGGTATGACTGGGATGCAGAATGGTACATCAGCATATTTAGATGTCAGGATACTTGTATTCTGTAAGGAGGTTCATCTGGAAGCAATGTATATGTTTCAGTTCTTTGTAGAAAATGCTTCATTCTAATTATTCACGAAAGCCCTTTCTCCTGGAACAGCTCATCTGCTTAAAATTAGACATGGACTTGTTTGTCTTATTGACTTGAGGCCATACAATATACAGCCCTCTGATGCTGAGTAATTTATGTGCTTGCATAAATCAGTGGGAAGCCAACAGAGGACAGACTGGATGCAATAGTTTTACATATGCATTCTTCTTTTATGGACAAAAGATCATGGAAATGAGCTCATAATTCATGCCTTTGAAAGTCCCTTCCTTTTTCCATCATCTCTAGAAAATGCAATGGGTTATGGTTATTTTTAAGATTTTTAAGTGATTTATTTACCATCATCAGCATAAAAAACCATGCTCTTCATTATCTTTTCCAGTTTGGAATGAAGTTTACAAAGGTGACCACAATCTACAGTGTTGCCTTCTCTCCTTTCACCCATCTGAAAGATTGAAAAGAATGAAAGTTGTGTAAAGCCTGAAGCAGTCCTAGTTCTGTAGGAGAGCCAAAGACTAAGAAGGCCACATGTGCTGCCTCAACTAGCAGAAATTGTTCTGTAAAGGAAGAGCTGCAGATTGAGGTCCCACTGAGACACAAAATGGAGTGTGCTGAACTAAAATGCTCTTAGAAACACCTCTTGTTGGTCTTCTTGAGTTATGGATGGGCCTTCACATTGAAAGACAAGCTGAACTGGTTTGTCTTGTTAGCATACAGAGTTTTTCATATCTATATGGAAAGTGTTAAGGACACCCTGCATCCTTGCCAAATCACAGAAAATATGTGATCATTGCAGTAAGACAGAATGGAACATTTGCAGAGATGTGAATAATACAATAGAGAAGAGGTGAAAAAAATAAATACAAATAAGACCAGACAAGTAAAATCCCCATTTTCAACCCTGCACTGCTTTCTTGCCACATACCAATGCTTGTGGGTTATACTCAGGGAAAGAAGAGACACTTTGCTGAGTAAAGCACACACTGAAATACAGGTCTTTCTAAAGGTTATTTAGCAGACCACATTCAGCAGTTTTCAACAGACCATCCTGTAGAACACCAAGGGCTGTGTAATCCCAGGGGTTGAACCCAGCACAACTTCCTCTGCCTCTCTCTCCTTGCAGGGTCTGGGGGTGGCACAAGAAGCTGTTCTGCAGGACACAGGAAATTGCAGTCCCTCTGTGGGGAAGACTGAAAATGTCCATTTTCAGCATTTTTAATCCAAAAATTCATCTTTGATTCAAACAATCAGAACTGCAAATTAATTGTACTAAAAACTGTAAATGAGAGTCAGAATCTAAATGAAAAGTCTACAAATATTGACTTAATTTACTCAAATCAATATTCTGTATCTTATTTGATTCTTGCAATGACCATGTGTAACAGACTGATTTTTCATCTTGATTCAAGCTGAAAACTTTTGTTCAAATATCAACTTTTCCCAAGAAAGAATATGATTTCCTCATTGACTCTATTCCTTATGAACCTTAATCTAACAAGTGTGTGATACACTGATTTCTGTCAGCAGATCACAGGGAGAATATAGTGTGGTAGAAATAAACTCCATCTCCCATTCCTATCTATCTTAAGCAGCTCTGTTCATAGAATAGGCTTGTGAGCATACATTATACAATGACACGAGGCCCAACCTTTCCCTTTCAAGCAGTTTCTCATTTCCTGACTTCAACAAACATAAGAGACTATCACATGGTAAAAGAATGCTGTGAAAAGTACATTGAATCATCTGGCAGTATTTAAACCATGAGATGACATTTTATTTTGCTTATTCTACATGGAAATTCCTAACATCAGCTCTTGCTCAAACACATCAGACCAGGCTCTGCTGTTTCTTTTCAAATGTTCTTTATTCCCCTATTCTTGTTCTATCTTTTTATCTCTTAGTTGGAATATGAACTTCTGTGGATGTCTAAAAGGAGATAAACATTCAAACTATGAGCTTTAGAGTTTTCCTTCTGAAAAAAACCTGAATACAGAATTATCTAACAGGATTTTTTTTCTCTCTCTATTTTTTTCCCTATACCACTTCAGAGTCATAGCTAATCATTAGTGTGTCAATAATAAGTGCTTCGTGGCTGCCCTAATACTTCTGGGATGCTCTAAGGAAACCTTCAATAGACAAGTGTCAAAATAATGGCATTATATATGTTTAAATCAATTGATTTCTGGCAAAGCAGCCACTATGCTCTGGAGGCTCCATCTAAAACCATGGTGCTTCTTAGCCCAGACTATTTGTACACCTAAAGCTGACCGTTCTCTTAAGAGCTTTCTTGGAGAAGGTCCAGAGCTCTCAACACCTTGAAGGGCTGAGCCTCAAACACAGGGTTATTTCCCAGAAGAGGCAGCACTTAGTAAAACTATAAAAGAAACAATTCAGGAAAAAAAAGTATGTGACAATATGAAAAGAAAAGAAAAGAAAATTAACAAAGCACAATAATACACCAGTTGCTTACCTCTAGAGACGTGTAAACAATACATTACAACCTGCAAGTAGCTACAGATTGCTGCCATTTGAACCAAAGGGAAAAGTCTTTGCTGTTAGCAAGGAAGGTCTTATGACACAGCATATGTTTCCATGGATTTGAAGCCCAGAAATGAGTATTAGATCTAGTTTTATTTCCTTCATAGCACAGGCCATAAAAATTCATGCTCCTCCTTCCACTCAGTAATGACTTGTGCACTGGCAAGAGCAGTATGGTCTCCTGGGACATCTCCAGCCTTAGTCTGAAAACTTCACCAGAGGAAGCAGTGGATCCCTTGGCCCTTATAGTCTTCTTGCAGTCCATCCATTACAACAAACATTTCCTAGCCCATATGCACTCCAACACCAACATTACGTTATCCACTGACATATAATTATTCATGACAGGCCATGATTCATTACTTGCTTTAAGTGTTCCCAAATGTATCTTGGTTACATGCCACCTCTGACAAGGACAGCAGCTCCCAGCTGGACTGGACACTCCAGCAATGCACTACTTTAGTGCACATACTGCAATTTGGGAAGACCCAGTCTGGCTGAAAATTAGTTTGTGGCAGCTACAGTGTGTTTGTTCACCAGAGACATTTGAATGTCACAGAAGATCTGTTTATCTCAGAAAGCTGAAATCTCAAAAGATTTCACATTCTCCATAGTCACAAGGGAAATTGTTTCCTACTTCAGCTGACTCCATTGAAAACACCTTAGGGCTAGGCTTACTCAAGGAAAGTGGGAATATGAGATTACAGCATTAGATATGGTATTAGATAGGCCAGAGCACCATGACCTCACTGTGCTCTTCAGAGTAGTTCAGAGTGATTTGGGGGTTGTTCCAGTGCATATGAAAAAAAAAAACAACCTGAAAACCACAACCTTTTTTAAATGTAAAAGTTGTAACAGTTAATTTCCACCAAAACAGAAAGAAACAGCTCAGAGAAGAGGACATAACCATATTTATCCTATAAAAGTGAGATAAGAGAGCTTCACTGTAATCATGTATACAAGTTTTCTGGAAGGAATTTTCTTTCTTCTTCTTTTTTTTTATTAATATTAACTCCTAAACTTAGAAAAGACATGAAAAGACTTTTTGTTTCTTTCTAGGCTATATAAAATAAAAGCCTCAAAACACATTTGTTCATCAGCTTATGAATAAACCCTGCAGAAGGTGCATAACCATGTCCAATTTTTGTTGCAGAGGGCTTCTAGTCTTTCTGGTTTAGTAATATGGGAATCAATTAAATTGTACTTGTAAATACATACTTTTTGTCCTGGAAATGGAGAACTCCTTGCAGTTGGAGAGGAAAGATTGGTGAAGCCAAAGAGGGAAATGAGTTTCAGAAAAAGTCCTTGGGCTACAACACTGGTGACTGGTCCACACAAAACCCTCACCTGGCACAGGTACAGGCAGATCACCCTGCAGTCTGAGATTATTATGTGCTCCACACATCCCATGTTTTTGCAATACTGCAAATTCAGAGCTTGTCTCACTCTTTCATAAATATTGGTAAGATCTAAGCATGCACAAGATGAAATTGTAAATGGGAAGTGGAAACAATGGCAACAGCAATAGAAGTCCAGGCTCCAGGGGAATATTCCTGCAAGTTGAACAAGAGGTTTCATTGTTCCTATTCAGCACATATCAGAGTAAAGCCTAGGAAAAAGTCAATTAGCTCTCAGAGAGCAAGTACAGGCTTTAAAAAGAGCAGAAGGAAGGTAATGTGGAAAAAAAGAAAACTTGATGAATTTGAGGCACAGTTAGACATTCTGCTCCCAAACAATTACTCAGTCTCAAAGCCCAGTCTTCTCCAATGCTCAGCCTTTACTGAGTTACAGAAGTGCTCTGAGCTTTGCAGCAGTTCCATTGCCTGTTTCAGTAGCACAAAGAAAGTTGGAGGCTTAGGTAACCCTGCTGGACTTCCAATCATCCTAGTAACAGCCCCAAACCAACCATGCAGTGTCTGTGAGATGCCAGACAGTTTATCTCTCAGGTTTTTCCAAAACAAAAGACAGTCTTTACAGACAGCTCTGAGACAAATAGCAATTTAAGGAAGACAAGCAACTTCAGTAAGAGTGGAAACCCTGAATTCATGCCCAAAATTAAAACAACTTTTTAATAGCCTTGCCCTTAAAGAGGAATTAATGAATGCTCTTTCACATCTTTACATAAAGCCAGACTCTGGCAGATGTGAGATAGATTACTACATACAACATAAACAATATTTAGCCTTTTATCCTGTCAGTAGGGAGCATACATCTCTATACTTGAACAAAAGACCATTTCTAGCTCAGCAGAAGATGTAAACAACCCTGGACACCAGCCATGCTCCAGGAACCCACAGGAATACCTGGGCAACATTTCTACTAAACCCTGAAAGTCAAGCTAAGGGGCAGTAAGTCTGGGGCAGAATTTGGCCTGAACACCAAGATTCATCAGTGGTGTTTGCTTTTGTGCAAGCTGAGGACTGCCAGCCTCTGCCCAGCTGAGCTCTTCAAGCTGTAGCTAGGAGACTGCCTCTAACATGCTAAAAATACAACCCTGACAGCTTGTTTGCAATTGAGGGGAGAGAGCCTGGATGCTGCTGGTCCCTGGCTTCAGCAGAGCAGGGAGATGGCCTTCAGCAGATCCCAAGTGCCCAGCATGGGTGCAGCATCCTGCACTCTCCAGGGCTGCTGAGGCTGGTCTCACTCCTGCCTCATGGACCACTGCCCTCACACAGGTGCTGCTGACACAAATTACCACCAGCAGATCAGTGGCACCCTGCACAGCTGAGAAGCCATGTCTCTTGCTGACCTCCAGCCAAGTAGGGTGGAGGAGACTGTGCAGAGCAGACCCCACACACCCACCCTTCGGGGGACGAACATGAGGCAGGACTTCAGGGCTCTTCCTCATGCACAAAACTAATCTGGTTCTAACCATCATTTCCTAGAGCATCAGCTTTGGCCCTCATGCAGCCTGTTCCCAACCCTCTTTACTGTATTCCAGGTCACCTGGTTTGAGCATTTGGAGACCAGAGGGGGCATTCATCCCTAGCTTCAACACTGCTAGCAGATTGCAGGTGATGAGGCCTCTGTCTCTCCATCAGTAGGCTGGAAACAGCACCCTGGGGGAACCTGTGACAGCCACACATCCCATTTCCAGACAAATATGCAGAAAGTTGAAGCTGAATTTTTTTGTCTCTGAACTAATTTCAGCAATGCTATATAGTGCTGGGAGCTGGACTGTGTGTGGTCAGGAGTGGGAGAATGGGTTCCTTTGGGTCATCAGCCAGCCAATGAGATGCTCCTTGCTCACACTGAAAACACAACTCTGGAGTGAATATCATGCTCAGAGGTATGCCAGAAGAAATTACTAATTATTCCCCATTAGTGCTGCATGCACATTGTGCCAAGCTAAAGGTGAGACCTAGCATAAACAATTGCAGGGTTCTGCACAGAGATTTCACTGTCCCAGATTTCTGCAGATATCTGTGGCTATTCCTAAATTCCCCTCCACATACCAAGCACACACATTTGCAACACAGGAATATTTGTTTTTGGGAACCATGCTTTCATAGTACAGCAGAAGCTCTGGGCAGAGAAGCTACGAGGGGCTGTATGTGCCACAACCACAAAGGTACCTTTGATGAACTGGATCTCTTGCATTTGCATGTTTATGATTAAACTTACTTAGAAGAAAAAAAAATGGAATTTTCTTTAAGTAGAAAAATCTATACCTCCTATGTAACATTAGTATCCATGGAGATACAGCACAAAAAGCTATTCTAGGGTTGGTTTGCAACATCTTTGTTCCAGAGAGCAGAGAAGCACAAGGACTGACACCAGTTAAGTTGCTTTGAAATGAATAATGTATCACATCACTCCATGCACAGGGATGCATACAGCCACAAAATCACCTTCCCCTCCTTCTCCCTCTGTCCTCAGGACTTTCTTTTATGCTTAATTCTCATATGTATTAGCATCAATAATTCTTAATATATCACCGTACAGTAATCAATGGAAGTTTAACATCAATCTGTTCCAGCATTTCAGCTATTGTTACAGCCTGGAATGAGCCTGACAGCATTTGGATGGGATCTGGGATTGCAGAAGTACAAAAACAGGTTTACAAAGAGGGAGTAGGTAATGGAACACCAGGTAATTATTTAAAAGATCACAGATTGCATACATTTATTTGAGACACAGCTCTGAAACAAGGGAGGGGCCTACTTAGTTCTCTCTTTCCCTTTGTATTTCCTCTAATATCCTGATCCCTTCAAGCTGTTAGTCATAAGAAGTGCTTTATTAAAGTTACCAAAGATATTACAAAGGAAAAATAAATAGAGTGACCTGATAGAGCAGGAGCTGGCAGAAGTTTGAAAAGCCTGCCTGTTGTTTTCCCTTTGAAATCTTGGCAGGCATACAGAGTGCTCAAACCTGCTCCCACAGCCTAGCTGTCATTCCCCATCCCATGGTGGCTACCTTTATCATACACCTGGTATGGTTCAGAGGTTTTTATGACTTTCACAAAATGTGTTGCACAACCTGAAGACAAAACATATGAAGAATACATTAGCTCTTGCAGACAGTTTTGCAGACAGTGGTTCCCTCAGAAAACCACATGGCTGTTTACAGTAAACAGTATCACCACTTATTCAGGTATCCATCTGAATCCAGACTGGAGGCCACATCCTGGAACCTTCTGCCTGCACTAGCTTTGCAGCTGGCTTCTCCCTAACCTATTGATAACCAGGTAGTTCAATCTTGTTTTCTCATGTACTGAAAGGCTCTATATAAAACAGGGAAAGCTCTATTTGAAAACACTCTAAGGCTGGACATGCTCTTGATCCTTTATGTCAAATAGTCCTTAAAAGGGTAGTGGAAAATGTTTCTTTGATTCTTTGTGTTTAAGGTTAACCAAGAAGGAATCTAAAGAGTACATTTGAATTGTATCTATGACTAGTTGGCATTTTCAGCCAAACTTGCCAGGGTGACAGAAACAGCTCCTTCAACCCTCATTGTCAGCATTGAACTCAGTAGTCCTGCTTGTGTGGTCAGGTCGACCAAGTTCAGCACCCATTATAGAAACTAGTTGGCAGCTCCTTGTTTGTACAGCTGTTCAAGGTTTGCTCTTCAGTGTTTGGGGGGTTGGGTGCCTTTTGCTGATGAGCTGTGAGTGCTAGCATCTTGTCTTCATTGGGAAGTGTGAGTGTGGAAGGTGCACTTGCCCAGTGGGCAGCACATGGTTCCCTGCTACACCACCACTGGCATTGGTATGGTTACAGGGATGTCAGAAAACCTGGAGGAACACCTAGAACTCTTGCATAAGCCTATCTGGGGAACACAGATGCAGCAGCTTCTCCAAAAGCTCAGATGATGTTTCTAGCAACACCTTCCTGTGTTCTTTTGTGCACTCTGTCCTCATACCTGTGTACACATGGAAGTGTTCTTCAATGCATAATGTTTAAAAATATTCTTGGAAAAAGTATCCCCAAGACACATTAATTTATGAAAAATAGAGCTTTCCATATGTTGCTGACTCCCCCACTTTCTCACTTTTAAATTATGCATATAAGGTTCTCACAGTCTTTCCTCTACTTTTTAATTTGAGCTCTTCCCATGATGAAGTCACTCCTGTTTTCTATTTCCCTTTCAGCACTGCTTTCTGGTATCCAGCTGTAACACAAATCCTTCTCTGCCCAAATCCTTTCAGAACACTTTGTATTGTGGGTAGGTTTGAATTTTGGTTTGGGGTTTGGTTTTTTTTTTAATGTTCATTAGGAAGCTTGAGAACTCCCTGAGCATCCTCAGTAATAGTTATGAAAACCTCTGAAGCTGGTTGCAGTAAGTCCACCCCAAGCTGGAGAAGAACTGCCTTTCCTCTCACTCTGAGCTTGAAAACCAATTGCAAAGGCAATGATACTTTCTGCAGCTGTATACCCATGAGCAATATCTCCCTAAAGAAGCAAAGGCAAGAGCTGATTCAGTGCAACTCCTGAACAAAATGGGTAACACATTCCCTGTGAGTGCAGGGGTTTCACACTAATGTCTCCTGTGCAAACACTGTCCTTGCAATGTTGAACACAGAAGCAGTTTTCCTTTGACATACAGCACATATTTTTTCAGTATCATTCCTGAAATATGTAGTCAACCATGCCTCAGAGTAAGACTAAGGAGTCTTTGCTTTGCAGGACAAACCATTTGATAAGATTATTATTAAAAATAAAGTAATCAGGATATCTTCCACACACTCAAAAACAAGCAAACAAAAACAAACCCCAAACAAACAAAACCAAAACTAAGAAGCCAAACAAAACCAAAAACAAGCACTCAAACAAAAGATAAACACAGGAAAAACCCCCAACCTCATGGGATGGACTAGTATCCAGATGATTCCCTTTTACACTTATGTTAGATAACACAATTATACAACAGCTGCAGCCATCTCACCAGCAAATAAACACCTTGCAGTGCTGGTTCCCATGAGGCCAACCACATCTCTCCTGGTGAGAGAGTCTCCACACCTATGACTTCAGTATGTGATGGGAAGAGGGATGTATTACACGCTGTGACAGACCTGGTGAAGTGGTGTTGGCCATGACTGATCAGGAAAAGAACTGTGTCATTCCTTATCTTGCATAACTTCTCTTATCTCATGTATATTTTCTTTTATCCCCAAAAGAAAACAGTGGAGGTTGGCAGATGGGCTGGGGTGCAGTAGGCTATCCTACTTCAAGCAGCTGTGGTTTCTTGTGGTCTAATTTTAACTGAATCACAGTATGCATTTGTAATTGAAACCAGTCATTTTACTTTTAGGATATCCTACCCTGTCAGGACTGAACATCTGCTTTAATGACCCTCAAAATGGTCTTCAAGTCTATGTAAAACCACTTTTTCCTGTGTCTGTACTTCCCTTTTTACTGTGTCTTCCCAGCAAAAAACAGGTTTCAAATCCAGAGTCTCACTCCAAAATATCTCAAACAACATGTATGTTTTTTATTCATATGGCTCTGCTTACTGCCAGCTATTTGTATTCCAAATCCATACCATTTCAATAAAGGAATATGACTAATGCATACAGGTTATCTCCAACATCTGTCATACAAAAAAGGCACTGATGAACTCACACATACTTTTTCTTGTTTTTCTAATACAGAAGCCAAGTTTCAGCTTTCAAACTAAGCAGACATGTGCCAAACATCATTTAAGTCTGCTCAGCAGCATGTGTACAAACAACTTACACACCTTTTTCTTCCCCCTCCCCCCAGCTCTGTTCACAATGTTAAGTGATCAACGTAAAAGCTCGGTTCATCAAAGCTCAGTTTCTCACCTGCTACTTAACAGAAGACTCCCTTTGGCTTTTGAGTTCTTAGCCAGGACCAAAGGTTACAGATGGCTCTGCTGATGTTGATAAAACACCAGTGGAGGGTTTGGATGTTCTTGGAGGTAACATGAACTAAACCACCACCAGCTTTTGCCTACACAGCAAGATTTTGTGATTCTGTGATTCTGTGTTGTGGAGTCTCCTTCTATGGAGATTTTCAAAATCAATGTTTCATTTAGATTTTATAGCTAAATCCAGGAAAAACACTAAAATGCACAAGTTGAGACTTGCAAGCTTAGCTGGCTAGTGTGTACCTTCTCCTGCCAATGTGCAGTGTAACAAAGCAAGCATGTTAGCATAGTCAGTCCATGACAGCTTAAATCTTGAAAATCAGCCTTACCATTCTGGAATTATAATTTGTTTTTCAGATACTGAATTTGCAAAGAGAGCTGGAAGAAAGAGGTAGAAAAGTAGCAAAAGAATAAACAGATGACTATTAGGTAATTTGAATTTCCATTCAAAATATTAATGTTAATTCATTAAAACTTGTGATAAGGACATTTCACTGGCCAAGAATATTGTATACTGTTGCATACTCTATTTCTGGGCAGAAATGTTTTCAAATAAAGCTAACAGGATTTAAATTATGAGCTTGTAGTAGCAGCAGGGAGTTTAAGAAAAACAACACATTGAATCATATTTTCCATTAGCACTTTTCATCACAAATTTCATCAGACAGAGTCCTAGCAGTGGCAGCAATGTAGTCCTTGTAGTGACAGTGATATTATTACCCTGTGAAATTCTTATTAGAATTTAGAAAACCACCAGTACTTCAGCAAAAATACAGTGGAGGTACCAAAATGAAGATGTTATTCACCACAGCAAGAAAAGGTTAGAAAAGCCCTAAGGAAAACACATATTTATTCATAAATCCAAATGATATGAACTGAAACAATTAAGTGGTAGTTTAGAAGCACTAACTTGAAGTCACAGTGCTATGATGGTGTTGCACTGCCAATTCATTAGCTGGCACTAAGCTTTGGTTCTGTGTGTTCAGGGACCAGCCTTGGTCAATTAAAAATGATGTATGTCCCATTGTCTGAGTTGCTGCATCTTTTAGGGACAATCCACCCATTCAGAGGCAAAGTTATCCATCTAGTTGCTGACATGAAATTTTTTTTAAAGTTCCCTAATGTGACTGGCCAAATCAGGCAGGAAGGTTCAATAATTAAATGTGTATTGATTAGTATAATTGTGTCTCCATTTGTTGCACTCTGATGTGCTATGGATAGGGGTGGGAAAGCCTTCTGTTGTCCATTTGGACATCTTTCACTCCACAGAAGAGTGCTCCACCATCCTCTGCTACCTACTCATTGCTTGATAGCTGAGATGGGAAGCACCTCCATGCTACAATTAATGCTGAGTTTTTCAGCAGATACTGGAAAGTTGGGATTAAAATGTCTATCCAAATATTGCTGTATTTCCATGGGTTTATGTGAAGGGGAAAAAAAAGACAGAGCTGCCAGTCTGGGTGTCACAGAACAGGCAGTGACACAAAAACGAATGGAGCATGAAATTAAATTTTAGATCTTGTGCAGTGTTTTCTACCACAGTGATAGTCAGATAATGAAAGTCCCCAGGTTCAAGGTATCAAATGATTTCTGTAACCCCACATACTTAATCCTGGAACTCAGTCAGCTGATAATTAAACCTGCCAAAAGAAGATCCAGGAGAATGTACTGAGATTTAAAAAAGCAGTCAGGAGTTTGAAGACATTTCAGACCTTGAAACGGGCTGGAAACATCTAGTCCCCAAGCAACAGAGCTTCAGTCTTTTCTAGAGTTAGGAAAACTATTTGCTGATCAGGGAAAACATCTGTTTAACACCATTGCTGGAGGAGACAGAACAGGGCTTTCAGAGAAAAGGAAAGGGTACTCCTTTTGAAGTTCACAGAATAGTTCTGAAATTCACACAGTAATTTTGAAATGCTGGTTTGCATAAGGAAGGCTGAGTGAGGATTTCTTCTTTCTTTCATTCTTAAAAAACAACTTCTATGAACTTTTACTCAGTTCTTATTTTTACACTCTCTTCATTCTCCAGTCTGTAAGGATGGTTGCATGCCAAAGGCAGAAAGGTTTTAGGGTTTAAGTAGTCTTCCATGAGAAGATTCAATAAAACTGGAACTTTTCTGCTTCATTCAGTTTCAGGTCAGGTAGTCTTTTGCAGGAAAAGCTTCTACATAAGTCATGCAGTTACTTAGACATCTTTTAGTGCACACACAGCTTTCACTCTTTCTTGAACTTCTAAATTATTTTAATTACTTTTTGTTAATGATAAACAGAACCCTTTAATGCAACATTATTAAAAAAATGTGACAAAAGTTAAAAGCAAGGAAATGTAGTAGAGATGATCCTGGATGGAGCATGGCTTTCTTGAAATACCCATCTTGTTTATATAAAGGTTGCAGACTTCTTTTGTTCCTTTCATTTGGACCATCTTTTCCCCAAATAGCTGAAATGTTACTCCAGCAGATAATAAATCAGCACATTTCTCCTAATTCTTTTGTCTGGTGGATCACATTCTTAGTCTGGTATTTATTCCTGCAACTAGAGTGATCAAATCCATGCATGGCCCAGAATCACAAAACTGAAATTTCATCCTTGTTTGTCATTACTGAAAAATGCAACCATTAGAAGTAGACTTTAAAAATAGTGACCTTTTCTCTTCCTGCAGTTTGCAAAGCATATCCAGCAAGTTTGGGGTGATGTAAAGTGATGCACAAATCACTGACAACTGCTGAGCTGGAGTTTTTCATATACCATGTTTACTGTCATTAAGGGATTAGGTTCCAGAAAAAAACAAAGCCAAAACAAATAAACAAACAAACACACCAAATAAACCCCAACTAAAAAAAAACAGTGAAATTTTTAGCATTCCAACAGCACATAGCATGCATGTCAGTGAAATAAAATGCCAGTGCATCCAGCAGTGACATGCCACAGCTGAAAATGTCTTCTGTGACATGCATTTTACTTGTCTGAAAGCCATGCCAAACATTATAGAATGATGTCAAGCTACCCCGATTCAGCAGTGATTTTGACACAGGACACTATGAAAAAGCTAAACAAAATGCAAAAAGTGTTTTGCTGTATGCAAGTGGCTGTTGTCACTTGTGTTTCTTTTGCATCTTTCCTGACTTACTTCACATGCTAAATATATTGGTGCTGCTCTGGATCTCTGAATAAGGGTAATCCAGGCATTGATCTGAAAAACTAAAATCTGACTAGGAAGGTCACAAAACCACAAAATGCTTCCAAGTGTTAGAGTTTGGTTTTGATCATGGGGTTGTTGAAATAGGGGTTCACTGGTTTCTATCTAAACAGATTCTTGTTAATACTAATCTGAGGAAGCAAATGAACCATCTAAATGGTGTAAAATGCACTCACAAAGTCTGCTCCTGTGGTCAAGTGATGTTTTTTTCACTTATCTGGGTACCTATGTGAATTTCTGGCAGCTCTTCTTCCCATGTGCTCAGAAGAGGTTGTCCATAAATGAAACATGGACGTTAGAGCCTGCTCTTCAGGGGAGGAACCATCACTTCCTGAGGATTTGCAGTGCAGTATCTTCGAGCCTCTGCCTGCAAGGATCACGCTTCTGTAATAAAATTTTTAAAAAGCAATAAAAGAAAATTTACAATGGCGACATGATTTAGGAGTTCATTGGGAAAGGCAGAGCTCTGCACGCCAGGAAGCTCAGTCCAGGTCTGCATGGCACAGCAAGGCAGGACTTTGCAGCAAGGATAAGCCAGGAGAACGGAAGGGCGGTATCTCCCAGAGGTACTTTAAAACAAGATCCTCAGAGCTGCAGATTTGTTACGGGAAGAAGGAGGTTTTGATTGTATCACATCCAAGTCTGCTAGTGGTTTAATCCCTCACTGCCAGGACCCCAGCTCCAGTCATCCCTTCCTGGAGGAGGTGGTGGTTCTCGCCACCGCCACAGCGCTCACTTACTCGCTCGCAGAACAAGGGATGGGATTCAGCCTCACGCTGTAAATCACATCCCCAGGCAGCTCCCTCACAGGCGTGCCTTGGGAGATAACAGGGCCTGGCAGCTTCCCCGGCTTCCGGGAGCCCGCCAGCCGCCCGCCCCGGCCCCGCCGCCGCTGGAAGAGCTGCTTTAGAGGCGATTAGCAGGGGAAGAGCTAGGCATGGCTGGTGATGCCCCAGTCAAGGCCAACTGCAGAGCTCGTTTCAGCCTTTGCTGAAGGCTGAGAGGGCAGTGGTGATGGTAGAGAAACCCTGCAAGTGTAAAGAAGAGGGGAATTTTGATCTTGGCAATTGTAATAGCCTATATACTCAGGGCAGGGTCTTTCACTCTGCTGCAGGTTTTGTGGCTGTTTCCCCATTGCTTACTTAAAGGGAATGTTTCCTGTTGTGCTGTTGCTTCAGACAGGAATTCTCTCATTCCAGCTTATCTGTCTCCAAACTATATGGAGGTGGCAGAAAAGGTCAGTCAGGCATTTTTGAACATGAGATTTCTTGTTTTGATGACCTGCTCACATTCTCGGCAGATCCTTTGCCACCTGGACAATCATCCATGCCATGTGCAAAACACATCCTCTCTGCAGGGACGCGGCAGGCTTGACAAGTGCTTCAGAATCAAGCTTCCCGACACTCTTGCTGAGCACTGTTATCCTATGTCTGCAGAGGAACTTTAAAACAGAAAGAGATTAAATGACTTCTTCAAGGTCACATAGCAAGTGTGTGACAAAGCTGGGAAAAGAAGGCAAATTGCCACGACCCCACCATCCTTTGTCTCCATCAGCTTCCTCCTTTTGTTGTTATTGCTATTAATAAACACAGACAGTATTACAACAGACACAGTTTCCAATGAGGAGCGGAGACCATTGCTCCAAGTATTGTAAAAATACAGACAAAAGGATGGCCTTTTTCTTGAAGAGGTTGAAATCCAAAAATGTGCCTTTTAGTCCCTACATTTCTGGGACCATCCTGTCCAATCTGGACATTTTCACTGGCCAGTCACTCACTATTTTACAAATGCAGCTGTTTGTAACAGAAAAAACACATAGTCCTCTTTGTAGGGGAGGCAAGGTACCATTAGTATGAGGGGCACTGAATTTCAGCTTACCCCTCTTTCTGTCTTGTATTGAAAAGCACTCAAAGCAGACAGGATTTTTGCTCATTTCCTGCAGTCGGAGCTGAGAGAGAAAGTTACTGATAGCACTGCCTGACCTATGAGAAGGACACACACAGCTCAGCAGGACCATGCTCAAAAGTCAACTCAAAAGCAAGTCTTACACCAGCCAAGCCTGATCTAATGCCAATATTACAATGTGCAGTGCTGCCAGATTCAGGCCTGGCTGCCTTTACAGATTGGTCACAGGTTTAGTTATGAAACAGCTTCCAAACTTCAGACGTGAGCTCAATGTGCTGACTCACTGCCAGGTATGTCATGCACAGGACAATAATGTCCAGGAAGTGCAAGTATCTGGATTTATTTTTAAACTTATTTTTATTTAACACTTCTTAAATGCAATAGCAGTAAGTTTCTGCTTTTTCAATTCCTCTTTTTTTTCCTGAGCTACAGACCAGGTGATCAGGCAATAAGTAACTCCAGGCACTGAATTTACAGGGAAATTGTTTCACTTTTCAGGTGGTTAAAGTCATTAACTCATGCCTTATTACAGCAGCTGAGGCATGCAATAATCAGCCCCAAAAGTACTGCTCTTTAGGTCTTAATGCTCAATTAATTTTCTGGAATCCACATCAAGAAACAAAGGACTGAAACCACAATAAGAAGAACCAGGCGAAGAGTTATTGTGTTGCCTTTATTCTTTAATTTCAGTCTTGGTTTATCAGAATAATAAATACTTCAACAAAAACCCACGCAGGTCAAGCCTTGCTGCCAGCCCAAATTGTGTTTCTATTTCCATGGGCTCAAATAGGATTAATTGCAGAGGGTAGCCATGTGGATCAGACCAAAAAGTCTATCTACCCCAGCTTCAGTCTCCAAAGGTGCCAGGCAGTGGATGCCCAAGAGATAGCATAAACATGGGGGCAGCATAAAGTGGTGTTTTCTTGGGATATCCCCACAGCATCTCCATAAAACAGAGGTGGTGTCTTTCTATCTAATATCCTTCACTAGACTTTTATGCCATGAATCCTTCAAATCCTTTCTTGAGCAGGTCTATAATGTTACCATCCACAGCATTCTGTGACATGAAGAACTATGACCTAACCTTCTATTTGTTGGGAGCTGCCAGTTTTCTTTGACTTAACAGCTTTCTTTTCAGCTGGGGCATAGCTGAGAAAACCTGTGCAGTAGTCATCCAACCTCCCAAGATCAACCATGTTCTTTGCTGAAAGGCAATAAATGCTGTTTTCAGTGTAAGAATATTATAAACACTTATTTGCAAAAAGGAATAAAAGCAAGGACAAAACACACTCATGCATTTTGCACAGGCCTGCAGAAGAGACTTTCTATCTGAAACACTTAACAGAAAGCCTTTGCTGACAAGCTACACTTCAAAGCAGTGCAGGCATGCAAGTTCCTGGACAAGACTCAGCCTTCTTTACTAGAACAGCTGCAGGGGAATGTTATCAATGCAAGCTCAAGAACAAAAATATGCAACTCTCTATTCATTATCCAAGTGCAGCACTCCTGAATTTTCCTACTGCTTACAAGGCCAGAGAGTGCCTTTCTGGGAGCCTAGTTCAATGAATCTTAAAACAGTATTTCTGTCATCAAGCCCACATTTTCTTGTAGAGATAAAAAATACTCATGCTAATTGGGAATTTAAGAACACTCTCCTGGGTGCCAAAAATCTGCAGTTGAGAGAGACAGAGACAATGTTCTGCTTTGTTTTAAAAAAATAATAATAACTTAGAAGGAGAATGTAAAAAAGTCACAAAATTATTAAAACAAATGGAAAAGCAAGAAAGTTGACAGCATCAAATATCATGATACAGGGGGAAGTGAATAAGGCAGGAAACAGGACACAAGATAAAATCTATAGCAAAACAACATTAAGGACAAAACAAAATTTAAGTATAACTAAAATAAAAGAAATCTTAACAATGCTTTAGTACAAGAGGGCAGAAGTACTTAATAAATATTTCTGGCCTCATGGTTGGGAAAAAGACAGATTTATATATATGATAAAATGTTCTGCATACCAATTGTAGCCATTTCTAAAGAGGATGCTAAGCAGCACATTCCAAATGAAGATTTAATATCAACAAAATCAGATAATTCCTATGTATGAATGTTAAAGGAGCCAGACAAGGATCTCTTTAATATTCATCATCATTTCTAGGAAGTTTTGGAACACCTAGTAATTGCAGAGGATTAAAAGAAAGCTGACAATACATTTGAAGTGTAAGCAGACATCCTGAGCAATCACTCCCAGCAGCCTTCTATCAAAGGCACTGGAACAGCTACTGTTGGTTTCTATTAATATTAAATTTTAAAAGGTAATAAAAGAAACACCAATCAACATGCATTTATGCAAAATCTATTTTGCCAAATTAATGTGGTAACATTTTTCACAGGATTACAGGTTTAGGTTGTTCTTTACACATTTATACATTGCTCAATATCAGTGCTGGAGGCAGAGACAGCACAAGGACATCTTCCTCATGGGAAGATTTTGGGCACTGGGGGAAGGCACTGAGGGAAGAAACTGGAGTAACAGGGACCAGGCACAACATGCAGAGGGACAAGGGTCTCCTCAAACCCTCTCCTGTCAGAATCAGATGTATAAATGGCCTACAAAAGCCATTTAAAGGTAATTAATTTAGCAAAAGGCCTCTATCAGAATATCAGATTTTGAGGCAGAAGAAAGTAATAAGTGATAGGACAAGAGGAAATGGCTTCAAGTTGCACTGGGGAGGTTCAGATTGGATATTAGAAAGAATTCCTTCACTGAGAGGATTATTTGACTTTGGGAAGAGGCTGCCCAGGGAGGTGATGGAATCACCACCCCTGGAAGTGTTCAAAAAAAGGCGTAGATGTGGTGTGTGGGGACATGGCTTAGTGGTGAGCATGGGAGTGTCAGGTGAATGGTTGGACTCGTTGATCTCAGAGCTCTTTTACAACCATGATGAACCTATGATTCTATGAAAAGTCCATCTAGCAGAGTACCAGGTCCTGTGTGCCTGTCCCAGACTGGGCATGCTCTTAAATGCAGCTTTGTGAAGGCTGTTGAGGGAAACCAATATGAAGACTCTATTTGCAGATATGGTACCAGTTCTTCTAAGGGTTATTTATTGCTCTGTTTTTAATGGGTTCTATATGTGCTCTGGGTGATAAACACATGACAATATAGCTAGATCAGGGTCATGCTCTTCTGCTAATTTAGATCAACACATTGTTTTAGAGCTGATCTTTGAAGGTGGTTAACAAATACTGCATAAATCTATAAACTCTCTTTTTGGCCAGCTGTGAGAACATGCCATGGTTTGTGCATCCCACAGTGAACAGAGAGGAGGAATATTTAATGAGATCCAGTTCAAGTCATTTCTGAAAAATTAGTTTAGCAGTTACACTCCCAAATAAATGTTAATTAGCACCTATTTCATGCACTGTCTATGTGTATGAAATGTGCATAAACTGTGTTTATGCTGCAAAATTAAAAACTTACTTTTCATTTTCTACACACTACCAGATGACCAGTTTTGGAAAGTTAATTGCTTAATGTGTTCTAATACATTCCTTTGCTTTATTTATTTAATCTTTTGTTCAGTGTTAGTTTTCTCATAAAATGCAGTCTTTCAAGTCTGATTTTAAAAATAAACCTAATTTCTTTAAAATATGAAAAGCCTTTAAGGTTTACAGAAAGTAGCCTATGGATATATTTTCACCACTTCCCTTTTGTAAAAGAGATTCATAACCTTTATGAAACAATTATATATAAAAGAAGGAAAATTAAACAACAGCAGGGCAATTCTTACTATAAAAATGTCCAATTCCAGCCAATATTTGAATTTTCTAGATGCTGATAAGTGAAGCAAATGTCTTTCCTCCTTTAGTCTCTGCATGTTTTTACATTCCTAGTATAGAGCAACCAGGATTTTCACCTGTTTAAGAAGTGCAGAAGGAATATAAAGGCAGAGTTACCAGGCAGCATTTCTCAGGTACTTGGACTGGAGGCTTAAAATGCAAGATGATGCAGCCTTGAGCATTGGTGTCAATGGAGGAAGTATTACCCTAAGAAAATGCAAGTAGATGAATCTATCAGCTGCTTCTGACACTCAGTTCCTCCCTCCATTTCCTGCTTGTTCCTGCTCCATTGACCTCTGAATCCCCCTGTTTCCTATCTTACTAACTTCTTTTTCAGCATCCTCATCACCGTTATCTGTTAAGTGTCCTGTTGCTGGCTCTCCTTCCCTGTTTTCTCCACGTTGTTGTTTCTAAGAGAACATTTCTCTGTGAGACTCTAAAGATCATTATGTAAAGTGGGAGGCAAGCAAAAAGAGAATGACTATAAGATATAAATAATAAAAAAATAGTTAAAGACATACATACTGGACTGATTCCTGTAAATCCCCAAAGGTGAAAATATCTTTACAACAACTGAGAATGAACTTTGTGGGAACAGTGTATTAGCAAGGACTGAAGAAGTAAGCTGTGTTTGAAAATGCAGATAACTGAATTAATTTCTTTAACTTTTTTTTAGCAGCTAAAACAGCCACTGAAAAAGTTTCACCCCAGGGCAGCTTTAATAAAGTCAGATCTTATTCCATGGATGTTTTGGATAAATAAACATTGAAATGGCTAAAACACTTCATATTTTTAAAATATATTTTATCTTTATTTTTTTAATTTGGCCTTTTTTAAGGATACCATTTTAAAGGCAGAAATAACTTAGGAATAAAATATCCTGCAAAATCTCTGGCTGTTCTAAAACAAAATTTAAGCTAGACATTGTTCAGCTACGAAACAAAGTATGCCCAATATATGCCTGGCACTCAGTATAAACATGCTCTCTGTTGCTGAAACACAAAAGAATTCTGCAAATTTAAAAAAGACAATTTGAAATAGTTTCCTCTACTGCCATAGCAACTAGTACCTAAAACTAATACAAATGGAAGAGATTAGCTGAACTATTTAGTCATTTTCTTTTGAATAGCTGCTGTTAAGAGTTTCCCCCGTTGCAAAGACTTGATTAGGATGAGATGTTTCCCATTTTTATGCTTCTTTTACACTGCTTCAAATGGAGCAAAGGTGCTTACCAAGCCCAGAAATGTCGTGCAGGAGTGTGAAATTACAGTTTCTTTGCAGAATTCTGGTAGTGACACTGCATGATAGAAATACTGTGTTATTTGCCCAGATGCATTTTGAGAGAGAAGTTTATCCCACGCTCTAGATAGTTCTTTATGAACTCTCAAAAATAAAAATGCATCCTGTACAATCCATTTCCCTTCATCATGGGTGCCCATTGAGGGAAACCACTCTGTCCCCAAACCTGGGTTACAAGTGCCCCACCCTCCTGCATCTTCCTTCTTCCCCCCTCCCAAAGCTTAGGGAAAAGCTTTGCAGCGTGCCCAGGTTACAAATGTGGGCTCCAGGGCAAAGCACAGCCCAGACATAAGAGACTGACAGGGAGAGCTTCCCTTCAGCAGCCCCTCTGCTGGGGCATCCAGACAAATGTTGTGGCTGGGAAGTTTGAGAAAAAAAGCTGTCTCTTAGGCATATGAAAAGGTGACTCAAACTTTTCTTGACCTTTCCTATAAATGGAAAGATAAAACCGTTGGCGGCTGAAAGTGTGGCTAGAGCAATGTGGTTGGTATGTGTTTTTCAGTCTCATACTATCTGTAAGTATTCAACCAAACTGTTGCACTGTTTTACCTTTTTTCCCATATATTTATTTTGGTTAAATGGCAGAAACTTGCTCTGAATTTTAGCAGAGGTGACCATGGGAAAATAAGACATGTCACCTTGGCACTGACTAACAATGCTGCTAGTCTGGAATCCAGTCTCTGAAGGGGAAAAGCAGCAAAAAACTGAGGGAGAACAGTGCAAGAATATTTTCTGTTTCATCAAAACTTTTTTCCTCTGAAAGACTAGCATTTTAAGTCTCTCTACAAGTTTCCCCACTATTAAATTCTTCTAGTCCCACTTCTGTCCTTTTAGCATCTAAGTGCTAACAGCGTGGTGCAGCTGTGTCCACAAATTCATTGCTTCTCATGTGAGAAAGGGCAGCCTCTTCTCAGCTTTAAACTTCTTGCTGCCTCCTCCTGAAGTGTCCTAATTAGCTTGCCTGGTACAGTCAGTATTTCATACACAGCAGCCACATTCCCTGTCGTCTCCTTTCTGAGCTAAATGTAGAACAAGCCCTTTTGCTGTGCTAAGGGCAGCACAGCTGCACCAGCAGCAGCTCCTCGGCCGCCCGCAGTGTCGGAGGCAGACGCTGTGCTACTGCAAGATCTCTTCAAGATGAGATGTCTCTTTAGAGTTTCCTCAAGATCCATTTTCTCAACAGGATCCAGTCCTTCCTATGAGTACATTAGCCAAAAAAAAAAAGAGGGAAAAAAAAAAAAAGAAAGAAAAGCAGGCCAGCAGAAAGTAGGAATTCAGTCTCTCCCCAAAAGAGAGGAAGGCAATCCTCTGTGGTGTGTGGGACCCTGGGCCAAGCCTCTGAAACAGCCCTTTCCAGGCTCTGGGTGCACACACAGAGATTCTGGGTTCACACAGAACAGTCCAGCAAGAAGTATTCACTCATACTGATAAAGGTATCTGATAAATCAAAGAATCACAGAATCATTAAGGTTGGAAAAGACCTCTGAGATCACCATGCCCAACCATCAACCTACCACCAGCATGCCACTAAACCATGTCCTTGAGTACGACATCTAGATGTTTTTTGAACACCTCCAGGGATGGAGACTCCACCACTTCCCTGGGCAGCCTGTGCTGATGCCTAACAACTTTTTCTCTAAAGAAATTTTTCCTGATATCCAATGTAAACCTCTCCTGGTGCAACTTGAGGCCATTTCCTCTTGTCCTCTCACTGGTAACCCAGGAGAAGAGCCCAATCTCCACCTCATTACAATTTCCTCTCAGCTAGTATTTTCCAAAATAAAAAATTTTGCTGAGAATTTACTGTTCATCTGTGTAAATTGTACTGGTGTAATTTTAATCTTCTTGCATGCTGGACCACATCCTGTGGGATCAGAGGTGTAAGGTTCACTAACTATCTGTGGCTGAAGATAAGGAGTATGTGATTTGTTTAAGGAAATTGTACAAGATTTTATCTTGGGTTTAATTATAACTCCAAAATGATACCTGTGTGATCAATGGCATTGATAACTAGATTTAAATCTGTGCCAGGAGGATACATATCTGATGTGTTTAAACTGAATCAGATCAACTTTCAAGAGAGTTTTGCCTGACTTGCACTTCCATTTTGGAAAACACTGACAGAAAATGTTGGTTTAATCTTGTTCTCTGGCTGGTTCTATCAATTGTTCTTCTTTTCAAAAGTAACATAATTTCCAAAAATAAGGTCTTTCTCAAGCCAGTGACAATAGCAAGGGAGTGAAACAAGCTCAGCTCACTGGCACTCAAGCACTCAGTGTCATCTCTTTGCTGTGCATGCTGACTGGTCACATTAAGATTGAGTATCAACTATCAAAAGGTTTAAAACCTTTGTGGAGAAATCCAGGATTTTGAACTCCAGTTTAAACGTCCTCCTAGAGCCCAACTGTGTGAATTTGAACAGGGACAAAACTATCCTTGAGAGGAAAGATAGTAAGAAGTATATATACTCACTTTTTCTTGCTTATTTTAACCTGTGGCCTGCTTCTGTGCACATGGTGTAAGGAATATAAGAGTAGTTTAACTCAGAAAGAAGGAGAATGTCTATAAAAATGTTTGCCCATCCTTTGTTTCTCTCAGAAAAATGGGGGAGGGTTAGGTGGATTCAGAAAGGATCACCTTCATAAATCCATCAGCTCCTGCTTCTGGGAAACAACTATTGCCCAGGTGTCAGTCATGTGAACTACCACCAGCACTAAGCAGGTTTCCAGAATTTCTCACAATTTGGTCCACAACTTTATGCCTAGCTTTCCTCATGAGCTGAGGTCTGGTGGATGCTACTCTCAGACACAATGTCCTTGTAGAAATTGTCTGTCCTCACTATGGGATGAGCTTGAGGAGCCACTATGCCAAGAATGTACTTAATGAAACTCTTGGGTTTTGTGGCTGTAATTTGGTGGCTGGAAACAACAAAAAGGAACTGTTAGCATGTGACCAGCCAGCTCTCCAGCAGCTATTGTCAAATGCTCTGGGAACCACTGCCTGGCAACACTGTAACCCCCACTGAACCCCAAATTCATGGATTTCCCAGAGCGCAGGAGGGAGCTATAAGCAATTATTGTTTTCTATTTATGTTCTAATTTATCTTTGTATAAATCTATGTTTATATAACTGTACAATACCATGGAATTGATGCTGTTTGGTTAGCAGTGTTGGCTGTGGCTCTTGATGGTTCTGAGTTGCTGAGGTCAAGGTTATCAGCCCCTGGAGTTCTTCAGCGAGGGACTGTCTTCTTTTTACTGTCTTTCCTCACTTACCATCAATGACTGTTCTACTCTATTCTATTCTATTCTATGACTCTTACCTACTTAGCCAAGCACACACTTATCTGTGTAGTCACAGCAGGTACAGGTTTGCCAGGAGTGCCCTTACTTCTCCTAAGTCTGCACTGTGTACATCACAGAGGCTCAGGCCACCATCTGGAGCTAGGGCAAGGCAGACAAATCAGCTAGAGACATCTTCCTAACTGAAACTTGGGTGTGTAAAAGTGCCTGTGGGATAAACCCCCTGCCTGATCTCCACTGCCCTGAGGATGGTATGGGGCCACAGCTCCTGTAAGGTTGATGCTCTCAGGCTGGCAATATGACCATATGAATTGTGGGCTTTAAAAGTGTTTCCTTTGGCCAAGACATCTAGAAAACTACTTGCAGGGACCAAGGTGAAAGAAACAGTTTTGGGCCTCTCACTACAAGAAGGACATTGAGCTACTGGAGTGTGTCCAAAGGAGGGCAATAAAGCTGGTGAAGGGTCTAGAGCACAAATGTTATGATGAGAGGCTGAGGGAACTGAGGTTGTTTAGTCTGGAGAAAAGGGGACTTAGTGGGGACCCTATTGCTCTCTACAACTACCTGAAAAGAGTGAAGTGGGGCTCAGGCTCTCCTCCCAAGTAACAAGTGATAGGACTAGAGGACATGGCTTCCTGTTGTGCCAGGGGAGGTTTAGATTAGACATTAGGAAGAATTTCTTCACTGAGAGGGTTATTATCCCTAGAAATGTTCAAAAAAGGTGTAGATGTGGTGCCTGGGGACATGGTTTAGTGGTGAGCATGGTAATGTTGGGTGAACTCAATGAGCTCAGAGGTCTTTTCCAACCATAATGATTCTATGTTTCTATTATCCAATCTCCATAGATTTGGGAGTTTCTGTTCATTGGCTGAAAATCTCAAGCAAAAGCTTGGGGTCTTTATAGCAAAAACTGCTGGAGTCCTGGTTCCCAAGCACACATGCTGATCAGCAGGAAGGAATACTGGTACATTAGTTAGAAGTAGATGATCCAGAATCCCAAACCTGCAGGCTGCAGACACATAGGATATTCTTGGGGAACAACTTACCCTTTTTTTGTACTCTTCTGAAGTATGCATTACTGAATGATATTAGAGACAAACAAGAGCCTTACATCAACCTCTAGCTGAAGACAATATGGCCACTCTTATGTTCCCAGGAGGTCATGCCAAGCTGTGGAAAGGTGAGCTGGACAGCCCCTACGGTGTTCTTTCTTCCTGGCTTTCTCCCTGTGATGTCTCCATGCTTAGATTTCACTTGAAGGGCCTCCAGCTCTGGAGTTGCATAGTGTACAGCACCATCTCCTTCCATCATGGAGTCAGGATACAGAGGGGGACTCTCTAGGAGTGGGTCCATGAGGCATGTCACAAAGAAGCCACAGTATAGACACAGTTTGCATGAGCTGCATGACTGATGTCAGTAAGAGAAAGATCAGACCCCGCTGCCTAAAATTACTTGCTTTAAGTTAATGTTAAACATACTGCCAAAGCATCTTACACAATTTCAATTATGCACAGAAAGAATCTGCATTGTGGAGTTCAAGTTTAATGACATTGTCATTTCCTCCCAGGAATGTGTGTGATTTAATCACTGTTTACATTTATTATCTTCTGGTTTACATTTTTTCCCAGATTAACAGATCATAAGATACCACTGCACCAAGATTTTGCATCAAGAGAAGACACAATTTGAACATTATGTGGTCACTCTTCAAAAACCAAACAATTGTCAAACCTCCTCCAGCTGAAATAACTCTTTGTTCCAAATTCATGTCCCTGGAATGTCCTCCTGGTGAAGTGGCCTGCCAAACCGCTGGGTGAGGGCTGGGGTCAGCTCCCCTGCTGGTGTAACACTAACAACTCTGTGGAGCTATGCCAATGGGGACCTTGGCCTTCCATATAACCCCCTCCAGGGTGTTCATTGTTGGATTGTATGAAACATGTACATTCTGTGGACATGCAATGTCCTCTGAATAATCCACCCAGGAAGCTGGTTAATACACATAAAGAAAGGCTCTGAACCCGTGAACTCCATGAACATGGTACCAAGCAGCTGCAGAACCCTTTGGTGTAACTGGTAATTTCCATCACAAACCAAACATGAAATTACAGACTAACCACAGAACTAATGCTCATCTCAGAGAAGCTCAGTGGTGTTCTGAATCCTGATCATGCCAGCAGATACCAAATGCCTTCTCAGGCTAGCCAAAGGTCAACCTTGACCTATAAATGTTGGCCCAGGTACAGAAGGTGCTTGAAGATGCCTGCATTCGTGTCAGTGAAGAAAAATGAGAAGAAAAGGGCTGTGCAATCAGGGAAGATATAAAGTAATATCCATACTACAGTGGACTGGGACATACTAGATAATAAAAAAAAGATAAATATGTATATATCTTCATTAACATACACGAAAACACATAGGGGTCTGTTCTTACCCCTTCTCATGCCAACAAAAACTTACATGAAGTTTTTTGAGCTGTAATATACACAGTGCATTTATGAGGACTGCAAAATCTGGTCATATTAGCAGTAGTAGCCATGTCAGAGTTTGTCCACCTTCCTCAGGTAAGTTACACTCTAGAAGAATCTACAGGGAATAACTGTCATTTGCACTAATACCTCACTAAAGTACATATGACTTGATCAGATCTCTATATTTAATTCCTATTTCCTTTTTTTAATTAAATGGCAGATGTGCCCTGTACAAACCATGAATGTGTGTGGAGACTGTTAAACTGCTCATTATACATGCAGACATTTCTGCAGTCACTGAATCACTTGCAAATAAATTCTGATTTCATTCTAATGCATTCTGCACACTCAAGGATCCACCAAATATTTTCTGTCACAAACTTTCAGCTGATGGGTGCTACTCAACATTCACTGAACACAGCTAGTAACCCACTGTGTAGTCTTCCCCTTGATTGGATGAGAAGGAAGACTTTGTCAACAAGAAAATAGGGAAGAATGATTAATTCAGTTCCCATCTGAATTTTAAGGTATTCAGAATCATTCATGCTAAAATTCATGAGACTTTGGGGATTTATTCATACCAGGAAATTCATTTCAACTGATTTGAATAGAGACTGACAGTGAATCATAGACCAGTGATCAGCTCAGTTCTTTCATGATTTTTTTCATTTTCCATTTGTTCAAGGAATTTTTTGCTTATTTGTTCTCTACATTTGACTCCATCTAAAATATGTATTCATAATATATTTGTACATATATAGAGACAGGAAATACTATGGTGGCCACCATGGACAGGAAAAGACATGGTGAAGGACAGGAAATACTATGGTGGCCACCATGGACAGGAAAAGACATGGTGAAGGACAGGAAACACCATGGTGGCCACCTCCTTGGAAATCTGATAAGAGAAGGGATGTTTTTGAGAGCAAGACTTCAGTCTTTTCAGGTACTCTGCTCCCCTGAGATTTCCTAAAAGGAAAGCTGAATTTGGAGGGCAAAGAACCAGGCCAAACTGTAGCCATCCAACATGTAAGTATCAGTTAGGCTGGCCAGCTAGATGGTCCTTCACACCCAGTGGAGAGATGGCCCTTCCATGGTGCAAGTCCCAGTAGTCGCAGAAGGGGACAAATCACCATATGGAAATATTTCTCTCCATCTATGGGAAGATGAGACAACTTAAACAAATAGCTTGGTGAGAAACTTAAGTTTTGTGTAGTTCATCATAAGTCAGATGACTCTCACCCTTTTGTTTGAACTTGGGAAAACAACCAAGTAAAATAAGGAAGTCATAAGAAATTCAGTCTTCTTTTTTTTTTTTTATTACACTCTACCAAGCTTCATATAAATGCTGGCTAAGGCATTTCTGTATCTAGAATAACAACATGAACTAACATTGCTGGCTGCAATTTTTTCCCCCTTTCATTCTGCAGAGGCTGAACACGGAAAACAAGTCACTGGGAGGGAAGGAAGCGTGAAAAATGTGTCTCTGTCTGCAGCTGGAACCTTTTGCTTATTAATTCTCAAAGGACATAAGGCAGAATCTCATGGAAGTTTAAAGTCTGACAAAGCTTAAGGAAAAAAAGGCAGGTCCTAAAACTTCTAAGATAATAAATCACAGATTTCAGACTGCTCATTTCTTAGGATGTGAGTTAAGATTAAAAAGCCTGAGAAGGAATAAAATACCTAATTATTATTCTTCTTCCAAGTCATCATTTCTGTGAATCTTTTTATTTTACCTACAAAAGATCCATTTCTCTCTTTGTAACTTACAGTTAATTTGCAGGGAATCAAATAATTCCATGGCTTTTTGCAAAGAATGTAGGATAATCTCTGCAATGGACTGTCATGAAATAAAATCCTAATGTAGCATACTCAAAAATTATCTCAACTTTATCTCCTATTAGACAGGAGAAAGATGCATAAGGTCACACATCTATTACTCAAGTCAGTCAGACACAGCATGATTTTATCACATGTCCCTGAAATTGTAGGAAAAGACCACTGAAGTTGCAAAGTACAGCATACAGATGCTAGGAAGTCCCAAAACGAAGGCTGTATTAAGTGCAATATGACTGGGGCTTCATTCATAACACATCGGTGCCAAAGAGCAGTTTAATGTTCCCATGCTGTGTCCAGAGCTACCCAGATGCAGCCAACAGAAATGCCAGGCACAGTGATGTTTCCTCTGCAGTGTGTACACATAGATATTTTTGTCCACTTGAGCTCTATAATTTGGAGTTTACTCTAGGCAGTAGGTACCTACCTGTGCACAGCAGTGGAGGAAGTTTCATCATTATGACGGGAAAGCAACTGAATGTGTGAAACTCTTGACCCTGACCTGAAACAGCATTTGAAATGAATGCTGACCAGGAGGCTCTGCTCACCTCTGAGAGGGTCAGTTGAAGGTGGAGAGGCAGTCATACACTGGCCTTTGGCAAGCCCACTGCACTACTGACCTCTGGAATGGAAGTACCATGCCATCAAAAAGACAAGAAGTGGGAAGAGCTGAAGGACCCAAATGCTTTGGGCAGGTTTGGCAGACTGGCCTCTGGAGGGAGTTAAGGTGACATTTAGGCACCTCTGCACTTACTCACCTGGATCACAGCATGACAAAACAGAGAGTGCACCCATGGACAGGCAGTTGGTCTGTCCACTGCTGTCCTGCCTGCAGCAGTAGGCTGATACTGATTCATGAGGAGGAAGAAGACAAGCCATATAGCCATACTTCTCTGGTACCTGCCCCAGGTTGTGATGTGGTTGTTGATGTCTTTTTGTCTGACAGCCCTTAATAGCTTTTCCTTCTGTGCAATCCTCTCTGTTGTCTTGAACAAAGCCAACCTCTTGCAGTGCCAGGGATATTTGTGCCCCTACAGGGACTTGCAAGTCTAGCAGCAGTGGGGGACACCGAAAGGCTCCTCAGCAGCCAGGTGCCTCGGCTCCACTCCAGTCTGCCAGAGGTGCTGAAAAGAGCTAGACTCACTCTGGCCTCAGGAGTTTAATGTTCCTTTTATTGCTGAAGCAATAGTATAAAACATCTGAACAGTTCCAGAGTGTAATCTAACACATTGTTTTGTTTGCATCTTCTTAAAATAAAATTGCTAGGGTATAAAAGGCATTCTGTAGATTCTGCTGGCTTTCATGTGTACTGCAGTAGGATGTTTGAAGCCACTCAGAATAAAAGTCTGTGACAAATACTGTGTTCACATAGTAGATATGGTGCTATCTTATGATCTGAGAGAGGACATTTCCCAAGCAGGTAGACAATTCTTTTTTTAAGTAATCATAGAATCATTAAGGTTGGAAAAGACCTCTAAGATCATCAAGTCCAACCATCAAGCTATCACAATCCTGCCACTAAACCATGTCACTGACTGCAACACCTCCAGAGAAATTAAGCTTATTAACTCTGTGCTATGGCATCAACATTACAGATACAGCAGGGATGTTCCTTCAGTGTGCTTTAGACATCCTGGGGGGGTGCTCAGAAAAGCTCCTCCTCAGCAATCACCTTCACAGGTTGCTGGTGCCTGATTTGGTTGCCCTCATCACCCCCCTGGGAGCTCAAAGCAGACAGCATGGCTACCCAGGGCTACACTGGCTCGTCCAAAAGATTTCAGCACCTACAAGCAGGCTCAAAGTCTTTAAATCCATCCAGCATCTACTGGCTCCCATGAAAGCTGAGAGCATTTAAAGTTTCATCACTTTGTTTAGCTGCCTACAAAGGGACTGGTGGGTGCTGAACTTTTTGGAAACACCTGCCCTGTGAAACTAGCCTCGGGGCACTTTACATCACAGCTGATGGTGTCAGTGTTGACTTCGACATGTTGAGTTAGTAAGGTCCTGACATAATACACTAGAATGACTCCCTGTGCAGCTCTTTAAGGCTTTTATGTAAGGACACACTTAGATGTCTTAGTAGCTCAGAGCTGTTACTTTTACTGCTCCTAGCTGTCTCACACATATGGGTTTATATATTGATTCATGTCAGTGTAACTGCTGGGCAAACATCTTCACTTAAGCCTTGGAATCTTTCTTAGAAAATGCTCCAAAGCTTTCCTCCCTCCCCAGAGAACAAGTGATAGCCATTTGATGGGGTGCTTTCTCTGCTATTGAAAAACATAATTGCTACAACAGTTAAGCAATTAACTGCTAGAAAAATCAGTTGTAAAGATATGCCTGTCTATGTACCCACTGAGCTAAGTGTTTCTCAGCCTAGTAAATCGAAATCAAGTCTGAATTTAAGTCTCAGGGTTTTAAATTAATCATTCTTTGTTTTCAACTTTGAAAGGGGTTCTGCATGGAACCATTGAATTCCTGAAGAAAGGAGTTTATGTCTGCAGCTCTAGTGTAACAAGAGAAGCAAGCCTTTAGATTGCATGTATACTTTAGGCTCCACATATATTTTACAAACACACTCCATGTGGCCATGTTTAACAATATAAAGTATATCACAAGGAATGAACATTTTAAAGTAATCATGTAAAGGACAGAGGGTAGATCTCTGGATTAACCACTACAGCTTTTGGGTGGTCCAGAATATGCTTGTAAAATTTTATGCTGAGCAAATTTAATATTATGTAGAGAAATCATCTTTGCAGTATATTTCTCCTCTGAATTCCTATGTCTGCCTTTTTCCTGAGCAGAGCCAACATGGTCTCAGGCACAAACAGGGGCTGAGCCTCTGGGAGTGGAAATGCTGTGCAGACCCTTCATGGCTGTAAGACCAACTGTGCAGGTATGTGTTTGTTGGTAGATGATGGACTTTTCCATTGGTACTTGCCAGACTGACAAACCAGACCTGCTCCTCTTCTTTCTATTATATATTCCTGATGTTGGCAAGACTTTGGGAAGTTCTGTATATTAATGAGGTTGGCTTTATTTTTGGCAAGGCAGACTCTCTGAACTCAGCTCAAGACAAATGTTTTTTTTCCTCTTAGCCTCTAGCAATATGTAAATAGGTGAAACCATCTCTAGATTTAAAAAAAAAAATAATTAAAAAGATAGAATACTATCTAGCTAAATCCACTCTGTCAGATCTGGCATTTATTGCTTTCTCTGTTTATAAAAACTAGGTCACAGTGTGTGTTCACTTTAGAGGAACACCTTTCAAGCACAAATTAATGCTTCTCAGTTACATCTTTCTGTTGTGTTAAAAAAAAAAAGTTATTTAAAATCACAAATTTGGCATGGAAATAATGAAAAAAGTTATATTAGAAGAGAAAGGCTATCATAATTTACTGACTAAAGCTTCAATGTTATCAGTTCCAGTAAGGTTAAAGACAGTGTGATAAGCCTAGCAACACCACTCAAAGGGTAGATTTATTGGTTAGGATTGCAATATTTACCTCATTTGTAAACAATACTGTGCTTTTGTAATAAACATGGAGCTGGTAATGCAATAATAACTAAAAAATTGTCCATTGAGCAAAGAATGAATGAGAGGGGAAAAACAGTGCTTTTCTGTAGAAGGCTATGTTAACTGTCCTTGCTATAGATGTCTGTTTGAAAACTACTCAAGCAACAGAATCATCCAAAAGCAAAACTTGACTCCCATTGATATTAAATCTTTCAAGATCTTCTTCAGCTGCAATGACAAGAGAGGGAAGGGGGAGAAGTCAAGGTCTTTGGCTCTCTCCAGCGAGCGGGTGGGGTTCTCCCCATATGTAAGGAGCTGCACGTACAGTTCAGCACTCCCTTCCTTCCAGCACAACAGCACTGGGACAGCAGAAAACACCATTTCTTCCAGATGATTAGTGTTTTTCCAGTAATGAGTCAGACAGAGAAAAACCCTTGGTAGAGAGCAATGAAGAGAAGAACTTTCCCTTAAAAACCTCGTTACAGTTTTCGTTTCCCCCAGGGCTTAAGGAAGGGAAGCTGATTGCTGCCAGCAGAAGCACCATGCAAAGGGGCTCAAACCTTCAGGGAAAAAAATGAGCTTATTTTCCTGTTAACAGAGCCCCCTTGGCTGGATGTAAACAATATGGTGAGCAGCAGTGAGAGACCAAAGCGTACACACACCTTTCTGTGTACTCTGCTCTGTGGCAGGACACGCACCAGCTCTCAACTCACATTTGAAGTAAGGAGTGACTGAAAGAAGTGATCAACTCTGGCATGTCTGCTGGTGGCCCTGCCAGAGTTAGACTTCACTCAGGTGTGGGTCCAAAACAAAACAGTCCTGCAAGGGCCAAGACTGCAAGGAGGATGGAGGGAAAATTGGCCAAGAGACCAAGACAGAAATTTGCATGGCTGCTGCCCACACTATCCTGACTGCATGGATAAAAAGCTTGTCCTCTCTCTCTCCCTCTCTCTCTCTCTCTCTGTATATATACCATTTTTCTAATCACAAAAAAAAAGGGTTAGGCTCATTCTTACTGTTAAAATCTTCTTTGTTGCTCTGGCTAAGGAAGATAATGAAAGAGGATAGATGCTGAACTGCAAATGTTAGCACAGAGGTAAACAGTCAGGTTTTCACACTGGTAGTTCATTTTGAGGCAGCTCTCTAGCATTATCGTTTTTCAGCTCACATTCAACACGTAGCAGGACTAACAACTCATCTTCTAATCCACTGCCTGCAGAGGCTACCTCTGCATGTACATCCACAGACAACCATGGCTTCATATGAGTACAAACAAAGCCAGTGTTCCTGGCCCCTATTGTTTAGAACTGGCAGCAGAAATAAAGCAATAAAACTGTTAATAAATATTTTGAAATACCTACTCAGTCATAGCTACACCAGACCTAAACTCAATCTTTTTTGGAAAGGGAGAAGAAACAGACACTTCATTTCTGTGCCTCAGCTATTCATGAGCACAGGCCTTATTTGTAAACCTGGCAGGCTGAGGCACATGGACCTTAAAGTCACAACAGCATTGTGAAAGCTGTTTCCATTCATCCTTAGGAATACCTCAGTGTGTATCATTTTTTGGCTTGGTCCACACTACATACAAAGAGTGCTAATATAAAAATGCAAAATGCCTGGGACATTGATGGAGACATGAGAACCCAGAAGTCTTTTTCCTTCTGCCTGGAAGACTTTTTCAGGAAGGTAAAGTGTCTGGGAATTGCCATAATTTAGGACCTAATCCAGCTATAATTGCAGATTAAAGCATTTGTATCAAGCATGGGGTGAACTGGATCAGTCTTCATTTAAGAAGATCTACACATATTTGCTTGTGGCTTTGCCTCTCTTCAGCTATGGAGTCATCCTTAGTAATCACTCCCCAGAGGACCCAAGCTCTGCTCAGCAAGGGACTGTACACACAATAAAAAGATTGTCTAAAGGAGTTTAGTCTATCTAATGTACAGACAATCAAAGAATCAGCTGAGTGCCAGCTGTATTTACTTAGATGGGGTTTGTATCCCAAATGTACACAATATGTGTAATTTCTTTAAAAAACAGTTTCATATTAGTTGAGAATTGATTTAATAAATAACCTTGGTACAATATCTTTAAAAGACATTCATTCACTGATTTCTTACACTGGTCATTTAAAATAACAGCATATGATTAAAAATTGTTTTGTTTAAACCAAAATATCAGTTGCCCCAACCATTAAAATATCCTGGCAGTGCTCCTAGGTGATGACAGTACTATATTTAGTCACTGAGTACCACCAGCTGTCTTGCTAACAGAAGTCTGGCATTTTCCTTAATTGAGAGATGCAGTATGTGTGAAATGATACCACTCACACTCACTCATGATAATACTAGCATGACCTAGTTGAAAGCTTTTGATTTTTTTTTCTTCTTTGTTCAGAAGAATAACAGTTGGTTCAGTACAATGTTAAAAAATGAAACCTATCCAAGGGGTTTAGAAGGAATTCTCTGCAGATTATGATCTAGAAACCTCATTTTTCTGAGTTCCCCAGCAAGGAAGGGCAGGTGAGGGGGAAGAAATGGAAAATGTAGCCTTCAACATTTGACAATTGCTTTCCCAGTCACCCATATCTTGCAAGTCTGGGTGATGGTTTGGGGGTATTTTTTGTTTATTTGTTTGGAGGGTTTTGTTTGTTGGGGTTTTTTTTAACCCAAAGAGCACTGGGCCAGAGATAGCTCAAGACATTACATTCTGGTACACATTACTGCTTTCTGTCAGCCTTCTATTTTTAAAAGCAAAGGTATAACTAGAGGGAGATAATGACTTTTTTGGCTGAATAGTTAATCTGCCCAAAGACTGTGGGTTTGGACACAACAAAATTATTTGTAGATTCTGATTTGAATTCCTAGAGTATAAATTTCAGGGAGGAACCAATGGTCCCTTTCCCCACTGCCCAGTAAGTAAGACAAATATCAAGCTGGAAAAGTGACTAAAAACACTGCTTCCCACAAGAGCTCCTTGGTGCTGGGGTCTGGGCAATGGGTAGTGTCACTCATTTATTCTCTCTTGTGGCCATGCATCCACTCATATTCACAAATAAACATTCATTCAAGCAGCAACCAAAAATCTGGTGTTCCCCTTTGTCAAATGACCCAACCACCATCATAGAGAGATGTAGATTATTTTTTATCCAATAAATATTTAAGTTTTCATTGTTAAGTGGTCCAGCCATAAGAGAAGAGCCATGAGACCTCTGCCCCAGCACACACTGCACTTGGGATGTTTTCTGAGTGGGGCAGCCTGGGGTTAAAATTCCTGCTGTGGACCAGACAAAGAGGGAATCAGATCCAAGGTTTCCCACATAGGATAAGAACACCCAGCACTGGGATCAAGGGCACAGGAGGGAGGAACAGCTCTAACAACAACTTTTCATGATTACCTCATTCCTCTTGTGAATTTGGCCTTTGGGGGTTTTTTATGATGTCCCAAAGTGAAACCAAATGATTCAAGGTGAATTAAATGTAGCAAAGAGTCCAGAACTGCTTTTTTTTTTTCTTTTCTTCTTTTTGATTCATTGAAAATGTTGAAAAGCCTTGGCAGGGGGAGCAGTCAACCACAACTGTCAAAAAAAAAATGGAAGAATGGTTGTTGAGCAGGAAACATCCTCATTCACTGTGTCTGCTCCTGAAGGGCCAGCTGGAGCTGACATGTGCAGCCAACCATCTATGGTGAGAGTGTGATGGTTTGGGAATGGACAAAACAAATATTTTATAGTATTTATGGGCACTGTGGGCAGGTGAGGAAGCTGAACCTCAGCTTGCAATTCAGAGATGTGAATTCCATTCCCAGCTGGGTCACAGGATTTCTGTGCAACTTCATTCCCTGGGTGTGCAGGTACAAATTCTTGTGAGTTCTGTGAGAGGTTTTTCTGCTTCTATGGACAGGTTATACCAGCTGAAGATCTGGGCCCTGACACCTCATGCCCCTCAGTATAATAGGGTGGATAAAGCTTTCCTAGATCTTAAAAACCTTGGACTAATGAGACAGTCACTAAAGTCTCATGGGTGCCTATTGTGAAGGACTCATAAAGACCTTAAAAAAAAAAAGTCAAATAAAGAAGAGGGGAACACCTTAAGCAGCAATTTCTTGTATACTACATAGCAATTTGCTGTATGCTGTAACACACTGCCATCATGGGCTTTTAAAATCTTTTAACACAGGATGTTTTCCTATTCTCACACACTTGATGTTTCTTCCCAGTGGGGAACTCCTGGTGTGTAAAGCAGATCAGACATTCACGTGGTCATTGTTCTCTGAAGCCCCATTTTTCAGGAGGGAAGCTCAAAGGTGACTAGGAAGACAGCTGAACCCATACTGCTTAGCAAAACAGTGGAGCTGGTCAGAATTTCTCACCATGTACTCACTGTGAAATTTACTTGAAAACTGAGATTTTAATTAAAAGTCAGTATTCTTACCTGACACCACTGGAGGATCACAGAGCAGCACAAGAATGCAAATGAATTCTGGCTTGCTTCAGTAGTAGTTAACAAGCCAAAGGAGATTTTCATAGAAAGCCCAAAGAGCTGAATAAGAAATAGACTGTGTGTTTCTCAGTTTGCCAGTAAGTAAAGACCATCAGATCTGCTTCTCTGCTTTTCTGTTCCACACTTGTATCTGCCATGGGGAAAAATCCAGAAGGGATGAGCAGGCTCTCAGCCACTATTTAAGTACTTTGCTTTTCATAAAAGCATGAAACAGAAGTGTTTTGTTTTCTATCACATTTCACAGCTTCTGCACATTAAATGTCTTCAGATTCCTGCAGAGAGATAAATCTGGTGTGGAGGCTGCAGCAGGTAAACAAGGTATATCTTAATGAACTGCCATGTAATAACATGAGGCAACTTTTTAACACAGCTTTACTTTATTACTCATGCTAAACTCTATGACTGCTTCTACAGCCTCTAAGCTCAGAAAAAAAGCAGTGTTTGTCCCTGTAATCCCTGATGTAACACAGCTAAGAGGCATGGAGGCCCAAACCTGACCCTAATTTAGTGCAGCTGAGTCACATGCCTTTACAAATAGACTGGGTTCATTTTTTATTTCTTTTTTAAAGGGAAATGAGAAAATTTTGAACATCTACATTTAATTAGAGAAGATATTTGGTTCCAAGAATATGCACAGCAGCATGGCACCTAGTTTCAGCATTGCCTCTTGGCAGACCAGAGACACCCAGTTCTACCTGCTGTTCAACCATGATCTGAGAAATGGGTCCTTCCCAGAATATTTTAGGATCTCAAAATAACATGTGACAAGTTAGTGCAAACAAAAAAGGGCTTAAAAGAGAAAAGGAAGGTTATATGGCAGAACAGCTTGGCTTAGTGCCACTTGGGCACATGCCCTTTTAGGGAGGGAAGTAAGATTCTAATAGTATCAGTGGACACCTTCCATTACCTACAATCTTGGCATGGACAATGTGGTAGTAAGGGGTCTTGAAAACCAACCTGAAGGGAAAGACAGAATACCACATCCAGACAGCTTTGGAATATCTCCAGTTGTTCCCCTGAGCAACCTGTTTCATCACTCAGACACCTTCACAGGGAAAAAGGTTCCTGGTGTTCTGAGAGAACCTCCTGTGTTTCCATTTGTGCTGGTTTCTTCTCATCCTGTCTCTGGGTAATCAAGAACAATTAGGATGTTCTCTAGGAAATGGTTTTCACTCATAGATTGCAAGACTCCAGATATCTGTGTTCAGAAAGTATGAGATAGATGGCTTGATAAAATTCTTCCCAGGTTACTCACAAAGCCCAGCATTTAAGAAACAATAGAGCAGCTCCAGACACTGTAACTTGGATTGTTTGAAAAGCAAACATACAAAAACTGGAGAGACTATATCCAATACTTTACTTTGCTGTAAATCAGGGGTTGCAGGTTCCATTTGAAATTGTTCTGCTGCTTAGGATTTCTAGCAGTCACTTGTAATGCCACACTAGTACATCAGTTCATATGTCTCAACATAATTGTTCTTGCTAAATCAGTTACATAGTCCTGCTCTAGAAATCTAAACTTTCATTTTGATCATATTAAAATCATTAACATGATTAACAGTGAAGGAAAATGTCAGGTAACCAATATAAGTTCTCTGATGTTGCAAGCGTGGTGAAAACAGCAGCTTTGATATGTGACCTGCAATCATTCATCACAGTACAATATTAACAATGGAATACTAATTATGAACATAATTCTACTTCTTACACCAACATTTTAATCTATTTCACAAATTACTTCTATGAAAATGTCACCAGGTGATGGATGCAGTAGCAAATATTCTGGAAAGATCCAATAGGCCTCTTTCTCCTGTCACTGTTGCTGTAGATCTCAAACATTCCTTGTCAAAGCATGAATTACTTACAGAAGAAGGATATTCCCCAGGTTTTACACCACAGGAATCAGCTGCCTTCTGCTCCCAAAAATCATGACCTGGTTACATATCTCTGTCTCTCAACATACTGGTTCTCCCACAGATGTTTCAACAGGGCATCCACGGTACAAAATAAAGTGGTGCAAAAGAGAGCAATACCAGATTGACCAGCTGACCAACAACTCATTTATCACTGATTATATTGTTCCAAGTGATGGCACATAGCTCACTGCTATCCAATTGATGTCCCCTGGCCTTTGGTTATTTGTTGACTCACAATGATCTGTTTCTTAATAGGCAATCTAAATGGTTCCTAACAAAGAAACAGACCTACACAGCAGAACATATGTACTGTGCACTCAACACAGGAGCAGATGTCCTATGCTATATACTAAGGGAGAAAAGTGAGGTTCTGCTTTTTCCTCCTGTAAATGAAGAGCTAACTTAAAACAATAAGCATCTGGTGGAGTTTGAAAAGAATCTTAGAAAGCTGATGGGCTTCAAGGGTACTGCTTAGGCAACACAAAGCCTCCTAGGGTATGTCTACAGCATCTGAAGTTGCCTAAATGGCTTTAAAAACCTGAAAACCTTTAAGAACCGGAATCTCAACACTAGAAGGCACATTTTTGAAGGGTGTGGTTTGTAATCCAATTCAAAGGGTCACTAACCACAAAAGATAAAATTCGATGCTTCCAAGCCTTTGGGAGCAGGGAAGGAAGCAAGCAGAGGGCTGCAGGGTGAAACAGCACCTAACCAGCTTCTAGGTGTCTTCCAGCTTCAGAAGCCCCACTGTGGAGAGCCCCAGAATAGGAAATAAGTCAGGAGTTGGAAAACTGGAAGCAAAAGAAGAATTATTGTTTGGCATGGTCCTTCCTCACGTCAGAAATTGGACAGCTGATTGTAATGAACGATGCCAGGAATGGCTTTGAGCCTGCAGCTTTTCCAAACACAGTGACTGTGCAGAGGGAGCAGTCATGTTTCTGTGAGGTGTGGGCTTACAAGGACTCAGGTGATACATCTGAATAACCAAGGCTGGCATCTGTAGTAGGGAAACCCAAGTTTTGTCTAGCTTAGAGGTTTTGTTTCAATTAGAGGATGTTAATTCCTCTCTAACTAAAAACCTGGTTATATTGCAGCTTTTACAATTGGGTTTCTCCTCTTTTCCATGTTCTGCTATGAGGGGATAAAAGGCCTGTTCCAAACTAAGCATCTTTTCTGGCTTTGCTCTTTCTTGACTAAGATAGGCACAAATGAGTAAGGAGAGCATGATAAATCACATGTCAGTTTATTCTTTATAACTGAAGCAGAAGCCACAGAAACAAACAAACAAACAAATCTGAAAATACAGAAGGATCCATTTATAGAAGTGGAAGCCTCATTTGCACTGTTCCTTCCTTGCTTCCATGTGGAAATTGCAGTGGGATGTCTTCAGTATTTTCCATGTCTATTTATCTTAAGATATTTTCATGGATCCAACCTCCTTTTTTTCCTCTCTGTGAGATTGCTAACACTGTGGCTGGAGACCCCAGCTGGGATATAGCTGTGTTCTGTCCAGCTCTGATGACCTATAAACAATTTCCCTTGTGCTGATGTTGTGACACTGCTCACTGTGTTGTTTTCCTGAATGCTGGTGGTTAAAAGGCAGATCTAAAATCCCTGAAAGTGCTCCTTTTATACCAACAGTTTCTAATTAAGCAGCAGCACACTGAAGGACCTAAAGTTCATTAAAGGTGTGCTGGGGGTGTCCAAGAATAGAAACACAATGCAGGTGTTGTTCCCTCAGTGCCTTTTCAAAACAGAGCAGTCAAGTCCCCTCATTGATTAGCAATTGTGCTGAATGTCTTATAAAAGTCTGCCCTGAACACTGCTAATATCTTGGGTCAGCCAAATAAATTCTTTCAGGCTTTCACAGTAGAAAAAAAACAACTTCTATTTTTATGATTTTATAACCCTGTCATTAGCAATCTTTGAAACAGCATTCCACCCCCAGGTTGCATTCTGTGGTTATGAACTTCATTTGATCACTGCCCCATCAATTTGACATTAACTGCTACAATTTACAACTGCCCTGGCTTTCTACCTATTATTGTTGTACCTCTGCAAGTGCAAAAAAAACTGCTGCCCAGGGGAAGTCTGAAAGAATGCAATGTCTTGTTAAAACCTGAAAGGGCAAGGGGGGTAGGGGGAAGAACCTCCTAGAAGAGAGAACCAAAGGTTTGATAATGAATAATGCTTCATTCTCTGCTGTGAACACGGGTGATCTGGCATGTAGACCACAGCAAAGTAGTGAATAATTCACTGGGAGAGTCACAGACCTCCTGGTAGACCACAGCATTGCTTTGTCTCACAGAATCACAAATATGTTCTCCCACAGAACAGGGCTCAACAGGATGTTTCTGTCTACAAATGTTTAAACAAAAGGTGGGTGTGACAGGCTGGGCAAGAGGACTACTGTGCATGGAGCAGGCCAGCCATTAGCAGTTGATTGATAATTCTATAGGCACTGTACATAAGGGCCATGGAGAGAAAAACAGCTTTGGTGGAGCTGCAGCATTTAGGTCATGTCTGATTTTTAACCTAGACAAGAAACCAGTTCCACCCTCAAGACAGGGACATTTATGTGGCATTAATTGTCCAAGCTGAAGCCACAGGAGCATGGACATTTTGAGCAGCAGCTGGAATCAAGGCTGATTTCCTGACATTTTGTGCTCATAAAAGGAAAACAAATCCAAAGGAGCTACCAGAGCTAGAATATGTTCCTAGTTTCCATGTGAGTTGCTTTCTTTGGGTTTGTGGCTTTCTCAGCCAGAGAGACAAATCTGAGGAGAGGTTGTTTCTGGTTTAGTTTGCAAAAGGGAAAAGGCTTTCAAGTCACTGAACACTGTTCAGGTTCTACCTCCTTCTGTCTCTGAGTCCAGGACTGTGAATAGGCCTGGGTCCTGAGGGCTGTGCTGGGGACAGGAGAAGAGCGGGGCAAAACTTCCAAAATCTCAGCTCTGATCTGGGTTGCAGCTGGGTTTTTTGTTAACATGAGTACCAAACTGTTCATAGAAGCTCTTTGCCACTTCTCTTTTCCATCTTTGTAGCCAGAAATATTTTGAGACTAGCCTCATGGTATATTTGAAGTTTAAATTGTTCTGTCTGATGGGGCTTCTGAGTTAATCACTTCTACATCAAGATCTTCTCATGTTACCTTACTCACACTAAAAAAGATCTTTTGATTTCATTATAGTTATTTCCAGCATACAAGATAGTTAATGTCTAATCTGTGCTTTTCTTCTTTTATCCAGATGAGCTGAGCTATTCTCAGGATCTGTAAGTTGCAGAAGAATCAAGCAACTATTCCTCAGTTCTTCTTCCTGATTACCCTCCCACATTGCACAACCTTTGCTGGATCTGTTTTTCTAACATTCCAGGTAGTGCCTTGTGAAGCCTGGTGAAAGACACATTTGATTTGTCAGCTATTGTGCCAGGAGGAGGTCACCCATATGCTAAGGCTTTAGTTTGGGACCATGTCCTTTGGGCATGGGACAATGAGGCAGAGGACACAAGCTCTGCCCATGACTTGACAACTGTTGTATTTGGCTCGGTAGGTCACCAGACAGAAGAAAGACTGCAAGTTGGCACCATGCTTCAGAAGTGAGGAGGATACCACCCTCAGCATGAGAAGGTGAGACAGAGGCCAAATGCAGGACTCCCATGCTGTGCATGGAGCCTCCTGAGGAAAGAAATCACATCTTGACTGAGACATCTTTCAGTCTCCTTCCCTCTTGGCACCATTTCCTCAGCACCACTGGTACTCAATATGACTCAGTTCTACTCAGCATCACACTACATAGGAAAAGATGCACTGCTGTTGTGTTTCTGTGCCAAAGAGCTTTTTGGCTTTTCCATTTGCAGATCATGGAATGGTTAAGAGTAGGACAATTCATTCTGAAAATTGCCTTTCCAGCCCATGCAGCTCTGCACATGCTTGCAGAAGAGTCTTCACTGAAATGGTAACCTGGTTTTATAACTAACCAAATGGAGAATGCTCTTAATTTTCACTGTGTACTACATATTTGTCTTAATTTTCTTTAATTCTTTTTTTAATGAAACCATTCTGGTGTAAGTGACTGCAGAAAGGTGACTATTCCACCTTTTTATGATGCTTTTAACTCTCATGTCAGATTGATTCTTGTCCTGCTTAGTAAAGCCATAAATTTATAGATTCATAGAATAGCCTGGATTGGAAGGGACCACAAAGATCATCTAGTTCTAACCCCCCTGCCATGGGCAGGGATGCCACTCCCTAGACCAAGTTGCCCAAGGCCCAAACAACCTGGCCCTGAACAATTCCAGGGATGGGGCATCCACAACCTCAATGGACAACCTGTTCCAGTGCCTCACCACCCTCTGAGAAAAGAATTTTTCCCTAAGATCCAAATATAATGCTTGATATTTTTACTCCAGGTTCTCAGAATGATTTAGACATCATTTGGACTGGATAAAAGGGATTTTAGAAGCTACACCTAATATTTATGAGCTTCCACTGTAATCTTATTATTTTTCCAACCATCAAAGTCACATGGTCTTCTGCAAATTGGCTCATGGAACACCAATTTCTCAGTATCTTTTTTTATTATTTCCATCTATTACATACTACCCTCGAGCTGAGAGGAAACTTTAAAGGCATACAACTAAAGAATCTTTGTTTCTTATTTGGAAAAGCTTAGATGTATTTCCTTTGGCCAGATTTTACTGACTATGACTGGAGAGCTAAATGTCCCTGTTCTTTCTAGTAAATAACCTTTAAAATACAGTTTCCTAAGCCATAGTAGACAATAGCAGATAACACTGCTATTGCTATCAGCTGAGCCCTCATATTTTCCCAATCAACAGATGCCTGGCAACTTCAATGAGAACTTCTTCTGAGAACAGACCTACTTATTGTTCAGCTTCCAACAGCAGGACTCATAGGCAGGCTCCTGCTGCTTACTGTCTCCTCTTTTCCTGCTTTCTGGAGGGGCCTGGTTTGGCTCCCAGTTCCCACTGAAAGCCAGGGGAGCCAGGAGCACTCTCAACTTCTTAGAAGTCACTCAGGGCCTTCTTAATTCTGGGTTCATTATTGTCAAGAACAGCCTCAGCAGCCTGAATGCACCACAGAGGTAAGAAAGCTGCAATCCCATTTCAAGCAGAGATACTCTGAGAGTCACTGCACACCTCCTGCAGATTTAAATGTGTCCTACCTCCTTCAAGAGAGACCAGTACTGATGCAGTACAACTCCAATGGTTACTACACTGATACTCAAATCTGCTTCTTCACCAAGGTGTTGCTCCTGCTGTGTGGGCATCAGTCTCTGTGGCTAAGCTCTTAATGAGAATTTGCCTACTGAGAGTACAGCTCAGACTCTGTTCCTGTGGTGCACACTGAGAAGTACTTTCCTTCTCTGGTTACCTCTTGGAAACAAGACTGACAGAATCTAACCCTCTGCCCTGTAAAAACTGCATGTTGTTCTGAAAGTCAAAATGCAAATAATTCATGAATTTTGTAAACATCTCCAAGGGAAGAGACAAATGGTAGGCAGAATTGGAGTCTGCTATTTTTACCCCTGTGCCTAGCTGATTACATGTCATTCTTCTCACACAGAACTAAATATCTTAAATGCAAATAGCCAGAGGTGGTTGTACATTTTTTGCCCTTTCCCACAGCTGTTCATTACAGAGCTCAATAGCAGCTGACAGCGGGTGAATATGTGGATGATGGGCCAGGGATAGATTCTGTTAAATAGAATGAATAAACCATTAAATGATCTTATTTCTTGATATGCCTGAATGCAAGCTGCATCTACAAGCAAAGCAACATTCAATTCTGTTTAGCAAATCCCTCTTGTATTTTGCAGCACATCAGTCATGCAAATTTGATGCTATCATCTTTTAAATAATTATAACCTCCATTTATTTTTTAATGATATCAGGTATCCTCTTGCTTTTAGTTCTAGACAACTGAAATAAGGATACATGAAGCTGGAATATTAGACTGCTTACCTCTGGTTCATTTTCAAAACTACACTTGGTGTTTTATGCAGCTTGTTTGACACCTGGGTAGGAATGCATGACAATGTATCTTCCATTTCAGAGAATCAGTATCTTTGAAACTCTCTAATACACTGATTTAGCTATATGTCTGTATGACATTTTTATCCCAGGAATTGAGAATGATTTGGAGAGAGTTAATGCATATTGCATGCATGTAACATATATGTATCCACACAATACAGACAGAAGTTGCACATTTTAGGCAAAAGGTATTAAAAGATGAAAGAAATGATAAAATAAGTCCCAAAACATCATTTCAGGGGAAAAAAAAAAAAGTGACCACAATATTTTGAACACTTTCTAATTTAGAAACCTTATGCTGGATTTGGAAGTGTCTCTCTTTAATTTACAATTTTCTGTTTTCTATAGAAAGTGTTCCTTCAGATGTAGCTCTGCTCTCCACTTGCTCCAAAAGGGATTTATATCCCAGTAGCTTTAGGAAGGCAAGACCTTCAACTCTTCCCATGGCACACCATTACATAGGCATGACCTTCTGCCAGCCCAAAGCCTATTTGACCTGGTCTGTGAGATTGTGGGGTTTTGGAAGGTCCTCTGTATGGGGAGGAATTAAGAGGCAGAAGTGCAGGCCCAGACTGGATTGGCAGCTCCATGTGAGGGATGGTATCACTGCATAGATATTGCTCTACTTCCAAATGTGGGGCTGGAGAAAAAAAGTGACCAAAGAATATTGAAAATTTAACTCTCCTTCAGGGCTCTTGTGTTTCATGGTCTACTCTCCTAATCTGGTCTTTGTCTGGACTCCAAAACTAGTGGAGAAACCTCACCACCTTCTCAGCCTGGCATTACTTTGGGAAGTGAAGAGATCCATCTTGGATAGGTAATACCTGCCTCTGTGAGATTTGCATGAGGATGGTGAAAACCAGGCTGAACTGCAAAGACATGCAATTCTACTAGCACTGAAGGCCAGATGGAGGGAAGGGCATTTGATAGAATTAGGAGATTTCACATGTCCTCCTTGTGTGCAAGCAGGAAGTAGTGTGAATAATTTGGAGTTTTCTTTCTTTAGAAAATTCTTCTGTTACCAGCTTCCAGGGAGCCCTTTTTTCCAGTTATACTGTTGCAGCTTGGCCACAATTTTGACCTAATGTACTTTAAAAGACAGCTGTGACATTTCTTTTCAACAATTGAAATCCATGAAGAAGTGGTCTAAAGTTATCTGCAGAATTGTCACAGGTTTAAAGGAGTGGGGTTTGCCACTAGCAGAATTAAAGCCTGGCAGCAGAAGCATTTAAAACACAGCAATAATAAGATCTGAACATAAAAGCAAAAAGAAAAAGCAACATGGAGGCTATAAAACCAAAAACTAGGTAAGATTTATATATTAAAACATTTTTAGTGCTGTACAGAGAAGTTGCATCATAATGAGAAGCAGATATAAAACTGTCTAGCTATATACAATAATACAGACTTGTGCATGTAAGAGCTATCACAAAAAAGGAACATTGAACTAAACCCAGCTGAACAGACCAGAAAACAAAAAGCAGCCCTGTCAGCATACCAAGTTTCAGTAAGATTAATCTGTGTTGCAAGTGTTGCTCCCAATGTATCTCTCTGCACTCATCCATCATCTCCCCCCATGAAGCCAACATGAGCCTGTGGCCTTTTTGCTGCCTAAGGCAAACTGGTGTATGTGTGCTTGTGTGTAAATACAGATTATTTGTCCAGTCCCCAAGCCAGTTGTCCTCATGCAGGACATTCTGCTGCCTCCTTACTGGGAGTATCCAGGCCATCTCTTGGCATCTCCAGGCCAATTCATATATTATAAACATTAAGGAAAGGTATTTGCTGCTTAGAAAGATGTATCCAAACCCCACTGCACATATAAGTAGCTGCTACAGTCTACCAGAACCTAGCTCAAATACTCATTAGACCACCATAGGCTCAGCAGCATTTTGTTCTCTCTCTCTGACACACACTAGTTGTGCATTCAAATTAGCTTAAATTAACTTTCTCCCTCCTTTTTAGTGATAATCACAGAATCACAGAATATTAGGAGTTGGAAGGGACCTCAAAAGATCATAGTCCAACCCCACTGCCACAGCAGGATTTCTTAGACCAGGTCACACAGAATTTTCCAGGCCTTTACATACAGCACTAGTCTCAGCTCCCAATTCCCCCTGTCTATGTGGACAGAGCCCAGACTATGCCCCAAGTCTACAGCAGCCACAAGGGAGTAGTGGGAATCCTCAGAGCCCTGTCCCTTTGTAGTGCCATCTTCCTCCCTCCCCAGATTTCCTCAGGTATCATCTCCAACATCATTACCAGCAGAGAGTAAAATTACATATCACACAGGAATGTTGTGGGCATTAATTAATAAATGCTAGTAAAATGCTTGGAAACCTCCAGGCTGAAAAATGTGTAAAAACTTCCCTATAAATATTGTTCTTATTTTCTCTATCCAGATACTCTGTCTCCAGAGGTCTCTGTAATTTTAAACTAGGTCAAAATTCAGCTCTTAATAAGTTGAGTTGGGAACTCTGAAATTTTCCTCCAGACACAATTTTGTATTGCTTAAACTAAGACAAAAGAGGGCTGCTTCCCTGCACCAAAACACTGCTGTGCCTTGGCTGAGGACACCAATGAATAGACCAGAAGATGCACTTTACAGATTCAGGCAAGGTGCATTTGCAAGCCAAACGCTGACCTCAAAGTCTCAACCCACCTCTTGGCTTCCATGGGCTTCTACAATTTTGCCATCTGAGTCCCAGACAAAAAGGCATCCATGGGATATATCTTTTGCATCAAACTCTTCCTTTTGGAGAAGCCATGATAAGCTGTTTATAACTTCCTCACCAGGGAGGGTGGGGTAGGTGCTGACCTCTTCTTTCTGGTGGCTGGCGACAGGATGCGGGCAAACGGCATGGAGCTGTGCTGGGGGAAATTTAGGCTGAATATTCGGAAGAGCTTCTTTACCCAGAGGGTAGTGGAGCATTGGAACAGGCTTCCCAAGGAGGCTGTCATGGACTCTGCTCTCGTGGTATTTAAGAAGCAATTGAACAAGGCACTTAGGCCCATGGTGTGACTCTGGAGTTGTCCTGTGCCTAAACATGAGTTGGACTAGATGATCCTAATGGGTCCCTTCCAGCTCTGGCTATTCTGTAATTCTGTGTGATTCTGTGATTCATGCCATCTACCCAGGTAGAACATGGGCTGATGAAATTCTCTGCATGTGCCACCTGGAATGGCATCAACCCCCAAAAGAAATGCAGGGCATTACGCTTTTCATTTCCATTCTGGAGGAGCAGACCCAGGCGAGACGTAGGGTGTTTCCTGAGGTTAATGATAACCTGAGGTTAATGGTTTCTGGCTGAACTTTAGGCCCTCAGCTCCCCCTAACCTGTCATTAATCCCCAGGAAATGCCTGAAACCAAGCGTATTATTTAAATCTGGCAGCAATTAATTTATCTCTGGACCTTACAGATGCTCATATTAAATTAAAAAGAGGATGATTTATGGAGAGCTCCAATAATGTCCAGATCTAAGTAAAGATAGATGTTATCCTTAATATTTAAAATCCAGATTTTTCTTTTTCACTAAGTCATTTGCTATCAGCTGTATTTTAAAGGGTTTTATTTAATTATTCTGGCCAATAGGATCTTTTCCCTAATTATTCCTTTTAAAAAACATTTTATCTTGTATATCCTGCCAGCTGCTTCAAGATTGTATCTTTTTTCCTCCTTAGGAGTGTTTCATGAACATGGTTGCTTCTGAATCAGAAAATAAATATATTTTTAGCAACTTCATTTAAAAAGAAGCAATCAGTGCAGTGCCATGCCTAAGAAATAAGAATTATCCTCTCACTCAGCAGCAGATATACAAGTCTCAGGCAAAATAACAGCTGTAATTGTATTTCCACATATTAAGAAGATGGGCCAAAAAACACAGTATAAAGTTGTCAGTTTCTGGAGAGCTAGAAGGTGAAGCTGTACATGGCTTTCTTTTCTCAGTTGATCTCTGGCTTTTAGGCTGAGACTGCCAACAGCATGCACACTCTCTATTAAGGCTTCTGAAGCCTTACCAGAGCTCTTAGTGATGTGGTTTGGCAATAGGTACCACGAAATCAGAGACACAGGCATCAGGGCAGTCGACTCTGTAATTGCAAACAACAGCCATAAATCCATTGAAACTAATCCATGTACCAACTGAAATAAAATCCTTAATCTTGCCTCCTTTTTGTAGTTCAGCTTTCACTTTCAAGTCTTATCACAGCACAATGCCATTAGCTATATAGATAAAATGGAGTCTTCCAGACTCCTTAAAACCTGAACTTCTGCTGTAAAAAGCAGCTTAAGAAAAAGATTCTGAACCTTCTCAGTTAAAGGTGAACTGCAAAGGGGCAAAATTCAGAGCTGTGGATTTTTGTCCTTCTTTGCAGAGAATCATCCCTTAGTATTTTTCATGATAAGATGGTTACTGAAAAAAACCAAACTTTATGCATTTAATATTTCTGTAAACTTATTAAACCAATTCCCTACTGAAAAATTACTGCCTGCATTGCAATATGAGCTCTACAGATAGGCAGTATTACTCCACTCTTAGAGAATACCAGGAACAATCTCACATGTGTATATGTGGTCACACATCTGGCTTTGTGCAGCATTAGCACTCCCTTTCCTGAAATCAATATCTCCTGAATAGTTTTTTTTCTTAACAGCCTTTTCTCACATGCTGGTTCTGCTGCCCCTCAGCAGTTTCTGGTCTAACCCACACGTGGAGAAGAAGATGGGGCAGATGGAGTGGTCATGCTATTCCTGTAAGGCTCCTCCTCACTAAGGTGGGTCTCAGGCTCAGGGCTGCCTTCTCTGAAGGCGTTTCTACCCCTGGTAACACCAGTCTGTACATGTGGGAAGCACACGTTCACTGCTGTACACGTGGCCATGAGCACTGCTGTGAAAATTTTGTGTGAGAACTGGCAGACAGACTTCAGCCTCCTCCACTGACACGTGGCTCCTTCAAGTTAGGAGAAAATGATCTTTCTCAAGACTCAGTGCAGAAAGTGTTCACAAATGCACTTTTTTTAACCCACTCCTTTTTTACAAGCTTAGTTTCATACAGCAGAACTCCAGCATCTCCTTTGGTGACACTGTTTTGTCTCCTTGATTTTGAAACTATCACTATATGTGTTCCAGCCACAGGTGTGGCCCTGTTTAATAATACCTACCTAAAATACATATGCTACAAGATCATTTTTAATGGCTAAAAATAAAGAAATATGGCTGTAAAATACCAGCCCAAGATAAAGCACAGTGTCTGCCATAGCTGTACCTTCCTCTTTCCTGCACAGTCGTGTACAGGGACCATTTCTTCCAGGATGCAATCAGGCAGCTAATGAGCTTGATCAGTGCACTGAAACATCCTCTTCCAGCTGATACAAATAGTTGTGGGTTTTGTTCCCTTGGAGCAGTCAAAATGTTTTTACCATGACTGAACAGCTAAAGTGCCCACGAATTTTAATGAGCCAAATGAAATATATTTCTAGTGTTCCTCTAATCACTTAGGGCCCAATCTGTATCCTCCATCATTTAGGAAGGACTTTGCTATGCACTTTACTAATCCTTGGTGTGAAAGATATAAAACACACTGCTATGCATATTTTTGGGGAGGTACCTTTATGGCATAAGTCAGATTCAATGATGTTTACATGTTGTTTTGTAAATGAATACTCTTTCAAGGAAAAAGAAGGCAGCTATCAAGATACAGCCACATTTCTTATGGTTCCCTGATTTTCTGCCTTCTGGTATACCTAAATCCTCTAAATATGAGCTACTGAATCAGCATTTTGTATGCTCAGATGTGATTAGAGCTGTTCAGGGGACAAGAATTCCAGTTTGCTGCAGATTTCAAGGTTTCAGAATTTGTTTTCACTGTTCAGAAGAATGAAAATAAACCCCTCAAACATTTTTGCAAATGGAAATTGTTATGAAATGTCTGTTTCTGGATAGAAAACCTGATCTTTTCAGCTCAAGTTCTTTCTCCTCTGGCCATAAGTGACAAGGGGACCCCAGGCAAAAACTTTCTCAAGAAATGTTTGTCAAAACTGATATGTTGATAAAACATTTTGGCTTTGATGAAGTGACATATTTCATTTCACTTAAAATATTCTGACCAGCTCCAGATGTGATTGACTTATTTAAGCTAAGAAAATGATTCATTGTGAGAGTCTGAATAACCCAATAAAATAATAGACTAGTGCATGGGAGAGTCTGAATAAGCCAATAAAGTAATAGAGTAATGCAATGTTCTTCAAATCAAGAGAATTGGATCTGAACTCTGGTCTTTATGTATGGGATAAATTCATAAAGTATAAACAAATTCATGCTGTAGAAAGGATGTTTGTGTCCTTCCAATATAATCTACTGGATAATATTGGCCATTTCCTTTAGAATCCTGAAGTCATAGGAAAGTAAGCTCTGAATCCAACTTTCTCCTGTGCTGAAGAGCTCATATACACAGAACACATCAGAGAAATTTTTGTGCAACTGGTTCTTAAAGCTTTCTAATAGAATAGAGTCTAAAACTTCCCCAGCTAGCTGTTCCTGTGGTATCAGGATATGCTGATCATTGAAAATGTTTTCCTACTACCTAACCAACATTCTCTTGATGAAACCTCATCTAATTAGTTTAAGCCAAACTTTGCTTTAGAGCACAATTGATCATTGCCCTCAGTTATACCAGTTCCAGGTATATTTTAAATACATTGAAACTTTTCAAGGTCATTTTTCACTCATTTTTCCTTTTTCTAAACCAAATAAAGAATTTCTTTAAGTGTTCCCCAACCACCCATGTTTTTTAAACCTGGTTTTTTTAAAGGAAGAGTAAAATAATTAATTTTATGGAATGATTTCTGAATCATATTCATATTACCTGATTGGTCATTTCAGTATTTACAATAACCATATGCTTCAGTATTTGGGTTGCATTTTCTACATCAGGTTCAGCTACTACACTACAGTTAGTAAAGGGCCTCAACTTCCATTTCAGTAAGAGGAGGGCAGTCAGATCATCCCCCAGTTCACCACCTCAGATTACCACAATGTTAAGTGGAGATCTGGCCATCAGCATATGTCATGCAAGCCTTGACACAGCCACTAAATGCAGAAAATGTAGGATGGCTAACTTCTTGTTAACTTCCCACTTATCAAGGACTGGAAATCCCTGAATGAGCTAGAGCTTTGAGTATCAGCTGTGGAATTTCCTAGTCCTTCTAACAAAGAGCAGGCATCACATCAATAGCTCCTGCCAAGTCATAGCAGTGATCCAAAAGCCATTTCCTTCTTAGTGTGTCAGGAAGATTGGCATGTTATCAGCCCAGGTTAGAATTAAACCACAGAGTTGGTTTCACCATGAGCAGAAAAGAGGGGACAAATAGTCATTTGTTTTGTTTTCAAAAGGAGAAAAGACCAAGACTTGCCTCACTGATGCTGTCTCAAAATCTATAAACAGAAAATGTGGCTGGACCTTAACAAGGCTCTATTGTAGTCAATTAAAGAAGATACTTTCATAACTAATTTGGGATGTTTGCATAATTAATATAATTGCAGTATCCATTTGATCCAGAATTAATGCAATTTGGGTGGGGTTTGAGCACCAATAGGAAATAAAGCCTGATTCCTGGTCATTTCTCTTGGGAATAGGCTGTCCAAGCCCACATAGATCAGAAAATCTGATTCTTACTGTTTTATCTTCAAGAAGACTCCTGGGGCCAATGGAAACATATGAGGTTTCATATCAGGTCATTAAATTGTCATGCTTTGTCCTTTGATTTAATTAAAATCTTCTTAGTTATTCAGACTCCTGTGCTGCAAGCTGAAATGTAAATGAAGGCTAAGATGAATGGTTTAATATAACATCCACAGTTCTATATTTTTTCTTACCTGAGAGGCTAAAATTTGATAAAGTATTTCTAACTCCTCACAATCATCACTTCTCTGTGTTCAGAAAAACTGCTTGTTTGAGAAAAGTAGAAAACTTAATGTATAGTTTCTATACTCCAAATATTCCCTAAAAAATGATCTTCTCTTTTTCTAGCCACCAAATGTTGTTTAAAATGTTATGAAATTCAAGGGACTCAACAATATCATACAGATCATTGTGATGCTTTCATATTTTGCCTAAAAAAGCACAAAAGTTGATATTGTTCATAATTAAATATCCTCCTTTTTTATTCCTTTAGTGAATAGGAAAACACTCAGTCCCAGGGCTATCATCCACTTTTTAATATACCACAAATGATTTATTGTACCTATCTTTCAGGAAAAAGAAGAAGATTCTTCTGCATTCTTCCTCTGCTTACTTCAGCAATATAATCAGACATTTTACTTTATTTCCACTGATACCACCAAGTCCTAAAACCTAAGAAAAACATGTATATTCCTTGGTACCACTGGAAACTAACATTCAACATAGATGTTTGCATTCTACATACGTACTCTGTTTTAAAAACCTCTGCCTAGTGTAGATGGCAACCTACCCAATTACCCTTAGAGTGTTTTGCTCTTCTAGACATAACATCTGCAATTCAGTTAAATGTTTCATCTATTTTCTTCCTATCATTCCAGGATATAAACTTTGATTCTGTTAAACCAGTGTTGATGCTTGTTCCATGGTGAAAAGAACATTTTGAAATTCTTTAAAACAATGCAATGCTTGAGAAGTGAAAGGAAAACAGAGTATTTTGGCTTCAGAAAAAGCTACTATGGGATCAGATCAGTGATTGCTTCATAATCAGAGCTTTTCCCTGGCAGGCAATTAGAGAAGATCATATATGCTGGATTTCTCTGAGGGCACTGAAATACATAGTTTCTGTTCCAGTTTTGAGTAAGAAAAAAATTAACAGTTTTACAGCTTACCATTCTGTGAACAGTCTCTGTTTTTCATCTACTTTTTAAATCATTTTGTAACAATTTCTGCAAGAACAAATCACAGCTTTCCAACAAAAAGATTTTCAGAAAGACATCTCAGATGAATTGCTGTGGAGTAGCCCAACACTAGACAGCCTGCAAAAAAATATCCACTCTTTCTACAGATAGGCTAAGAAATGCCTACTTATCCCACATAAATTCTTTTGTACCTCTTCTGCATTGCACTGGCTTTTATGAAACCTTGTTATTGTGGTGTCTGGGCACATCCAGACAAGAATTAAATGACACCATTAGTATCTGTTGCATTTTCTTTCATTCTCTGTCATTCCTTCCTCATAAGGACCACACTGCACACAGAGGAGGATATTCATCTTTCAGAGTGCATTTAACATCTGCCCAGTGGTTGTATGAGCCCAGTTACTCTGGAAAGTCAATCCACCATCTCCAAGGAGGTCCTACTGCTCAGGGAGGTGGTACTTCTCTCTTGGACTGGGAGGTGTTAGAGAAGCATGACTGCTGCTGGCAGCCCTCCCTCAGGACATCCCTTTGGGTTGTCAGCCCTAGGGTGCTGAGTGCAGTCAGGACTCCCAGAAGCAAGGCAGTGGGTGCAGGGAGGAGCGGGAGCACAGGTGACAACCCCAGGGGCTCTCTTATGAAAGAGGTTTCTCTACACTTCTGTGGTCACTGGCTTTGTGCCACTGCTTCCTGCCTTCCCTGGGAACTCTATCCTGGTCCCTTCTTTGAGGTATCTCAAAGGCTGGCTACAAAACCTGGGCTATACCTTATATCAACAAGACTAAATTTCAGAACTCTGTTCAGCTGCCCCAGAACCAGACTCCTTCTCCAAGATAACCTTGCACGTGGAATGGTTTAGACACACGTTGTACACCTTAAAATTGTGTGTTTGTCTTTTGTCTAAGGTATGGGTTCCCTTCCCATACCTTCTGTTGTTCTTCATTTACATCATACTTCTACCTTGCTAGACCAATGCATTTACCCTCAGTCTACAAAGGACAAATTATTCAACCAAACAGCACACAGAGGAGGCAGCTTGTGACAATAGCATCAAGTGTTGATGCTGAGGGATTATTATTTCAAAATAGAAGCTAGAACAAATTATCTTTTGTGAAAGAAAGTCTGCTTTCTTAAATACAAAGTTTATATAATAGTCAGAAATTGGCTAGTTCAGCAGATTTTATGCACATAAATGTTATATGCAATATTTTATGTACAAATGTTCCAAGTTTACTCCAGTGTAAAGTCTTCCTTTAAAGAGTAATTCTCACCCCATAATTCACTTTTATGATTTTCTTAGGGCTTTAAGTGTAAAAGCTCAATCTGGTTTTGTTTTATTCTTTTTTTATTTTAAAGGCTCAGAGCAAGTTAATTTTTACATTGAATCTACCAAAGGCACCTTGTCAGATCTGTAGTTAAACATGTCACTTTTGCAAACACACAGACACACAGACACACTTGCACACCCAGATACACAACTGCTTTTTAAGGTCTAATGACAATAGAAATAGTTTCATGCAAGTGGAGTAAGGGAGGCCCTGACTGGAGCCGCTGACTGCAGCAGGCTGTGCTCATTCTTGGGCTCCTCTCCAACCCTCCCTCAGGCCCTCCTGTTTCACATCTAGTGTAAAGATGTTTCTCTCCCCCAGACAGTTTCTCACAAATCTGAAACTTGGGCTTTTTGCCAGATGCTGGATCTTAGTCTGAGTCTCTTGCCTGACCATGACCCTTTCTGTGTCTTGTCCCTTCCCTTCAGTCTCGGAGAGCTACAACAGACAACAAGGAGCAGGTTCTTCATTTGTTCTCCTCTTCATCTCTTGCCCTATAGGCACAGAGAAGAGTGCTGGCTCCTGCTCAGCCAAACCATGTGTACACAGTCTCAAGTGTTTTAATATGACCCCAAAAGAGAGGAGCTGATGAGGCTAACTGAGGAAATTCCACGTATTTGGGCTGGAATGTTATCAGACCACAACACGGATTTTGAGCCCTCCCTGAATCCATCAAAGCCAAGGATGAGGCTGCTTCTTTAGGAGAACAGTAAGAATGACTAACAGAGTCATCTGCTTCTTCAATCTTCTTTCTTTGATTGCAAAACATTCAGGCATATCATGCAACCAACCTCTTTTTGCCCCCCAATATTCCATTTTAGACAGAAATTCCTCCCAGTATTTTCTCGGATCTAAACCATACCTGCTTCCAGAATTGTAAAGCCATCTGTGGTTTGCATTACCAGAACTGACTCCACTAGGATCTCATCTCCTAAAACATTTTCTCCCCATGTAGACTGTGCTGTATTTGGGAGCTGCAAGGATTCTTCTTGCATTCCATTTTATATTTTCAAATGGTTTTATCTCATGTACGTGCTGCAGAAGGGAAATGCTTTTCCCATCCTGTTGCCATATGAAAGTGTTTAAATCCCCTGCTCATCTACCCAGGGGTTGCAGCACAAATAGTGGCAGCAGCCACTCCTCTGCCACTGCCTCTGGAGTCACAGCCATCTCATTGCTATAGCAATTTCACAGTGACAAAGCTTAATAAAGTAACACTTTGGGATCAGCCAGTAATGTGCCTGAGCTTTATGGCACAACACAAATAACAAAGCAGCTTATAGGATTCCTGCTGCTCTTGAGCAGCTTACAATTTCTGGTGCAAATATTCCTCAGTTATTTTACCATTTTTCTTGACAACCATATCTGTAGAGGTGGATCTAGCTGTGTAAAAGTCAGTTCACTGGGAAAACAGAATCTTTTTCAATCAAAGGAGATATGCCCAACTCACCAGGAGCAGTCATTCAGACTGGCCATCAAAATGAGAAATAAGTATTGGATTGCAGAGGATTCCTCAAATCACTTAGTCCTATGATTATCCACGCTGCTCATATGTTGGCTCACTTTTCAAGTGAAAAAACTGATGCTCCCTAAGGCAAAAGCTGGGTACAGTTCTGGGGATAGGTCAGTCCAGGAACTGCAGCTTACTGAGAGGCTTGGTTTCCAGCAAGCCACGTAGTACATGCTCACATGTATGCATGCAACTGATACCCTCAGTATCATCTTATCAAGACACCAGTCTGCAACATTGTCTTCACATTTCAGATGCCTTACACTGAAAAATCATGTGTACATTCACATACACACACACCCCCCATAGTCAAAGAGATGCTGCTGGTACCTCTATGCATTCAGCAGCTCTGCTACAGAGAAACTGCCCCAAGGAGTGTGAGAGAGATCACTCTGTACTCTTTAGGCACTGTTTGGTACCACCCTGACAGTAGTCTTGCTGTCCTGGAAGAGAGATCTTTCCTTGGAGCAGTTCAATTGTGCATTCAGTGATTGTTGCATATCTGCTAAATGATCATAGAATCATAGAATCATAGAATGGCTGAGGTTGGAAGGGACCTTAAAGATCATCCAGTTCCAACCCCCTTGCCATGGGCAGGGATGCCACATGCAGTAGACCAGGTTGCCCAGAGCCACATCCAGCCTGGCCTTAAACTCTGCCAAGGGTGGGGCCTCCACAGCCTCTCTGGGCAACCTGTTCCAGTGCCTAACCAACCTTTGGGTAAAGAATCTCCTTCTGATCTCTAGCCTAAATTTCCCCTGATCATGTGAAGAAAAACATATTAACAGGCACAGCAAAGGAAGTGAGCTAAGGCTGCACAAGCATTTTCATGTTGGCTTTTCCTAGCTTATGAGCAATTTCAATGTAGATTTTGTATTTTATTTTGCTGTGAGAATTCCCATCCTCATTGTAAAGATATTTCTCAGTTTTAGCTCACAGAAAGCTTGATCTGAAGTGCTCCAAAATGGGAGCATACCTTCCTTACATCTCTAATTGCTTCTGGATCCGAACCAGAATGACTGGATAGTTTAAGTGTCACCATAACAACAGCAGAACTCTTTGGTTTAAGTATTTTTTCTCTACTCTTTTGTTCAAAGAACCAGTAGTTGAGTCATAAATTTCACACTCTTATTCTAAAACAGGCTTAATCAGACCAGGACAACCATTTTAGACTGTTTGTCCTTGGTACACAGTAGACTACAGGCCAAATATTTTCTTGGTCCCAAGGGGCAAGTGCATTCACTACTCTAAATGCACTATTGTTGTGTGATCAGCAGAAATACATCCTTGTGACAAAATGTTGGTAGGTTTCTTTATTTACCATTTTTTAAATGTGTCATTTCCATTCCTAGCAAATCTTGACTTCAAAAATGCATCTAAGCAACACATTTCATATATCTATACTTTCAGGGAAATTTATTTTTCTAGTGAGCACATACACATGGATGAGCTTTAAAATCTTGGTTCAATCACAAACAATTTCTTTACCAAAGTCAAATACTGGAAAATGTTTGATAACAAAACCTTTACCTAAAAAAGCTCATAGTATTTGAAGTAACTGTCAGACATGTTTCACCTCTGAAGGGTTTAAACCAAGCAAGATTCTTAGTTTTAGAAGTACTAAAGCTGTACTTAATAGCTCTTTATAACCAAGGCTTATTAATATAAAATCATAAAATTAATCATAAATCTCCATCACAAATTCCCTACAGAACCCTCTTTTCATTACTCACATTTTGGGACTGCAGACAGCAGACACTAAGACACACATGGAGACCAAGCTTCTACTTGCTTCTATAATTCAGGTACTGAACTGTACAAATAATGCTGAAACAGCACAAAGGAAAAAAGATCTCAAAGATACATGATGCAATATAATTTGGAAGAGGTTTCCAGCTTTATCAGATACAAGCAAACATCAAGATTAATTTAATGGAGGTAGTTCTGCCATAGTCTGTGGGTAGCTGTACACATCTGAAGGCTAGGTTGCAAGACAAAACACTGGCCAGTATCAAACAAAAGTGAATGTGTATCCCACCCTTGTTCATCATGTTGCTCCTTTTGAGTGGCTGCATAACATGAATAAATTTAGTTTTCATGTTAGTGATGTCCCTGATGCCAACATAAAATCCTGGGTACTGGAATCTTACATCATTGCTTATGTCTTTGACAGCTCATTTACATTAGCCCACACATCAGGCATAAATATTAGTCAGTGAACTTCTTAAAGACATTCTCTGGTATTTTGTGAATGGCTAAGATGTAGACCAGCTCAACAAAAATACTCTTTTGGTCTCTCTACAGATGGGATCACAGCTGAACACCTGTAGAAAAGATTATGCACAGATGTCTTCAAAGATTCAAACAAAGAAGAGTATTAAGGAAAACAAGGTGCTGTGAATTCAGGAAACTGTATTTGGATCACTACAGTCACCTGAGCACTGCAAAAGTCAGACTAATTTGTCATCTAGAAAGCCACAAAAGCGAGATCTGTCAAATAAAGGGGAACCTCCACCAGCCCCTATCTTGTTTCATGGCTGGAAATTACATTTGATTAAGTAGCTGAGGAGATAAATTAAAGTCATAAAATAGCTTGTAAGAATGTAGCACAGACCTATCCCAAACCTGACCATGTAGAACTAGAATTTATTTACACACATAGGGATCATTCAATGCCATCTTTCAGGGGTAAGACACAAACTTTTAAACAGCACATGGCAACATGTGTATTAACAAGCATTTTCTCAGACAGACCAATTTGCTCAAAACTCTGGATTTTGAAAGAGAAACTGGATCTCTAGAAGAAAGTGTGCTGGTTTAAGGCTGGACCTAAACCTATGTTCAATCCCTATGTTACCTTGTACCCACACTGCCCAGATATAGGTCCCTAATTTGTGCCAGTAACATTCCTTTTATCTCCATGCTTTGATAATATTATCTACTGTCTCATTGAGAAGAGTGCTTACCAGTTACCATTCTGAAATATTTATTGTTTAGTGGCAATTCAGTTAAAAATATTTCAGTTCAAATATGGTTATCTTGTGGAAGTAGCTGAAAATATAGGACAACTTGTCTGCCTGAGCCACAGATTAAATTACCAGGAGATCTGTATAGTCGAGATATCTCAAGCACCCTAGAGATTTCCATGCAGTTAATAGATTCTTATCTTTTCTAGAACTAAAAACCAATGCAGAGGAAAAGTAATGCAATTTCCAAGGATGCTGCAGATGTTCTTCTCTGACAGCCTAACTACAAATTCCTGCTCTGCATCTGACTCCCTGTTGATAAAATGGTTTCCTTTATTGCACAGGTATGAGGCTGAACAGTGTGAGTGACTTCACCACTACAATAACAGAGTCATCTAAAGCCCTAAAATAAACAACAAAGATGGAGTCAGTGAACACCATTCTTCCTCAGGAAACCCTTTTGAGGACATCACTCAAAAGCTTTCCAAAGGACACATCAGCAAATCTCTCAAACATGACTGTAGGAGACCCATCATATGGTCTCAGTTTTTACTGGGTTTTGCTAGTAATTTCAACAGGACCAGGCTGAAATGCCTGCACATGATTGTCCATCCTGTTTAGTTGTTAGCAAGCTCCTTGTGATCCCTGTCCACCACAGTTCATGCTCTTCTCACTTGTGAGAGAGGCCTTATAAAGAATTGTTCCTAATTGGCAACTTGGAGAAACCACCCTGTTTTGAAGAGAAAAACACTATTGCTTGAGCTGTGGTGTTTACCTTCAGAGTGCCCAGGGTCTCTACTCAATGCTCTCAGAGGCCATGGTCCATTTTATTGATGAGAACAGCTGTAAATCACAATCTCAGACCAAACACCTTCCATAGCTGTTGAAAGACAAATTCAGCATCTTTGGGTTTATTGTTGATGTTTTTGGCATTGTTACTATGTGAGGAAGCACAAGGCATAATAGGGAAATTTTTCTTACTGTGCCCTATTCCCATAACCTTCTTTGCATTTTCTTTAAATCCCAGCCATGCATTTCTCTTCATTATAGAAAATGTATGCTTAATTTAAAGCCCAAAACTGAAATGCTGCTTACAGTAATGCTTTCTTGAGTCTTATTAACTTATGAACTCTTGGTGGGTTGCCCAGCACTCAGAGCAGCTTTTCTGTTATTTTCCAAGCTACATCAAAGTGTTTGTCTGAAGGCCCTGAGGGTTTCTTTGCAATTTTCAGTGACTGAAAGCCTCAAGAATCATTTTCTGATGTTAGTCTTTTTGTGCTGTAACGTCATTTCTCTCTTTATGCTAAGCTTAGCAGTTCCTCTACACATAAATCAGAGAAATCAGAGAAAAGTTGGAGTTAGAAGGGACCTTTAGAGGTCCTCTAGTCCAACCTCCCTGCTGCAAGCAGGGACACCTATAACTAGATCATGTTGTTCAGAGCCCTGTCTAACCTGACCTTGACTGTTTCCAGGGTCAAGGGCATCCACCACCTCTCTGGGCAACCTGTTCCAGTGCCTCACCACCCTCATTGAGAACAATTTCTTCCTTAGCTCCAGTCTAAATCTCCTTTCCATTAGTTTAAAGCCATTACCCCTTGTCACAACAGGCCTTGCTAAAACAACTGTCTACATGTTTCTTATAGGTTCCCTTTAAGTACTTGTAGGCCACAATAAGGTCTCCCTGGAGCCTTCTCTTCTCCAGGCTGTGCTCCAACGTTAAACCCAAGTGATGCACTGGTTAGCTGATGTATTATGCTTTCTAGTAACCTTGGGAAATCAGAAGAAGGTCTCAGCCATGCAGTGCAACTCTATTCCTAAATCTGCCTCTGTAGAAATGACTCAAGACCATAGCAGACTGCAGGTGAACTTGAAGAATTCAAAGCACTAGAGCAACTACAACATGAGCTTTTCCTTACAATAGCCCCTATGGTTGTCACAAACAGTAGAACCACATCAATGGTAAGCATGGATAAATCCAAAATTTGCTCTTTAGCTGGTAGCATTCACACCTGAGGATGAAGCATGAACAATATGGATAACTCAGGTGTGCACACTTGGAACAGTGATGGACCTTCCTTTTTTTCCTATGAAGCCAATTTTTAGGACCATCCCTTTTCCTCCCAAACTACATGAAGACACAGCTGCAGAGTAAACACATTGCTGATGGGATTTGGAAGGCCTAGAGCAACATAACTTAGAAACTACCACCTCTTCTTCAGCACATATTGGAAAATATTTAGGTGAACAGTATCCATACATTTCCTGAATTGTTCTGGGCAAGACTCTGTTAATAAGAATCACTGTCCTGAGGAGAGACTCACAAGCTTCCCCTGATGCCTGAAGAAGCTTGGCTGCAGAGTCCTTCAATCAGGGATGCATGAGTACCAGAAAGCCCTTCTGTCTAGATGCAGATGAAGCAGGACCAGCACTGCACACTGCACAGCAACATGATTGTCTGTGCTTAGATTCAGCTTCTCTGGTCACACCCAGAGCCAGCAGCTGGTGTATATTTTGCCAATGTATCTTACCTCACCAGTTTCTGGAAAACCTGAGAAGAGGTGAGTAGATTTTAATTCTTCCTGCTATTTATTCTCATCCTGGCTGGAAGCAAAGCTCTTTTTTGTTAACTTTTTTGGATGCATTGCATGGCTACTGGTACAGTGAGGACTTCCAGCAGCAGCACATACTGATGCCAGCAGTTCTGAACATTTACTGCCTCAGCAGGAGACTGCAAATCAAACACAGTGAACCAGCAGCTCTCCTTTCAACAAACAAATGTCCTGCCTTCAATTCCCAAGGGATCAGCCTTCTGGCTTTTGCTTCTTACAGAAAAAAACTACTTACATCTATAAGCCCAAGAGATCTGTTTGACTAGAAGTGGTCCTTAAAAGCAACCTAGTGTGGATCTAAGTTCACAGTGTGATTGCTTTATGTCACTATATGAGATAAAGAATTCACAGTGACCCTCTAAAGCAACTCTCAGATTAAGGGAACATTTGTCCTAGCAATAAGCACTGTGGACATGGATCTGCAAACACCAGCAGGGCTTGCTCTTTAATGCATGCCACAAAATAGAAACAGACATATGCTTGAGAGGAGTTTGGATGGAACAGTTTCATCATTTGTTGCTTGGTTTTGCTCATTTTTTTCCTGTGGAGCAGGAGACTGTAGGGATTAATCAGTGAGTGCAATGTGGGTGATGAGAAGACATCATCTCACACAGAAAAGGGAGAGATCCAGCTGGAACATGCAGCCCCTCTCCTCTGCTTCCCCAGAGACCTGCACAAGAAAATCCAGATGTGCCATCCCATGGGCATGCCTTGTGGATGTGCTGATGCCAGGAGGAGATGTTAACTGTTCCTGATTTTCCCCTGGGCTGAGCCCCAAGCTCAATGCTCCACAGGCAGCACAACAGTGAATCAGTCCTCTCAGCACCAGCACCTACCTAGCTTGGGCAAACTGTGAATCTCAGGCTGAGCTTTGCAGCTTACAGTCAGCTCTTTTAGTATGTGCTGGGTGATTTTATGCCATGTTTAGTGTATTGTGATCCACTATATAGCCCCTTTTGCATTGCAGCTTCAAAGAAACTCACTTCTTCTTTAAAAGTAATTCATTCACTTGGGGCTGCAGGTAACCTTAAGTGACCCCAAAGGCAGAGGCAGGTAACAAAGACAAGACCTAATCCTGGAGCACATTAATGCTGAGTTTTGTTGGAAATTTTTTCTGAGCTGGGATGAGAGAATCTGGCCACAAAGAGTTTGTGGAAGCACAACTCTCTCAGAAAATGTAACCTATTGAACTCTTCCCAATCAGTAATCAGGCTCCTTTCATTCTTCTGAATTACAGACATCAGCAAAAGAAGGAGGGAGAAATCTGCATCAATGCTTTACATCAATTAATTCCAATAGAATGTCAGAGGCTGGAGAATAAGTCTTATGAGGAGTGGCTGAGGGAACTGGGGTTGTTTAGTCTGAGGAAGACAAGGCTCAGGGGAGACCTGATCTCTCTCTACAACTACCTGAAAGGAGGTTGTAGCAAGATGGGTGTGTGGCATTAAGGTCTCTTCTCCTGGGTTACCAGTGAGTCAACAAGAGGAAATGGCCTCAAGTAGAAAATCTTTGTTATATATCCTAAGCAATCACTTTTTTTTCCTACATAGCTTCTTCCTTTCTTTCACAATTTTATCTGTTACTAAGTAATTATTTTATATTTTTTAAATCTCACTGTTCTTTGATACTGAGTAGACTTCTTCTGTCACTAACATTGCTCTAACATCAGTAGCTATACAGGACCAGACTTTGGTTCCCTTACTCACAATAGCCAAAAGTTATGTGAACCTTTGCTGACTTCAGTGTAACCAAAGAAAAAAAATTTCTATTAGCCCTATTTTATTGATGAGGAAAGGTGGACAGAGGGAAAATATACCTCTTCTAAATCTTGCATCATAGATGTTTTAGGAATAAGATGGAAAGTGACTGCAGCACTCAGCTCATGGGCCCTAAGGCATATTGTCAGGAGACCACTGTCTGCAGCTCCTGGATTCATGCCTTCCAAGGCCAGGATAAAACCCAGACCTAAGTTGTTCCTATCTATTATTTGTGTATTTATAGGGTGTCAGTTGCTGGAGTACTGAAAGGCCAGACTAGCCTGAGGCCACAGACTCAGCATCCAAACAGAGTTCAGATCTCAGGAATTCCTCCATCTCTTTCCCATGCTCCATCCCCTTCCTCAGTGCAAAGGAAAATCAAAATAAAGCTCAGGCCACCAATACCTTGAAGTGTTTTCAATTTGATACAGCAGATACAAGTACACCATCACCACTGCCAGGAAGTGTTTATCCATTTTCTCCACATTTCTGCAGGAATTTTCTAACACAAAAGAGCAGTGCTGGAACCATATAAATCAGGAAAGTTATTTCAGGACTGCCATGATAAACAATTGCATTCCCCTTGCTTGGAGTGGTCAAGAAGTAGTAAGAGAAACAGTGGTGACAGAACATATATATGAAGGTTCAGCCACATCTCCAGCTTGCTCAGCAAAGTGTTTCTTATTGTCTTAATTCATTCTCATGCTCTTTTTTGTCCTGTTCAAGACAATAAAAAATGCAGCTTGGGAAAAGAGTGAGGCAGTGGAAGAATGAAACAGCTAGGGGTTTTTTTATACTCCTTTGTTGCCCTAAGTGATTATCTTCTTCTAGTGATAAAAATCATCTTGTGAGCAGTGAAGGTGACCTTTTACACAAGTCTTGCAAACTACAGGCACTTGGGAACTTCAAAACAAAATCTGCTGAGGAATCCAGAAAAGTTAACTCCTGTATTCTCCTCTTGCTTAATCTGTAATTAGCAATTAAGAGAACAGGGCTGATCTAATGCAACATATCTGACTGTATCTGGGGTAGCTATCAATGTTCCCTTTGCCATTAACAGAAAGAAATAGGCATCTCTGCAAATGAAGGCCAGATAAATTATACTCTAATGTTTACTTCTCTCCATCAGTTATGCAGAGGGTTTATTGGCTACCCTAAACATGGCTATCTGTACTAAAGTCCCATGAGATAAATCTCAATCTGAGTCACCACAGCTTAATCAGCATTATCCTTATTGTTTCTGGATTGTGTTATCCTTTAACACAAGGCATGAAGTGTATAACCCTTTATTTGCTTGAAATAAATATCATAGCTTACCATTCTCCTGCTGTCTGTGAGCAGGTACCACTCAGCCACAATTTCTCTTTAATAAGTGAGAAATGAGGGCCAAAGACCTGAAGAGCTCACAGAGCTTCTCTGACCTCCTGTCTTTTAACTTCTCTCCATAGCCTTCTCTGTCAACTAAGTTCTCATCACCATCTACAGCTTTTAGCAGCTGGTGGCCATGATAAAACAGGTCAGCTGCTGAAATTCTTCAGATAACTTTTGACAGTCCATTTGGATCAAGAGCCTACAGGAATAGTGCATTTCTGAAAGCCACACTCAGTTTATACCCCAGTGCAAATGGCTAATGTTCAAATATGTCAAACAGTTCAGGATTAACTGTACTGGAAAGTATGAATTTAATTTCCTCTGTGTAAGAATTAGAAGAGAAGCTTGTTTTTAAACTTCAGAGTTGCAGAATAGTAATTTCATTTTCCTTTAGGGTTGTTTTCTGGGGGGCAGGAAGGGGTTAGTACCATGTTCAGTGTTAATTCAACAACATGCATAAGCACACACCTAGTTTTAAGCAAGTAAGTAGCTCTAACAAAATAAAGAAATTAACATTGCACTCCAGTATTGTACTGCAGTAGGCAAGGCCTTAAAGTCTGAAAAACAATTTCTGGGGTTTTGTTCCCACACAGAAAAAGCAATAGAAAAACCTTTATTTATGTGTTTTTTTAAACCTATTCATGCAGTAACTAACAGCTTGACTTTGGACTGTGGGATTGTTCTTCATAAACTTTCTTTCCAAGGTCCTGCTTAGTTTATTCCAGACCAGGAAGAAAGTGAGCAAGCAAACAAGATTGATACAGGGCTGTGTTTGAGGCCAGATTACCCAGAGGCAGAAAGTGGTGGGCAGCCTTCCTTAGGACCCTGTTCCAGTGACATAGTGTGTCTTTTCATTAGAGAAAAACTGCTTTCAAAGGCATCATAGCAACTCCTGAAGGACACTCTGACTTTCAAAATGGGACAGAGAGTTACTGTTTAACACTGAAATACTATTTATTAGATAAACATTACATTTAAATAGCAAGAAAACACATGAAGCCACTGCAAAAGTTAATGTATTTTTCTTTGCAGCAGCTTTGTCTTTCCTATTGCTTTTCTTGAAGGAGTTTCCTCTTAGAGCAAAGGTTCAAAAAGCACCAGTCATATAATCTGCAATTTGCTTGCTCACTAATACTGTGCCTTCTCCACACTGTTCCAACACTGTTTTCAGTGTTTACTTGTGAAAAATTGCTTTCTTTTTCACAACTCAAGGATCTTCTTATTAGTGCAGGAAGAAAGCAGAAAGTTCTCAGTGTAACCTCAGTCTGCTGCCACAGTAATGTGTCATCTTACATGCAACCTTTTGGGCTAAATTCTGCTCTTAATTATACTTGATTCATGATGTTGACTTGCATATTTTTGCAGAAATTTAAGAGAGGAGAGGAGAGAGATCTATTGCAAGACTGTTATGGGTATAGCCCTGCTCCCATGCTAATCTTACTTCACTGGTTTCAACCAAGTTGGTCCTGATTTATATTAGTTTACCAGAGATCAGGTTCAAGCATGAAAACTATCAGAAAGTAATAGACCTATATTCAAAATAAAAATATTTTTCCTCATTAATCAGGAAAGGCTATGGAAAAAGTAAAGAAGTGACTTTACATCTGCTGATATGTGGGAACATTTGCCCAAATACTAAAACCCTCCTTAAAGAAAAATAACATGTGCTAAAGCTTTAAAAGGAGTCCAAACAGAGGATTAATGGAGGAAATTTATTTCAGTTCTCCCCACCCTAGTTTAACAGGCTTTTTCCCAACTGGTTTTTGGGGAGCTTGGTCTTTTAAACCACTTGATCTTAGCAGGAGTAAGGAAGAAATCTGGGAAGAGATTTGTAGTGAGGATTTTCCATTGCACTCAGTGGACATTCTGTACTGCCTTTTGGTTTTTTGCATGCTTTCTAGCTAATATGAATCTGTTAGACTTTATATTTTGCATCTACTACTATCATATATCTTACTTAGACATTAAATACAAAAGACCTGGAGCCTATATTAAAAAAAAAAAAGAATGTCTCATGCCAATATTTTACTGCAACATACAGCTCTTGTTTTCAGGTTGCTTGGAACTGTAAACTTGCTGATACACTGCAACACTTCAGGACTGCCATGTATTAACTGAGGAGCATAGAGTTAGATTGAATCTGAGAACAAAAATCTCCCATAACAAATGCAGCTTTTGACCAAAGACCAAATCCTGGTTTGGTTTTGGGTCATAAAGGTGCAAGTCCCTCATCAATCAAGTTCTTTTTGAACTGATCTAATTCCAGGACATTAACTCTTAAGAGCCCCAGGAGCCAAAAAACAGAGAGGAAATTACTCCTGTTAACAGAGGATGCTCTTGTAACTGTAGCACTGTGACCCAGCGACAAAGAAAGCTGTGTCCCACACTGCAGGAGCTCAGGGCAATCCTGCCCAGGGAGCTACATCTCCTCTTGGTCATGTCACAGGTGGGGGACAAGCAGTCAGAGGCAGCTATTTCTCCACGTTGCTGTAACCTCCTGCTGTTTAAAGCTCTGGCACAGAGCAGCCTGATCAGGCTTTACTGCAGCTCTGCTGGCAGATTTGGTCCTGCTCTGCATAGGCTGGTGTAAGTCAGAGCAGAGTCAGACACATCAGGCCAGCTCCTTGGCTGCCTTTACAGACCACACACCCAGCAGGCTTAGCCTTACATCAGCTAGTAACAGCTAGAGCTGGTCAAAAACCAGAAGGGAAATACTCCTGCCTTTTTAATAGAGTAATTTTTAATTGTGAAAATGTTCTTCCAGGTTTATTTAAGCCACAAGAGACCAGAACAGCAGGCAGGAGTTCAGCTCCCCAGAAGAGTATTCCAGGCACACCCTTTTCTCTCTAGGAAGAGATATGCCCATGTTATGGCCAGAAACTGCTAACTCTGTGATGCAAAGCACATGATCTGGCCCCTGTACTACATTTTCTGTCAAAGCTGTACCTAGAATTTATGAAACTCTGGTGATTTTTTTCCCCTCTGTTCTGTTTTAGATCAGGCTGAGAATTCATCTGAGCATTCAGAGATTTTTAATATCGTCTTTTTCTGGCTAAAGAGACATAATGTTTTATTCTTTTCCCACATTGCAGGCTTTCCAAAAAGTACAGTTTTAGAAGTATAACTGCAAGAAGAGAGAGAGAAAAATGGGTAATTATATGTCCTATCCTTTCTTATCAAAGCTGTATATTGGAAAAGAGGGAGAAATGGAGAAAAAATGAGAATAAAATTTATTGTAGACATTATTTCTCATCTTGGTTGAATGACTTCCAACTAAGCTTCCTCTCCCAAACCTTGTGATTTCAAAGGCTGTGTATGATACATCTTATATAGAAAGATCTGGGTGTTTTTTTGCAGTGAAAGAAAATGTTTCCAGTCTAACTCAAATACTAGGGGAAAAGTGTGTTCAGTGATATCTCCCAGAACTACAGCTGCATTATAATTGGACAGAGAATTTAAAATGCCTGACTTCCCTGTACAAACCAGCTGGGGAAAAGAAGGAAAAAAACCCTCATATTCCCACAGGAATCTGAAGGAAAGCAAAATTAGTGGATGTTCTCACTTACTCTCCAAAAACTATAGCATGTGCTCTTTTCCCCAGGACGTATATTAGTGATCTCAAAGGAGCAGTTGTCTGTCACATTACACCCTGGAGCTTTGAATCAATATTTGCCTACTCCTGTCAACCTCAAGGACTTAAAAGTCATGACTTCTACCCCAGGCCAGTATATGATAAGCACCCAGATCCTTAGATGCTTTTTTCTGGCTCTTTAACTTTTCCTGAGATAGTTTAGATCATATTTTTAGATTGTACCTTCCCTTGCTAGATATCCATGTGGTATTTACAGTGCTGCCAGGTCCAAAATGTTGAGGATATTGAGAAATGCTTTGGGAAGTTCTTTACAAGAGCTCCACTTGGGAGTCCCACCTGTGGTCAACTGACTGTGGCTTTGTTTGGGCCTTGTGTCTCCCTCAGATTCACATCAATTCAGCAACATCCACCCCATGTCTACAACTTCACTGTGCAAGAAGCTTATTCCAGAGAGTAAAGCCAAGCACACACTCCCTAGCTACAGATCAGTTCAGCCCCTAGCCTCACATCTGTTTCTTGACCTAGCATCACCCCTGCTTCTACTGCAGCACTGGAGCCTCCACGTCTGATGGGGTCAGTCCAGGGAGGGTTCAGCCCTTTCCCCTCCTCCTTGTCCTGAAGAAGGATGGAGGCTCTGGCAGATGCCTTCTTCTGAGACAGCAAGATCAAAAGAGCAGGGAGTAAATTGCTTGGTTCTTTTCCTGATCTCCTCTTCTTCTTGCCTCCTGCAGGATTAAAATGGAGTTCTCCCTCTTCTACATTCCTACAGAAAATGTCCCAGCTCATGTATGAGAGAGAAGGAGTTCTGTGGTCTGGCCCCAGCAGACCTGCTGGATTCCCCCTATGGCTGCTGAGGACACAGCAGGAGCAGCTAGCCAGGGTTGCAAAGCATGCAAGGTCTGCAAACTTTTACCCCACTGGGACCTCAGTGTCTGTTGGACATGCTCTTACTACCAAGAAGTCTTAAAATGGGGCAACACTATTTTACCCCTACTGAACTGGGCAGCCCCAGTCAGCCTGGTCATTCTCAATCACTCTGATGAGAAGGAGATATATTGTATATAGAGCTGCTTTCCAGTGACTTATCTCTTCAGCTAGAAATTCCCTGACACTCCCTTTCATAAAATAGCTGTTTTATCACAGTTTCCCATTACTTTCAGTGACCAAGCTGTGCTTAAACATGCAGCTATTAGTAACACTCACAGTTCAATATTCAAGTAGTAGAATTGGCTAATCATTCATTCACATGAGAAGCAAGCTTGAAGTTTGGCCTTGGTTTCTGAGATAGATTATTGTAGTTCTTAGTATAAATTGTGGTTATAATATTCAGCTATAACCAGCTACTGCAGTTATCCCAGCACCAGTGAGGAAATCTGAATGAAAAAAATGCATTTTTCACCCTTACATTTAAGCATGGAGAATGGATCAAATCCATTGGCTGAAAACTGTACAGGATGTTATGAGTTAAGACAAACATAGAGGTTCATAGGAAAGATCAGGTACCTCTTGGAAATTCAGTTTTGAGGTCAATGTGTGCATAGGGTTTGAACTTAACAAGGGAAAGACTTTCTAATACACCCAGCTCCTCTATGTCTTTTTTTTGTGGTAATTTACATGCTTTCTGATGCTACAGCACTGCATAGGTGAAAAAAAAAGGAGGAATGGTTACCTGTTTGTAAGTTCTATCCAGTCAATGTTATGAAGCACAATGAATACTTCCACATGACAGCATTTTTGAAACTAGGTCCAGCCTATTGAGCAAGGCTGAGGAGGGAACAGCTGAGGAAGAGGGCTGCTGCACCCCAGATTGCAATGGTCTGTCCTATACTTTAGTATCTGGGAAATTATGAAAAACATCCAGGCAGAGAAGATCCCAATGAGATTAAGAGCAAAGAATATGGAAGTCCTACATCAAATCAGGATGAAACATTCAGGAGAGTTAGCAAACATAACAATCTAGAGACAGCTGCCTGAAAAATGGCAGGGAGAGAAAATGGAGAAACAGTTTGTCTACAAAATAGAAGTAACAGTTAAGAAGTTTGCTACTGCTGACTCTAGTAGCAACAGGACAAGATAGGGTGATGGTGAGAAACTCAGTAGGCCCTTTTCATCTTGGTGGCTATTCTTTATTCTTTATTTTATTCTTCAATTGCTTGGTCCTAGGGACTGGATTAGCAGCCTTACATCTTTCACTACTACTGTACTTGTCAAAGAAACTGTACTTAAGTTATTTGCATCTTTTCATTTCTGGAAGTCCTATTAAAGGACTTCTCTGTGACTTGAATCTTGCATGTGGGGCATGAAGACTCCCATACATTTCAGAGACTGAGGGGCAGAGATACAGAGATATATAACTGAGAATCAGTCAAAGGAATCACCAGGAACCACTGCATTGATGTATAACCAGGAAACAATGGAATCAAATGAAGTGGAACATCTCCAACAATATCCCAAAATGGAAATGATTTTTATGATTGTTTGTAGACTATTCTCAGCTCTTTCATCTCCCTCTCCTTGAAGGTATTTACTGGCCCACAGTCTTCTCACTGACCTTAGGAAAAGGTTCTTCACTCAGAGGGTGGTGGAACACTGGAACAGATTCTCCAGGGGAGTAGTCATTTTTGCTCATAAAGTCAAATTGATAAAAATGTTCTGGATCCCTCATTTTTGGATGCTCTGTCCCTGGAAGAGAGTCTGTTCAACAAGGCCATGGTCCTAGTGGGCACCTCCTGACACTGACACATGCAGCAGCAGAGGTGCTGAGTGAGCAGGTGGTAGAGGGATGGTATGTCCATAGGTAAAGATCAGATCCCACCTCTTTGCTAAAGAAGAGAGATGAAAGAAACATGTCTAAGTGATTTAATGAATGACAACCTGAAACCTTATCTGGATTTAGACACTTAAGTTATTCTTTTGGCTCTCAGTGGCTCAATCTTCATTATTTTAAAGGTGGCCTGCAAGTGATTATCCATTATTTACTCATTACCTTCTTGTTTAAAGCACTTGGCTAAGTGACAGGCCTAGGATGAAGTAATTTCCCTGAGTAGAGCAACAACAAGGGATTCAGAGAGAGCAAATCTCTTCACTGCTGCTGTCAAAGCTATGTCACCATCCAGGAAGGAGACTGAGTTTCATGATGCTGAGGGCAGCAAACAAAGCTGCAGTGCAACTGTGTTGCCCAGGGGCATGGGCAGCTCTCAGCCAAGGGCAGGGCTTTGATTTGCATCTCAAACTTCAGGATGCTCATGGAGCAGCAATTGAACAGTCACTAGCAAAATGAAGAAACAGTACTGGAAAGGCAGATAACCCCAGGTCTGAAGTTGTGGTTTCTTATACCTGTATTTGCTTACTCCTCCTTGATCCCACTCCCTCTTACACCCTCTCTGGTCAGATGAATGGTTACTTTCCTGCCCAGCAGTCTATGCCTTGTTTCTCCAGCATGGTTTTCAGGTCATTCTTCTGCAAAGTAGGAGATATAAATGTTAACCCTTGAGCTGTGAATGGAAGAGAATCAAAGTAGTCATAGAATCACAGAATGTCCTGATTTGGAAGGGGCCCATGAGGATCATTGAGTCCAACTCCTGTCTATGCACAGGACAACTCCAAAACCAAAACAAAACAATAAAACACACCAAAGAAAAAAACCAAAACAAACAGAAAATCACACAGAAAATGATACCTCCAAAGGAAAAAGGATGCCTTGAATTCTGTCAGGTTTGGTGCCATGACTACTCTCCTGGAGAATCTGTTCCAGTGTTCCACCACCCTCTGGGTGACCTTTTCCTAAGGTCCAACCTAAATCTACCCTGGCAGCACTTCATGCCTTTCCCTTGGGTCCTGTTTCTGGTCACCAGAGAGAAGAAATCAGCACCTGCTTCTCCACCTTCCCTTGTGAGGAAGTTACAGACCATGATGAATGAAGTCTACCTTCTGTTTCCTCTTCTCCAGGTTGAACAAACCAAGTGACTTTAGCTGTTCTTCATATGGCTTCCTCTCTAGACCTTTGAGCCTTCATCATCTTTGTAGCTGTCCTCTGGACAATCTTCAACAGCTTCATATCCTTCTTATATTGTAGTGCCCAAAACTGCACACAGTACTCAAGTTGAGGCTGCACCAGAAAAGAGTGGAGTGGGACTATCACCTCCCTTGACTAGCTAACAATATAGTGTTTGATGCTCCCCAGGACATGGTTGGGCCTTTTGGCTTCCAGGGCACACTGTTGACTCATGTTCAACTTGCCATGGACCAGAACCCCCAGATCCCTCTCTGCTGGGCTGCTTTCCAGCCTCTTGTTCCCCAGTAAGGGGTGACTACAGTTAAGTAGTCAAGCCAGGGTGCTGGGCCAACCTACCCAGACTGTGGTTTACCCAAGAAAAGGTTGGACCAGATGATCCTTGAGGTCACTTCTAATCTGGTATTCCATGATTAAGCCTCAGGGTAGTGTTCTGGTGACCAGGCAGATGTACAAAAGATGAGAATCACAGTCTCCACCATCAGCTATGTGAATCTGGGCCTAAACCTCTTCCAACCAGCATGAGCCCCATTGATTTTCCAAGCCAAGACCACCTTTTGGGAAGTATCAGTGCAGCCACATTTTCTAAAGAGAATGCTCTCCTTACTGTCTTAGTATTGTCTGCAAAGTCTTTTACCATCTCTTAACTTTGAAACTACAAAGATGAGAAAATGAAAGGCTTTCCCTTAATGAATGCTATTTCTTCCCTCCTTTCTCCCCTTTAAAGTCTGGTTTCATTTGGTATGCATGTGTTAGCTACATTTTAAATAGTGTGCTAGGGGTCAGTGAGATATTGCCATAGTTTGACATAGATTTGACAAGTACTGACTAATCCTGATAAATCTGCCACTGATTACATTTCATGATACACTTTTGCCACTGGATGAAAGAATAGGGACTTTGTAAGATATCTTTGTGGGTGAGCAAATTTCTCAGGTTAGTACAATGAGAAGAATGAAAAGGATAGCAACTAACACAAGAAAATACTGGTTTATAAGTACAAAGGAAATGTGCTGAAAGAATTTACAAAAGGTTGCAATTCTGCAGTGTTTGTACCCAATTTTAAGTGCATTGGCTCAGGTGCTTTCCTTTGATCTGTGTAAACAATGTATAGACTAAAATCATATTGTGTCACAGAGAATCTCAAAACCATCCAAAGAGTACAGTCAGTCCTGAGAATTTTTCTTCCCAATTGCCTTAAACTGGCCAAATAATTCAGTGTGAGGTTGCCAAATCCTGCTTTGCTGACTCCAATGTTTTGACTTTCTGGAGTTTCCATTGTATCAGGTTTAACTACATAAAATGCAAGCAAAGAAATATAAGGCATATTTAGCCTACAAATCAGGAGACTTGACATATTTTCACATCAACTTTGACAGATAGATAAGCAGTGCCTGAGAAAATGGCACCTCCAAAGGAACAAGGATGCCTTTATACATCCAGCACCTCAGCTTGCTTAATTGTTGACACTTCACAGAGACAATTAATATACAGTGAACCTTACAGGATGGAGAATGAGAAAGTAGACAAATTTGGCAACATTCCCCTCTAGCTAGACCTAGAGAGAGACTTAGTGCTAAGGGAGCTGTCAGGGCTACAGCAAATTGTGATGCTTTGTGGAAGAGAAGCCTGAAAAATAGATCAGTGTTTAATGATCAGTTGTTTGGGTGGCATCCTCAGTGAAGATATTTGATATCTGAATCTGGCAAATACTGGGGGGAAAAAAAGAACAAGCATTCAAATGCTGTAAACATTTCTGATTTTCAGAAATGCTGCCCACTCATTATCCCCTTTTCCTTCTGTTGGATTTCTGGCTCTTTACCATCTCCAAAAAACATCCTTTCATTTATTTACTCACGGCTTTTATGTTTCCATGAACTCCCATGTTATCAAGCTTTACAGCTCCAATGTTTTCTGAAAATGCATTTCAAAGTCATTTCAAACTGCTAAGAGAAGCAGAATCTTAAATTTGTCTATAGACACAAGAGCAGCATAGTGCCTTTACCCAATAAGAAAATAGAAACAATATCATGGAGCCTAATACATGGGAACACAAGCAAGCTGAATAATGAACATCAAACAGTGAACACATATGCATTTAAAACATAGAAAGCAAATTTACTTCATAGTTTCATAACATAAATCTGAGTGGGTTTGCTCTGTTTTGAGTCTGGGGTGTTTTTCATAATTATTTTCCAACAAATGTTGAAAATCTTTCATTTGTTGACACTTCAAGATCTAATGAAATATGTTTTGTCTAGCACAGAAGAGAGAGGAGAGAGAAAAGAAATACTTCTGATGACATTACCATTTCTGCTCACTTCAAAGGTCTAGCTAAAATGCTATTTAAACCTGATTGAATTCTGTTTCCTCTTTTCATTTTTTACACAATAACTATCTAGGCAATGGAATACATTTTTCCATGGGTGTGCATGTTACCTGCAAACTTTGCCTTTATGGCTTCTGAACTGATGGTTCCAATGCCTGCCATTGAGGCCAAAAAGACCTAAGAAACAATGAGAAAGCTCCTATCTAAATCACAGACCTAATCACAACTGAAAGAGTATTCCCAGGAAATGGATTTTAAATCTACCTAAATATTTGTGCTCTGTGTATTAGTGCACCCATCCTATCAGCATCAAAACAATGTCATGTGAGGTTATTACTTGCAACTAATAGCTGCTTTCAGTTATATAGCTTGAATAGTGATTACATCTAGAAAGCAGTTCCCCTCTGGTGTTAACAAATCCCCTTTATCAATCTTTGTTATCAAACTTTATCAATCCTTCTGACATCCTTTTTTTTTAATTTGAAAAAGAAACACAATTTGCTTCATCAATGACCTCAGAGTTTACACCTTTGGGTGGAAGACCACTTAATTCCTTTCATTTTCAGTGTGATGGTCAAAAAATGCTGAATATTTCAAGACAGCATTCATACCTGTTGGGAAGTGCTGCTGAGATCAGACTTCAGTTCTACCTGAATCCAACTGACTGAGGAATTATTTAATTTACAGTGGTTTTGATGAAGACTAATGCTGATGTTTTTATTGTTTCCTAGAGATATTTTTTCTAGATATGTTACATGACTGAAGACAAAAGGAGATTTTTCCATTGATTTAAATGGCCAGCAGGCCAGGTCCTGTATTCATGGACATAACTAATAAAGTCAAAACTCAGTAAGGTTTGCAAAACCAAATTCTTACAGCAGTGTAAAGTTATCCATGCTCATTTTGAATCTAGACTCTGAGAGGTACTTAGTATGGAAAAGTAGAAATTTGGCTAAAGATAAATTTAGCACTGGAATTAAATGTTTAATTTGTTTTTAAGGATCTGAGGTATTTTTGTAACTGCTGCATCAGCCACATAATAATGGAGGAGATTAAAAACTGATTGTAAGAGCATCCTTGCAAAAAAAATAAATAAAGGATGCTTGGGGAAAATAGAAAATATGTCAAGCAGCAAATGTCATCTGTGTAGCCATAAGTGTACATGCTCTAGCAGACTACACTTTTGTACAATCATTACTCAGATCCTCAATCAGGCTACTCACATTTTAATTTCAATTTGATTTAATTGCAAGAATTGTAATTTCAAAAGAAATTATCAGTACAGAATCCAGTAGTGTTTTATCTTAATTACAGCTTATACTTCATGTCATCTATTCTTCTCTGAGGGTGATGAATAATTGATTACATGATTAGCCACAATTATTTGATGAATAATCAATGGCATTCAATCAATTTGTTTAGCGATTGTGCTTTGCAATTTACATTGAAGGAAAAGATTAAGATCTCCTGCACAGGTAAATAATGAACTATGTTCAAATAATGTTAAACCTGTAACACAGTGAAACACAAGCTAATCAAGTTAGAGTTGTGATTTATACTTGTGCCATTATAGAGAAGGAAGAGGGCAAATGGTATGGTGGATTACCCTGAACACCCTCCATTCTCAAAGTGTAATTTTTTAAGTAAATTGAATTTACTAAGAACAGAAGATTCTTAAAATCATCATGGATATTTTTACCCAAAAGAATACTTATTGCCTTCTATATTTTTTTCTGTGTAGTACTTATAAATCTGGGTTAATATTATGAAATGGTTAATCATCAAGTGTCTCAGTGGATGTGGAATCAGACACATGCTCTCAAAGCTGATTCATCTCACTGTCCTGGTTTCAGCTGAGTTAATTTTCTTCCCAGTAGCTACTCCAGTGCTGTCTTTTGAATTTAGGATGAGAATAATGTTGATAACACACTGATGTTTTAGCTGTTGCTGAGCAGCACTCAAGGACTCTTCAGCTTCTCATACTGCCCTAGCCCTGAGTTGGCTGGGGGCGGGCATAAGAAGTTGGGAGAGGAATTGCCAGGGCAGCTGATCCAAACTGGCCAAAGGGGTGTTCCATTCTATATCATAGCATGCTCAGTATGTAAACTAGGGGCAAAGCTGGCCAGGGGCTGCTTCAGGGGAACTGGGTGGGTATCAGTCAATGAGTGATAAGCAATGGCATTGTGCATAGTAGCAGTAGAAGTAGGAGTTGTAGTTTCCCTTCCTCTTTTTCTCTTATTAAACTGTCTTTATCTCAACCTACAAATTTTATGGTTTTTTTCTTTTCCCAATTCTCTCCCCCATCCCATGCTGGGGGGAAGGGATTGAGGGAATGGCTCTGTGGTGTTTAACTCTGTCAGGTTAAATCCTGACACCCTCAAAGCAGGGATAGCAGAAGGATTGTTCAATCTTGGTGTCTCCTGCTCAAACAGAAACACCTCCAGGCAGTGAAATGGCAACACTCAGGGAAAATGCTGTGTAAACTCCATGGTAGCTTCATAGACATTCAGATAGGAGTCTAGTGCCTGGTGGGGCTGGGAAATAGATATTCAGAGGACCACTGTGTTTCTAGAGTACTCATCTGGAACTAGAGAAATGCAGGGAGTTTTGCCATTGTTTCTCAAATATAACTAGATTCATCTGAGACCACTCAGAAGGCAGAGTACAATCATCCATGGCTGGAATAGCTACAGAAACATTGGGATGTTTTCCAAGAGCTGCTTCAAATGCCACTGCAGCTAGCAGGACTGACTCCAGCTCCAGCAGGAGGGAGCACAAGGGACAACAGTGGATCTCAGAAACAGGACTGGGATAGCTTAAATGCACTGCAAACAAAATGTTGGTTTTTTCATCTCAGTCAAGTTGCTCATTTTACCCTAGTCCACAGGAGATAGCTAGGCTAGAAGAACCAATGGAGAAGTCTGTGACTAAAGGCAGGGTGTGAAGCCTTCATGTAAGGACAACATTTTAGCCCAGGTAGAGCAAAGAAATCAAACCTGGATGCTGAGATGGAGTCATAGTGCTCTTCAGTCTATCCCTGATTTGGATGACTGCTGACCAGGTTTCCAACTGCTCTGCTAAGGCCACCCAGCACTCAGAGGAGATTTGATGTAGACTGCTGAGACTCCTGAGGATACAGAGAAGGAATGTGTTACACCTGCTAAGGCAGTGGGGAAAGCAACCCTGTTAACCAATGATATTTTGAAAACTTGTTATTAAGACTGGCTTTTTTAAGCCAGAGCTATATAACTGATAAAGAACATATTGTTGGGTACAAGCCAAAGAAAAGAGTTGGGTTTAGAAGAATCAGAAATTGAAAATTTATGCCTAATTACTTCCAGCAGTCCACATGACTTGCTTCCAGTTGACAATGCCCAGAAACACCCAATGCAGACCCAGAACAAGATACTCTTGTTAATATTAATCACTGATGTGCTTCTCTACACCTTTCTGTCTGAAAAGCTCAAGTGTTGCACTAAAATTAACTAAGCCTTACAAGATCCGTGTGTTTCATTCTCTGCATACATACAGGGAAACTGAGGCATTCCTACTGCTACTTAGAAGTACTGATATGAAAAGAATGGCCATTGTACCCATTGTGGGCTCCTTTCCAGAAGAAAGACTAAGAAATTAAATGTAGTAACCCAGTGTACAGTATTGTACAAAGTGAGCAGCAGAAAATAAAGCATTGTTCCTCCCCAAAAATCCCCCAAATCAAGCTGTCCTACGCCTCATATCATGGAGAAAAGCTGAAACAAAACCAAACAGTACAGTTTGAGCTTGCAAAAAATCAAAATCTTGCCCTAATCTAACACCAAGTTTGTTTTAAACACACAGTAAAATCACCAGGTAGACACCTGTGTGGTGGCCTAATGTCAGTATAAAGACTGCTGGGCTTCATCCAGTGCTTCAGCTGACAGCATAGCCTGACCTGTACCTTCTGCACTGGCTGAATCCAACAACTCTAGAGCATAGGACCAGGGTTGGCAGGGACATCTGGGCACCATTTGGTCCAGCCATCTCTTCCAAGCTGGGCTAGCCTCACCTATACTAGTGCTAGGTTATATTTTTGCTATTTTCCTAAGGAGTTATTTTTGTTCATCTACCTGCAGCTTCAGTTGCAACTCTGTATGTAAGGTTTCAACAGGAAAACATGGGATGCTTTAAAGAATATGAAACATTTAAAAAAACAATAAAGTATTCATTGGAAGAGGTAGGATTGGAAAAGGCCTGATGGATTGCCCTAGACATTTCCTTCCAGGGTACCTGTATGAATCCCTCTACATTTTTTCCTCTGCTTCAAAAATCACACAAAAATTTTTCATACATTTTTAAATTTTAAGCTCCTGCAACATAGGCCAAAAATTGCATTTCTCACATGAAATTCATGAGGAATTTCTAGAGAAATATCTTAAATATAGAACAGACTTTAGAAAACATTTTTCATTCAACGAGTATCAGTCCCATGGAAGTTAGGACACAAGCTGGGACACAAGCTCTTTTTAAACTTGCTTATCAGTTTTTCCTTGCATAAATGTTTTTGAAATATTGAATAAAAGTTCAAGATATACCAGCAGATATTATAACACTAGGCTTTGGGTTTTTGTACAAGTTTTCCTTATACCCTTTCTCAGCACACACCAGTGGTGCAGGAAGACCTCATCCTAAAATTATCTAGACTTCAACTGATTGAAAAGTGCATGCAACTATTAACTGCAGCAGTACTTGAGGGTAGGATAGAACAAAATGACTAGAGAACCCATGGAAAGTGAAGAAACCCCAAAAAGATGGAGAGTATTACTTTTCCTCCTCTAGTACTTGCATTTGCAGATTGTATTTTTTTTTATCTTATTTCCAACTGTTTGCAGTGTTAGGGGTGTATTTTTCCCTGGCATAAACAAAGAGAAAACTGACTCTGCAGTTTCATCAGGACTGCAGTTGGTAAGTTGGACATGCTTTATTTCTGTCCGTGTTGTGAAAAACAGAGCAGGTTGTGACACTATTAAAGCAGTTATAGCAGATTTGCATTGCACACATGGCTGTAGAACAATTAAATTACATTCCTGTAGCAAACTTCCCAGGTTACCCATATGGTTAAGTAGAAACTAAGAGTTTATAGCTTAATTAGAGGCATTTGTAAGTGAGGATCAGATAAACAGATATACAACTTAAAAGAGGGCATTGGCCATAAATTCTTTCACTCCAGATTCAGATCTGCTAATATATGACTGTAAACACCCTTGACAAGGTTATTTAAAAGCTAAGCAATCTTATTTCCTATGCCTTTGCAACCTGAAGTGGGAAGAAGTAAATGATGGAAATCATGCAGTGCTGCCAGCACAGTCTAAACGTATTTAGATTGTAGTGATAAGTGCTACAGAAATGTTTAAGTAGGTGGCAGGGAAGAACACAGGATGAGGGACAAAGAGGTCTCTAGCAGCAGATGGCTACAAGCAGTCCTTTTGCCATCTTTGCTGTCCTTTTCTTCATATTCCCTTTAGAATGTATTCATTTTTTCACACTTCCACTTCATCCTTTGTGCTTTTTCTTAAATTACAGGAGAAATCCAAGTTCATTCTGATGGAGAGAGTGACAGAGGCTGCTTCTTCTAAGGTTTCACTTGCCTCTGCAAGCATCTTTGCTTTCTCTCCAAAAATTGCCATCCAGTTGCAATCTGTAAGTGTTTGTTTTCAAACTTGGTTAAGATTTTCTCGGAAGTATTCAGCAGCGTGATGGTGATATTACATCCAGGCTGTGAGGAAACAGCAGAGCAGAGCACCCAGGGTTAGGATTGCAGCTGAAACTTTTAAGGTGATAAGTAGGTTTAACACTCTTGCCTGTAATAAAGTTGTAGCCTGGGGTAGTAGTCTGAAGTTGTTTCCTGTCAGTGTCACATTTTTATTTTTTTGGATACAGAAGGATGATTTTGACCAGATTGGATTTCAGATAACAAACTTACTGTGTTAACACAGGAAACCCAAACGTGCCTCCAAACATGAAGGGAAAATTGCTATTTCCAAACCTCAAATAATTCCTTGTTTAGAGAATCAAGAGAGACACTGTCAGACAACAGACCAAATTTCAGCTTTCTGTTAAGCTTTCATGGTTCCAAACAAATCTGTTCCACCCAGTAGGTAGAGTTTATGATCACTTAGAAGACATTCTGGTAAAATTAACTCACCTTCTAATTTGCATCTATAGGAAAAAAACCACATAACATTCAGTTAAACATCTTCATTGCTACTCATCCTTTTCTCTGATTTTTCCATAGAAAGTTTAAACACTGTGAGACCACCAGAGAACCAGGAGCTATATTCATGTTCTGTACAGGGTGTGAAGTGCAAGCAAGTGAACACTAGGAAAAAATTCTTCACAGGAAGAGCTGTTAGGCATTGGCAAAGGCTGCCCAGGGAAATGGTGGAGTCATCCCTGGAAGTGTTCAAAACATCTATAGATGTGGTACTTAAGGACATGGTTTAGTGGCATGATGGTAGTAGGTTGATGGTTGGACTTGATGATCTTAGAGGTCTCTTCCAACTTTACTGATTCTGTGATTCTGTGAAACAAGGGCTGCAAACTCCAATAGCTTAAACAGATACCAAAAGTGCCAATAAAAATATAAGGAATTTAAATGCATACTTGGCTATTTCAGAGTCCCTTTAACCCCTACCACATTGGTTTTGCCATCTTATTTACTTTAAGACCAGGGCTGCTTTGCTTTGGGAAATGCCCACCCCTGCCAACCCTCTGAGGGAGCATTTCTAAGCCTGATAGCTGTTGGCTTTATGCACCCAGGTGGGTGAGTAGCAAGGGCCAAGGAAGAGGGACGATGACAAGGGGCCAAGAGCAAGCAATCATGCTGAGAGCAGAGAGCTGAGGAGGACAATGCCCCGGGTGCAGCTGGTGGGTACATGCAGCCCACCGACAACACTGTAGGCCACAACTACAGCCAGAGGGAGCTCCGTTGCCCATCCCTGCCCAGAGCAGCGAGGAAAACTTTTCAGCAACTTTCCCTCTCTTACTCCTTATCCAGAGCCGACGGTGAGGAGGCAGCAATTGGCCACAGAGCTCCGTCTCACCACGGAATATGGAACTGGGAGCCTGCTTGTCCTCGGCTATCCCAAACTGGGGTGGAAAGAGGTTTTCACGAGCTTTCCCGTAGTCCCGAGAGCTTCAAACGGCAACGCTCTTCTTCGCTGCGCCGCCGCCGGGCACATGGGAGGGGCGGGGCCGAGAGCCTAGGCCCCGCCCCTTGGGCCCGCCCCGCCGGGATTTTCGAGCTGCCCGACTGCGATTGGCTGGAGGGTCGGGCTGCAGCCAATGGGGGCGGCGGAATGTTCTTGTCGCCGTCCCGGGCGCGGGGCGGTGGAGGACCATTAGGGCGGGGAGCAGGCTCGGGGTTGGGCTATTTGCGGCGGAGGCTGTTGGCGGTAGAGGAGTCTCCGGTTGGTCCCCTCCGCGGTGCTGCCGGGGATGCGTGTCTTCGGCTGGCGTTGACTCTGCGGGGCAGAGCTGGGTACTCGTCTCTCCCGCGCTGTCGATGTGTCGGACCTCGCCGCTCACCTCACGGGAATAAGTCGCCGTGATTCGGCTGCGCGGCGGAGAGGGTAAGTTGCGGCTCCCCATGGAGTGAGGGAAGGACTGACCGGCAGCTCTCAGTGGTGCGTCGGGACGAGATACCCGGAGAGTTTGGCGGGGCGCCGTCTACAGCCGGGACCGTGCCGCTGGAGGCGGCGGAGCCTTCCCCGCGGGGGTCCTGCGTCCCGCCTGGGGCTTGCGTCGCCAGGGTGTGCCCCTGAGGAGAGACACCCGAACTCAGAGCCTGGTACTTGTCAGCGCTGTCCTGCACGGAGTTGTTGGACAGAGGCTATGGGCTCGGAAAGGCGGTGAGGGCAGGGTCCCGCCGAGCCCCGTGGTGTCTGTCGGGGTGCGGGGGGGGGGGGNGGCGCCGTCTCGGTGCTCCCGGCGGGGTCGCAGGTCTGCATGAGGGTGAGGATGCGGGAGCTCAGCTGTTGCCTGTCATTGGAGTGACAACTGGCCTCTTCCAGGCAGCTTTCTGCCTTGTCCGCGGCGAAGTGTCCGCGTCTGAGCGCCCTCCTGCCCCGAGCGGTCGAGGGGTGGTTTGTGGGGGGGAGAGGGAGGGGGAAGTGAAGTTGAGCACCACCTCGGTCTGCCATTGCGGTGGCATCTTTCGGCTTCTTGTTGTGTTATTGGGGTAAAAGCCCCCAGCCCCCGAGATGCAACACGAACCTAAACGAAGTATATCTTTATTTTTTTTCCTTCTTGAATGAATAGAGCTCTGGATGGGCACTGGACGCTCCATGAGCTCCTACTCCCAGAGTATTTCTTCCCAGATTCCATCAGCCACCATTTATCATCCACCCGGGGCTGGGCTGTGTCCAGGCTACCTTCGTTGGGGTCCCAGCCTGCAGATGACAGGCATCTCGGTCAGGCATCTGTCAGTGTACCCCAGCGGGGTGGCCGAGGAAAGCAAAATACTGCACCCACCGGTACCAGCGGCTCTGGATGCCATCAGCTGGGGAGCCAGGAAACGCAGCGGGGGATGTTTTACAAGCTCTCTGCGAAATGTTTATACAGAGGATTTTAAACGTTAACAATGCGTAGTCCCTACATGCTAAAACCTAAAAGGTGGCAAAAATAAAGGGCTAGCATTACTGCCGGTGAAGTTCCCTGGTTTTGTTATGTAGTTGGTCACTGAAGTCTTTAAACTGCATGTTTTGCATTGCAAACTCCGAGTGACTACTGAGATTTTGCGGCAGGATGAGTTTTCCCCCTTTAGCTCTAGTTGTTGCTATTTGTAGGAAGGATTATTATATATATTTCTTCCCTTTACAGCACAAGGATATCACAGTAGCCAGGTTTTCATCCCAAGATGTCAGCAGGTCAAAGTGGGCTTGGGAAGGCGGTGAAGGGGAGAGGAGTTAGTCTGACTGCAGTGACAGACTCTCATTTCTCAGTGCAGAGCCCCGGATTAGCTGGGCTGGTGCAGTTCTGCCAACAGCACATTTAATTGTGTCCTCTAAATCAAGGTCCACAGAGCTGCTCCCTTTCTGTATAACAAAAGGGTTTGTAATGAGTAAGCCCAGATCAGTAATATAAAAATTTTAACATCAACTGGCCAAGGTGTGTGTGTGGGGGGACCTTACAGGGTTAATAGCTAAACTATTAAGATTGGAGTCAGATGTGGGTAAAAGCAACAGGAGAGTCTGGTTTTTCCTAATATCCTGTAGTATGATAACTCTGAAGAAGGTAATTGTTTAAAAAAAAAAAAATCTGTTTCAATTTAAGATTTATTAAGCAAGAAGAACCTTAGGTAAACATCAGAATACTTCTCTTGTTTGGAAAGGCACGAAATGGCTAGAAATGTCATCTGAACTTAAAAGTGAGAGACTACAAACTATGCATGGATTTTCATGCATATATGCAAGAATGTTATTAATCTCATTTTCAACTGGCTTATTCTACATCTTAAGGGGACCAGGGTGTTTAACTCAGGCTTTTGGCAAAACAGCTTCTGTGCTTTTTTCCCCTCCTAGCAAACGAGTTCTTTCTAACATTCAATAAAGCATTTAGAATACAGGAGTAGGAAATAGCAAGTGTCTTCCAAAGAGGGAGAAATGGAGGGGGCAGGAGAGGGGAGCTAGGTTTTACTTACACATGTAATATGTTGGGAATGTAAATTTGTGTATGAGGAAGAGATCTGAGGAATGACTTGGCACACTAATGACCTTCCTTTTAAGAACTTCAAGAGTTTGGTCTGTCTCCCCCTATGGTTATAAGAAGATATTAAATGCATTTGGCATATTTAATTAATTAGCATATGAAAATCAGATGGCTTTTACTTTGTCATTGTTTTCCTGTGAAACTTTTCCATGTTAATGAATGTCTACATTTTACAGAGTAATTTAAATGGCTTTGGTTCATATTATGTCTTTCCAGATTGCTTTGACCCTTTCTAGCGCTGCAGCCTTTGTATCCTAGCTTTAAAGTCCCTTCCCTTTGTAATATTTTGCATAACATATTGTCAATGGCTGCTGTACAGAGCTTCTAACACAGCAGACTGAGTTGCACTTAAATTTAAAGCCTCTGTTTGCTTGGATGCTATGTCCTGTGCATTCCAGAGTTAATTGTATGTGCAGTGGTGAAGTCCATTTAAAACAAACAAGATGGGTTTTTGGGTTTTGTTTTCTGTTTTCTACCACTATCTTATCCTAAAGTAAAGAGATCCCTGCTGTTTGGGTATAAAAACATGCTCTGAAACATTATCTCTTTTGAATAATTACAAAGCATCATTTCTGGTAAAATTTGTTGTATGATGTAGCATCAAATTAGGAATACTTGCTTATGGGATGGGTGCATAATGACCAAGTGGCTTATATCAATATTCAATTTACCTCCTTGTATTAAGGCTTAAGCTTCAGTTTGGCCAGTACTGTTTTCTGCTTATGCTGTTTAAACAGAGGTAAACTTGAGGTTAGCTCTAGTCATCAGTCTATGCTTGGTGTAAGCCATGCATGCTTAGGTCCTGCTCCTGGAAATGTTTACAGAAATGAGTAGCTTTTACTTGTGTGCTTAAGTTGTTTAGATTAGGAGTTGTATAATGGGAAGAACCAGCTTGGAAGGATACAACATAGCTATCCCTCATCTTTCTTCCTCCCACCTTATGGCTGAAGAATGATAGGAAGAAACATATTTTGCAAGTAATAGCATACTGAAGTGGTGGCATTTCTGGCAGAAATTCCCAGATAGCCTAGCAGATCACAATTAGTCAAAATTACATGATTTTTACAGCAATGGCTCTTTGGCTGCTGGTTTGCTGTCAAAAGGTATTTCCAGTTACTGAAGGAAATTTCACAAGTGGTCTGCTATACCTCTTTGTGTTTTGCTTGTTCATAGTGTGCATTAAATACATTACACTTTTTGGAGGCAAAAGTCAATGTGCAAATGGCTTCTCTCAGTCCAAACTGACAATGCCAATACTTTTCAAGCATGTTCTTGTGCAAGGAGGTTGTTTAAATGTACAGAATGAGTGAAGCACTCAGATACAAGAGGCATGAGCCAATACAAACATCTACTGATATTTAAAAAAAAATACTAAAAATACAGCTTTTTGCTAGTTTGCCTTTTCTTGGAACTCTGCCTGGAAGGCTAACTCCTTAAAAGTTCCTTAATACAACTGTAAGATGGGTGAGTTGCTTTTCAAGATCATTTTGAACCTATCAAGCTCAGAGTGTTTTGCTAGCTAGTAAACCTGGGGTAGACAGTCTCTCAGTCAGGCCTTTCATTTCCAGTGGATTACACATCAACAAAAGCTGGAACTGTGTTTTTTCAGTTGTTCTCTACTAAAGTCATGTACTCCTGTCTAAGGTTTGCACTTGAAACATTGATTTATAGCACCTGGTAGCTCTTGCTGTTCTGCCTTGTGTGCTCCTCTCTTTCATTTTCCTTGCCTTCACGCCCTCAGCACCTTACTCCCCAGCTCTGCTGAGTTGGCAATAAAGTGATAATAGTATTATGGAGTGTGCTTGTAGATTTATAAGTTTTATTCAGTTGTCCATCTTTTATCCCAGTACAGATCCCACAACTTGCAATTACAGTCTTTTGACTCTAGTAACAATTCTGGTTTTTGAAATGTTTCCAGTTACATCCAGTGTTGGCTTTGTGGAGCAGCTGCATGCCAAAAAAGCATTTCCAGCTGCCATCCAGATATTGAAATATGATTTGCTTTTATTTCAAATAAATTTTGTTTCCTGTGATGTGTTTTATAACCACCTTTTTTGAGCTTGTTGCCTTTAATCTTGCATTAAGTAGTCCCAGTCTTAATAGTACATGATTCCAGAGCTTGGCTTCTCTGAGGGCAATGTGCCAAATCCATGTCTAATGTTTGTGTTAATGTGGTGTATACAAAAACTGAGTTCTCAGTGGATTTGATCACTGATTTGTTATAATTGCAACCAGCATGATTAAAAATCTGCATGTCAATATCATGATGCTTATAATAAAACTTAGTGATGTTAGTCCCTTAAATTTTTCTTAAAGGGAATCTTCATTATCCAAACATCTCCATTTCTGAAGGTGTTTGAGTGCTTTAAAATGAAAACAAGAAAATAGATGCAGTTGAGTAGAGAGCAATATAGGCTTCAGATCCTACTGTGTGGTATTATAGCCTCTTTTTCTCTAGGAAAGCCACACCTTGTCTCACCAGTCCTAAAAAGTCTGAAATGAAGAACTTGACATGTTAAGAATTGTGCAATTGAACCTGGAAACCTATCTGAACAGATCCTGCTATACTATTCCTCAAAGCACATGTCTCTTTCTGTATTCCTGTGCTCCTCCTTGGAGCAATGGAAACCATCTAATTGTTCAGCTTTAGCCATTTTACACTCCCCTATCTTATGGCAGAGATAGTGCTAGCTCAGCAAGAGGCTCTGCTGAGGCACTCTTGCTCAACCTGTCGAGCACATGGGCTCGTTGGACACTGCCCTCACCCATGGCGTATTGCTGTAGTAACACGAATGCACAATAAGCATGACACAAATTGAAAGCCACTGTGCCCTTTCAAGTGTGGATTGACTTGTCTAGCCACACTAAAAGCTGACTTGTTTTCAAGTATGCTAAAAATTAGTGCAAGATTAGTGAAGATGTTTTTAAAGCTGTCTTTGTGAGCGAGTGCTGTAGTTAATCACCCAGAAGTTCCAAAGTGTTTGTGTAAAGAAATTGCATGTGCTTGTGTGCATACTTTAGGACTACTAATATGTAGGTTACTTCAGCCTTCTTGCAGGTATCAGTATTTTTGTAGAAAAGTAAGATTCACCTGCTGATGTGACTACTCAGTGTGAATATTTACATTCTTATGAATGAATTTTCTGAAGACATTGAAGAAATGTCTGAACCTAGTGTATTTGCATCTATACATATATACAGACTGCTAAATGAATTATGCTAGGTCTAGAACCTCACTGGTAAGTTGCAGATGTCATTTGTAAAAGTATACATATGGCTTTCTGAGAGCTTTGAACTGTTTTCTCATGCTTTGCTCATCAGAAAGGTCATATGGATAACTTCATTGTGAGAGGTTTTTTCCGGTCTTGTTTGCAAAGCATGGTGGATCTGTGTGATAAATATTCTTCTCATTCATCCTAGGACTGAAATGAGTTTTTCTGTGCATATGGAATATGGGAATAAAATACAGAGGGGATATGTTTATATTTAATAAAATTAATAGTATAAAGCGAGTGCAAAGGAACTTACAAGCCTAAACAGCTTGGCAGGCCAATAGCCAATGAATGTCTTAGAGTACTGCCAAACATGTAGAAGGCAGACCAGGCTCTCATTGATACCAGAAAAGTATGTAACTTCCAGCCTGGTAAAGAGAAATGTGAGCTGCCTGAAAAAGCAAGCAGTTGTGTTATGGCAGATCCTTCTCTGAGGTGACCACAGTAACAAGCATCTGTTTCATTGCTGTACATTTATTGCTTTTCAGCTTTCTTTGCAAAATCTCCCCTGACAGTTGGAGCTCTATTGTCTGCTTCTGAATCTGCCAGCTTTTAGGCTATGATTTTGACAGTTTGGTTTTTAATGCCTCCTGTCTGTCTCATACTGTACAGTAGCTGTTATAAACCTTTTGACCTATTAGTTGATGGCTAAGCCTGGACCTGATGCTGTAAAGAGGTGCTGATATGATGAGGACTCTGTGGTGTAGTGGCACAAAGGTGTACTTGGTGGCCTTAGTTCAGGAATTGAGGTGATACCAGGCTCCTGTTCATTTAAGGCTTTTATTTTTTTCTCTTTGCTTTGATGTATAAGTCAGTGTTCAGCATCTAAATACTAACTCTGAAACACTCAAAATTGCATATTGAAGGGCATATGTGTTTGTTCTTGGGCCTCTTTCCACCTTCCCATCACCTCTGGAAGGAGACAAATGCTTTGAAAGAACAGGTCTCAGGAAAATCAGTTGGTATATGTTGAATTATGCAACACTTTTTCCTCAGGTAGAAGTCATCCTCCTTTTTTTGATTCTGTGCATTTACTTTCTTCTTGCTTTGTTGCCTGCTAAACCAGCCAGTATTTAATGCAGTTGTGAGAAGAGAACCTAGCCTTGTTTTTAAAAGGAAACTGCCAGCATGTCTTCCTACTGGAGTGGAGGAAGGGGCTTGAAAACCAGTATGTGAGCAGCTGCAATGCTGTTTGTGCACAGTAACATTCTGTCAGTGTTGGACTCTAAGTGAGTATGAATTACTTCAACCTTGCATTACTAGGATATATAAACCTATTAAAACAATGAAGAAAGTCTGTACTCCCTCTGTAAAATACTCAAGCTATTTTCCTTAGCTGCTTAGAGTTGTGCTGGCACAGCTTGAGCAAGGACATAGAGGTGGTTTGAAAACATTGATGGATTTGTGGGGTTTATTGCTTTCTAAGTGAGCCTCCCAAGTCACTTTAGACCAGTACAATGGTTGTGTTTTGTGCACATAGTTGCTTATCAGGGTGGTGAAAGAGGAGCTTCCTAACCACACGCTGCTACCCCAAAACATAGAACATAAAGCTGTAAGTTCTGTTGTGCTCTAAGTCCAAACCATGAAATGGTTTTGCCACCTATAAATCATTCAGTACTTTGAGTTCCAGTCATAAGTGTTGCTCTTTCTAACTCCTGTAATATTAGTTGTCTTGGTGATCCTGGAGGGTTTTGGAAGATCTATGTGAGCTTGTGTGTGAGTGATGGTTAGGCACCATTTCTAGCAATGCAAATAGTTCAGATCTCCCTCCTTCACTTCCCTGTCTTTAGGAATGGAAAGTCTGTGTCCTCCACAGGGAAAATGTTCTGCTCATCATTCTATAAAATAACTGTAGGAAAACAGAGATCAATTATATCTGTCAGGAAAAAAAAAGCAATATTTATTTCTAAAACTTTATTTTAAAGCTGGTTTCATGACTGGGCTTCTGACTTATCAATACCAATTCTAAGTCTTCCAAAAAAAAAGAAAAAACCAAACAACCCTGAATAAGCTGCAAGTTCCCCACCACTACCCCCAGCTAGAGCCTCTTTGCCTGACTTCACTTGTGTACTCTATCGGTTTCACAGTTCATATACTTGTGTTTTTTTAAAATCTCCCCCTGCACTCTGGTGGGAAACATGTCTGCTGTTTCCTTTCAACCACACAAGGCCTGATTCTCCTCTCACAATGGCATAAATTGTGAAGAACTCCACTTGAAATCAATGGAAGTAAAGACATGTGAAATGGGGTGAGAGAAGAGCCCAGCCTCTGGTTTCTATTTTTAAGTGAGTCTGGTTAACCTAAAATTGTTCAATGTGCCACTGTGACTTTAGTTTGTAGATATCAGTTGCTGTGCTTGTTTCTATTCATACATAATCTTTCATTTTCATGTATAATACCTTACAGCTAGTCCCCCTAATCATGATGCATATTTCTTTGATTTAATACCTCAGTCTTACCATGTCAATTTTGGTAGTTAATAAGCAATATGCATGGTAAAGTACTTACCTTGCTAGAGTCAGATCCTACAAAAACTCTTGGATGTAGCAGTATTCCTGTGCAAGTCCCAAAGGAGAGAAGGCTGTGTTGATTCTATCCATACAACTTAAACTTTCTTTGTGGTTTTCAAATTTTGCAGTTTTCTCTGAACAGCAAAGTACTTGGCAATAAACCTGGAATATCCATATACAATTTCTGCCCTTGCCTAAGTTTTGGTGCTTGCTCACATTTGTTTATTTTTTGGCAATGGATTATGGTCCTTAATTACCATCAGTAGTCAAATAACTGAATGAGATTATACAGCAGTGCTGTAAAAACTGTTCATGCTAGCTCTGATCTGTAGATGTGTGGGTATCTTTGAAAACAGTCCCCTCATTCATTAAGCAGTGCAACAGACTCCACCTTTGCTGCTGTTTAGTTTTTGAAATTAATGCAGCATTCTCTGCCTAACTGAAACGTTGCTTTGACTGCCTCTTTAGTTTAAAAAAATAACGTGAAATAGTTGACTCTTGTGTGTTCTAACTTGGAGTAGATCTATTGGCTTGTTTGAAATTTGGGGTTTGACTTGAAGCAAATCACAGGTGTCCACAAGGGAGTATCTTTAACCTTTAAGAATGTGGTAGGCTTAGTACATCTCTTAGATTTTATCTCTAACTTGATTATGGTGAGTGACAACCCTGTGGTGTTTAGTCTCTTGTGCTGATCAGTCTTTGAACTTTCCCCTTCCACTTCAATCCTCCACCCTCCCAAAAAGTCAAGAGGTTGCTTAGCTAGTGTCTGGTGGCTTTAGGTATCAGTGAAGTATCTAAGCCAGGAGATTCCAAAGACACTTGCTGTGTTGCACAGGGCTGTAGTGTTGCAGACCTCCATCTTCACTGTGGCTTCCCCAGCCACAGCAAGGCTTCTGACCTTTTGACTACAGCTGTTAATTCCAATAGCAAGTTCTCCCTTGTCCTTGCTAGGTTTTGTGTTGCATACAAGAGGGAAAAGTCAAGCATTTTAGATAGTTGATTTAGCATAGTGAATTGATTGCAGCTTAACTGTGTCTTTAAGTATAGCTGTCCTACAGTGAAGTAGCATGATGCTGGAGACTAAACCAAGGTGTGATGTTCACTGCTGCTGGGAACTGCTGTGATCCCGTGCAGGAATGCTTGCCTGTAGCTGATGTGAGGAGTGGTGAGGGCAGAGGAGGCTGTATGGTAGGGATACATGTGCTTGTTGATCAAACTCTTCTCAGAAGCTTCTCAGCTTTTTCTGGTAGAGCAGTCCTTGTTGAGAAGGAAAGCAACAGCCTTCTGAATGCAGACATGTGGATAGTCTTCCTGGTGGCAGGTTTTACTCATTTTTAATCTGGTGGCTTTGAGACTTACTCTGTCATAGTATTTTTGGGCCATCTTTAAGCTCTCCTGAGAGTTATTGTAGAGGTTGCAGTGTATGTCTGGAGGAGGAATTACTCATGGTAGTATTTTCAAAGCATAAGGTCTGGTGTGTCATCTTTTGCATGAGAGAAACAAAAGTGGCTGAAGTGTGAGAATATCTGGGAAAATTAGTGTCCAATGCAATTTGGTGTATACAGCAAGCCTGAAGAAAGACTGAAATCTTTGCCAAGCAATATAAGGCACCTTTTCATGCATGAAGCAGCTTCCATTGTAAGATAGGGAATAGAAGAGCATGCTTCTAGCTCTGTTAGTTGTAATGGCTGACAACTAGTCAGACAATATAGTGTAATAAGGTTGGTGACTAAAGTCTCTGAAGAGACTTAAGTAACTTTGCCTGTTGTGAAACTGGTGATGTCAACCTTGACCTCAGGAAATGGAGATGCATTTGGAGACCAAGAGCTTGAACTTGTTTGTAGATAGTTTTGAGGAATTGTCACCATAAAACGCAGAGCTGATGGTGCAACACTTCTGCAGGACACAAATCTGGTTTGGAAGTAGCAATAAATCCAAGCAGTCCTCCTAGGAAATAATTCCAGAGCCATTTGCTTGCAGTCTTAGTTTGTGTGTAGGTATCCAAAAAAACTGACTTCTGAATAGGTCACTATGTACTTATTCCAGGCATCTTTAAAAGCTAGCTTTTCCTCACACTAATGCTTTCTGACAAGAGGCCTCTGGTAGGTGCTTGGCACCCATGTCTTCTGTGGCAGTAAAGAAAAATGTATGGGATCATAAGTGTGACTAGATGAGTCCTGAGTGCTCCTTCTATTCAGTTACAGGTCCCTGTCATGGTGTCCACTGTTAGTGTTTAAAGCTCTTTAAGAATGTGCATGTATTAAGGACAAGTGTATGGGCTGGGGGGAAAGGAGGAAGGAAAGCAACATTAGAAATAATGTCAGGAGACTTAATTTTTTTTTATCTGGCTTTGTCCTGTTTAAGGAAGCTAAAAGTTATTGGTACATTATGCAAGGGTGTGTAGAAATTTCTTGAGGTCCTTCCAAAATCACTGTTTAAAGACAATTTTGTAGCATTGGTGTCTGATAGCATTCTGACAACTTCAGATTTCTTTCCTGTGGAACAGTTCCAGCCCTCCCCTACAAATGAGTTTGTTCTGCAACACTTCAAGGAATTAAAAAAGTATTAGGAGGACACACTGCAAAACAATTCTCTCTAAGTTTCTGACCAAAGTCTGCATGTGGCTTGGTAAGGCTATGAATTTGGCCCTTAAGAAAAATGTATCTGAGGACATGTGAGCCTGTGTGCACACACTGCCCATCTAACACAATAGATGCACACCAAGCACACTTCTGTGAAATAGTCTGAGATCCACATCTCCAAAACTGAAGTGTTTCTGTTGCTGTTGGGGCAGCACTGGAAAATGTGCTACCAGCATGGAGTGCAACGAGTGCCTGCCTGAGAAAGGATAGGTGAACCTCAAGTCAGTGCTGTGCCAGCTGTCTGCAGGAGAAATGCTTGACAATAGTCACCTTGAAATGCCACAGCTGAAAATTATGCAGAATTAATGACAGTCCTGGACATTTTCACTTAAATGGTAAAATATGGAGCTTGAGCTCTAACTACATTTCTGGTTTTGCAATAAAACTAGACTGGTGTGATAATGCCTGCCTGGGCTGTCTTGTAGCTAGTGACCCCAGGAAAGGGTTGTGAGGCAGGATGTTGCAGCAGGGCAGGCAGCAGCCAGGTCTGATCAGGCAGATGCTGTACAGACTCCAAGATGGCAGAGGATGTTCTAGTTGGCAGATGGGGTATGGAAAGCTCAGCCTATGGTGTTAGGGCTCTGACTGCTAATAATCTGGGGGAAGGCCACGGTCATAGTGGGATAATGCCATGTCCTCTCACCTGGGAGAAGTGTGATGGAGTTGCAGCCATGCTGTTGGTGTGACTTGCAGTGGTGGCTTTAACTGGGCAAAAGGCTAATCATAGAATTATTATAGTTGGAAGAGACCTCTGAGATCAAGTCCAATTGTTAACCTAACACTACCATGCTCACTATTAAACCATGTCCCCAAGTACCACATCTACATGTTTTTTGAATACTTCAGAGATGATGATTCCACCACTGCCCCGGGCAGCCTGTTCCAATATCCAACCCTCTGAGTGAAGCAGTTCTTCCTAATATCTAATCTGAACTTCCCCTGGTGCAACTTGAAGCCATTTCCTCTTGGCCTATCACTTCTTACTTGGGAGAAGAGCCTGAGCCCCACCTCACGACAGCCTCCTCTCAGGTACTTGTAGAGGCTGAGATGGTCTCTCCTGAGCCTTCTCTTCTCCGGACTAAACAACCCCAGTTCCCTCAGCCACTCCTTGGAAGACTTGTGCTTCTGAACCTTCACAGCATTTGTTGCCCTTCTTTGGATGCGCTCCAGCAACTCCATGTCCTTACTGTAGACGATTTGTGGCTTTGAGGAGCCCAAAACTGAACACAGTTATTTGTAGTGCCAGATGAGTGCCAGAGAGCTTATTGAGCCGTTCACCTCAGCCTGGGAGGAAGCAGGGTCCATCTGCTACCTACGGTGACGGTCGGGTCGGGCAGCTCGCTCCCCCTCACTGCTCGGGGCACCGGAGGCAGAGCAATCGGCTGCGGCGGGAGCAGCTGGCGGAGGCCTTCTCCCGCTAGATGGCGCCCGTGGGCTGGCGGTGAGCCCTTAGCGCGGGGCCGGAGCCGGAGCCGGAGCCGGACCGCGGGGCGCTGCCGGGAGGCGGCAGGGCCCTGAGGCAGCCTGGCCAGGCCCTGTGGGAAGCTGTTCTCGTGGCCTTGGGGGAGATGTTCGAAGGATGCTGGGTGCGAGGAAACGAGGTTTGTCGCCCTTTTTTCGGTGGAGTTTGTGGCCTTCGAAGCACTTCTGCTTGTGTTCCAATACTCATGTAAAAGACTTGGTGGCTGTGTTGCAGAGAGCAAATGGGAAGTGTGCTATTTCATTTCCCTCACCTTGTTACAGTTCTACTTGAAATGACCAAATTAAAATTAATTTGAAGGGTAGAGGGCAGCCTGCTACTGCAGAAAAGCACTCACTATTTTTTCAGTTCCTCTACTTGCTATGGGGCTGTGATAATTTGCCACTGCCCAAAATTGTACCAAAACCCAAAGGAAAAGGAAGTGTGAAGGTCTCAGCCCGTCTGCTCAAGGGTATCTTTAGATGTGCAGCATTTAGGAATGACATCTCACTTTTTTTCTTCTTCTGGGGAAAAATACAGTGGAAAAATCTGACTCTGGATACAGCTAGAGAATGTGAAGTGAAACAAAGCTGTTGACCTGACTGACTGGAGGGCTACAGCAGCAGCCCAGCAGGCTGGAGAACAGCTTCTCCTCATCAGGCTTTCATTCCTCAGAAGACCCTCTGGCAGGATGAGAACTTGTGTGGCCTATTATTACAGTGGTGGCTCCATGAGGTGTAAGTGGTCTGAGTGCATAGATGGAGGCAGGGGCCTAATAACAGCCTTTCCACAAATGCAAGACACAACAGAGGAAAACCAAGCACTTTGGGTTTTTTCTAGATCCCTGGTAAGCTCCCCAAACTAGTTTAACTAGGCCTAGAGACAGCAGAGGGAGAAAGAATTGGGCTCTACTGAATAATCAGGGTGCTTCCTTATCTTCCTTATTACTAGGGAGCTTTTGCACTGAAGTGAGCCTGTCCTGAAGGTAGGGAGTGGGATAGCCCTGCCTGAGACTGCAGGAGAAATATGTTTTGTTAATAATCATGAGGGGGCCATTTGGGGTCAGTAACTGTTGGTTTAACAGGGTATTTGCGTGGCAGCAGTTTCACAAAGCAAGGATGATGGGCAGGTGCTAAATTCAGACCTGCAGAGTAATCCTGCTTGGGATGCAGGCTGTGGCTTCCACAGGTTCCTCCTAACACTTTTGAAAGGAGAAGAGTCACCTCAGGAGGTCACTGAGATTTTCTTCAGGTGGGTTGTGCCTTCCAACAGTGTCTATCTCATTTCATGGTTGCAAGGTGACCATCAGATAAGGGAGAGATGCATCTCACACAGCAAGTAAAAAAAAAGTGGCAGCCTATGCAGCCTGTGGATAGATGATTTGTGGATTAAAGCTGTGAACTGCTCAATCCTGAGCTGCAGGCATGGTTGAACTCCTCCACCTGGATTAAACCAGTCTAACTGCAGAAGAGTTGCACACAGGCAAAACAAAGTATTCAGAATGTTTTCTGCAGAAAAAAAAACTAGGGAGGAATTGCTGGCACTGCAGAACTGGAGCATCTGGCCAACTTGACCAAAATACTGTTTAAAAAGAAAATGCTGGTTTTCTCAGAGTTTTGGCATATGGTTTGAGTGGTTTTAGCTAAATCATTGAGCATTATTCTGTTAACATGAAAAGTGTTACTAGCTTTATAGACTTGCTGTGAGACAGAGGTGCTAATGATGAGTTACCTGAGTAGCAAGTGTTGAAGACATTCTCAGATAGACCAGAAGGCATTTTTTTATCTTCTACAAATACCAGTTAGTGCTACACCAAACAAGTTCTGTCTCCCTTTGTACCCTTCTTCCCACAGGAGAAAGAAAACATTCTGGGGTGGTTTTGTTTTTTGAATTCAATCTTGTGAAAGGAAACCCTCAGTGGTAAATAATTAGGTTAAAAACTAGCAGGATGGGATTAAATGAAAGCACCTCCTTCAGTGATTCCTCTCCCTTCTGCATTGTACAATGAACTTTCTCAACACTGCTTCCTGGTATTCATCCAAGTCCTCCAGCCCTGAGTACCTGTAAACAATTAACATTCCCCCACGTGGTACAAAATCTCTTGGTCAGTGTTTAACAGGGTATTTGTGTGCAGCAGTTTAACTTTCTTGAAGAATCCTCTTTTCTCCTGCCTTTCTCTCCTGTGTCCTTTCCTCCTAGTCATTTGTTGCTGATGTATTCAATTTATATGCAGACTCTAAATACTGCTATTTCTTTTTGATGCTACTGTCTCCTCTGTCCTGAGAAGCTTCAGATGCACAAAAATGTCAATTTTCAATTGTGTATCTCTAGTAGTCCATATCTAATATTGTTCACACCTGCTTTTCAAGTTTTTTGTAGGAGTTAGCTGCTGATGGGAACATGCTGTTCCACTTTCTCCTAACAGAGAAAATGAAGCAATTCCTGAGCATTCTGTAAGGGTTTTTTTTATTGCTGTTGTCATCCTGTTCTGGGTTTAAACATAATGCCCAAACAAAATGGGAGGTCTCAAGTGACAGCTTTCTTTGAATAAAGCATTGCTCAGCCCTGGTGTTAGCTTTATTGTCCAATCATGAGGCATCAAAATTGGCATAGAGAAGGGTTCCATACTGCAGTACTACTTTTAAAAAGGAAACCAGCCCCCCAATTTTTGAATATTATTCCATTAGCATTCAGTTTTCATCAGGTGGTGCACAGCTTCAAATGTGCCTGAATGGTAAGTTTAAACAAACTTTAAATGTGAGGAAGGAATAAACCCAGTGTTGTTGTATCTGAGATGCCTGTCCTTTGAACAGCACCAGCAGTTGGAGCACCTCAGAATTCAGTATGTAATGACAGTATCTAATGCCTGGGATCATTTTGGTCTTGACCAACCTGCTCAAACTGACTTCAAGGATCAAAGCTGCTCATAATTTACACCAAAAGACTCCATAACACACACTTAGAATTAACTTTACCCAATAATGACTGACAAATAGAGACATTCAGAATGAGGGAGGAATGGAACTGGCTTTTACTTTTTAAACTGTTTTTTTCCCTTAAAATGGCTAAGGTTTCTTAACAACTATGCTTTGCATTTAAAAGTGCAGCTACTTTTATTTGGAACTTAGAATAGACAAGTCTTACTGCAAGTACTAACAATGTTTTGTCTGACTGACCATTTCTTACTAATTACAAAGCTAGAAGTAGATTCCATTGATAAGGCATAAACCTGAAACTGCTTCCTGTACATGATCTTTACTGGGTTTAAAATTCTTTCCTTATCACATTCTAATGGTGTCTGGCAGCATGACACATGCCCTCAGGGGATGACAGACTGTGGTCATGTGGGATTTTGGGTTTTGTACCCTGACATATAAAGAGTAGTACAGGAATACAAAAAAACTGCCAGTACAAGCAATAATCTGCAGTTGATATTCCACAGTTCAGTGTTTGTGCTGGGACCAGAGCAAGCTAAGATTTGGCAGTGTTGTCAGCTGAGGGAAAGTAGTCATGTAAATAAAATAGTTCTCATCTCAGTCTTGCTTCGATCCCAGCCTCTTTAAAAAGTAGACAAATCTTCTCCTTGACTGAAGCTTGTACTAGATGTCAAAGATGTTTCTTGAAATAAGACAAAAAACATTGGAAAACAAGGACAGGGTGGTTTTGTTTCTTCTGGAAGCTCAGGTAATTTCACTGGAGGGCTGACATTACATGAGTAACTACTGCTGATTGCTGTCTCCACACAGCACCTCTTTGCTCCATAAAACTATTTTGAAATGAAAAGCTGATGTCTTCTGTAGAACATATAGCTCTCATGCCACTGGCTGCCTCTTTTAATAGACATGAATTCATTTGATGAACCTAATTTCTTGGTTTTTCATCAGAGATGGAGGGGCAGGTGCTGATCTGTTCTCTCTGGTAACCGGGGACAGGACCTAGGGGAATGGCATGAAGCTCTGCTGGGGGAGGGTCAGGTTAGATATTAGGAAAAGGTTTTCATCCAGAGACTGGTGGAGCACTGGAACAGGCTCCCTACAGATGCAGTCATGGCACCAACTCTCATGGAATTCAGGAATGATTTGGACAATGCTCTTAGACACATGGTTTGGCTTTGGGGTTGTCCTGTGCACAAACAAGAGTTGGACTCAATGATCCTCCTGGGTCCCTTCTAACTCAGGACATTCTGTAAAGCCTTCATATGGTGCATCAGGGCAACATCTGCTGGAATGCTTCACAGAAGTATGTAGTACCACTGGGAAACCTAGCTCATAAAACAAAAATGAAGATCTAAAGCACTGAAAAAGTCATCTTCTCCAGCATGTCCAGCTCTGCAGTGCTTAACTCTGCTAAGCTGATGTGCCATGAAGGGAACTCTTGGGCAAATTCACCTTAAATAAAAAAAGAGGCAACTTAACAACTTTGTGGACTACTACTGGCAGCATCTCTGGAAACTTTTCCTTTAAGACCAAATCCTTCTTTAATCAAACATCTGTATCCTAACAAATGCAAAAAATGTCACTTTCTAAAAAATCCATTGTTTCTCTTCAGGTGTCCAAACTCAGCTTATAGATAATTGTCTTGTTCAGTAAAATATTGCTGCACTGTTGCTGGGGAATACCTTAAATGTTTGGAATAGTGTCATCTGGCAAGTATTGATTACTTTGGCAGATTTGCACAAGATTGTGTGTGTTCCACCAAAACCACAGTTTTCTATCTGAACTTAAAAATAACTACAGAGTTGAAGAGTTCCAAGCATGAATGTGCTTTTTTTGGGTGTTTGTTTTTTTCACAGTCCCTTTTATCAGAAGAGTCAGTCAGGAGGACATGTAGAGAATTAACCTTATTACATATTTCCATCTAAAGTATTGCATCTGTTCTTTCTTGGCAGTGGTTAACTTGGTCTAGAGTTGGATCTGCTCTTCTCCCACTGAAGGGCTTCAGAGTTCTTGAGGATTACAGAAGGAAAATGGTACTTGTGGAAACACAGTAAAGATGTGAGAGGTAAATTAATTGAGAATCTGGAGAGATGGAGAAGAGAAAGTAATTACTTTATGTACTTTTCAAAGAGTTCCTCCTTTCATTTGAACAGAAACAAGCTTATAATGACTCAATACAGCTGGTAATAAAATGGAATTACAGCTCTGACCTGAGTAGAATTTGTACACTTCAAAGGAGAACTTAACTAGCGTTGTACTCCTGGAAACAAAAGTTGCACTAGCAGTGCTCATACATCTGTACCACCTATAGTTTGCTTTATAAAGCAAACACTATGGACATCATGTCCAAAATATTACAGATTCATTTTAATGGCACTTCAGGTGTGTTCTCACCAAACTGAATCAGCCCCTCTGGTGGGTGGGAGAGTTTGATCACAATTGTAAACCATCATTTAAATCGTGAATCATTGGAATACTGAGGTTTGGACTGTTAGACTTTATTATTCACTCCTCTTTGTGTCAGGTCAAACCTGATACAAATCCTGTGTGAGAGCTGGCAGAGGAGAAAGTACAGCTGCTTTTATAGAATTGGTCTGGGTGGAAACAACCTTAGGAGGTCATTTGATGTAACCTTCTCTCAAAGCAGGGTCGACTGAACTCAGACGAGCCTGCATCAATGCAACATTTGGATTTCTGCAGCAAGGGGAGCATGTCTAGTAAATAACCTAGTGTCTTTACAAGCTGTAGCTTCTTAATTTAGACTGTCTTTAGTAAAGCATGTGTTCCCACTGGAAGAATGGGGGTAGTAGAAAAATCCAACTTCCCTTGAATGTACAGTGATTCTTTGAGGGTGCAGTACTGCATCACGATTGGTTGCAGAGAGTATGTCGACCTGTTTGTGTGACTTCCTTCAGTCATGGATGCATGGTTGTTGGAAGTAGCTGGCTGTATAGTTGTCTAAGTGGCACTTGAGTAACAATATCTTCCAGCACTGTTAGGAGGTGATGAAGATTCAGTTAGACTCTACATTTAATTTCATTTTGAAAATACCTTCTAAAATCACAGAATCACAGAATTGACTTGGAAGGGACTTCGAAAGATCATCTAGTCCAACCCCCCTGCCACAGCAGGATTCCCTAGATGTTAATCTAGAAGGTGTATTCATAAAATAAAGGCTTTGTGTTGCTGTTTAGAGGTATGCAATAAGTAATGGACAACTGAGCTCTGTTATGCTAGGGCAATTTGGCCATTATGTGGGACAACAGGCCCATATTCGTGGCCTGTGAATGGTCAGGGATTTGTTCTCAAAATGTTTACAAGATCAGGAAAGTCTTCAGAAACAGCTGCTTATGAGTGAGTCTAGAGTGCTTCCAAAGGAGAATATAAATAAAGAGGCAATAAAGCTTGTCATCACCTAAATCTGCATGGCATGAAATAAGGTTAAGAAAGTGCTCGTTCTGAATGAGTGGAAATCTTGCAGCTCCACTTCAGCCTCTGAATTTGTTTGGGTTTTATATTCAGTACATCTGCACAATGCTCCCTTGCAAGCAGCTGAAGTTGCAAGTTCATACCCTTACAGACAAAATTTTTACCAATGTGGATTCCTTTGAGGTAATTTAACAGTAAAGGGGAGATTTAAATCGTAGCTATGCTTTAAAGAACAAGAACAATGCTGAAATTTCAGATGCCCAAAGATACCTGAAGCAATTTAGTAGAAATTGGATTTGTATGGGGATAATCATAGAGGCTGTCTTTTGATTCTTGAGGCTCCTCTGAGGATGGTTACAAAACTGTTCAAGGTATCTGAGCATAACAGAGCTATTGCCAGTGAGTGCTGGTGGCACTGGTAAGTTGGCCACATGGAAAACACATTCTTCTGAGGGATCCTACTGTTCTGCACTGCAGCTCAAATCCAGGCTCTGAAGGAAACACATTTTTCTTGTGTTACCAGCTAGCATGTGAGTCTGCTGCAGTTCAGCCAGTTTACATTGTTCCAGACAGGTAAGTAAAGCTTTTTTATTCTTTCTGTAAGCTTTTAATCACTGCTTAATTCTGTTCATGTAGAGCAAGTATTCAGATGGTTTGGCTATAAAAGCCCATATACTGTACTTGAAAACTCCAGTACTCTTTACTAACACAAACAACTAACTCCTACCTACAGTAAACTTATCTTTTTATCTTCCTCCTCCCCTACCCCAATGTGCAAATGCAAAAGAAGAGAAGGATTCATGGTGTCACTGGGTATGGATACAGTGGTAATGGTTTCAGAATAGCGAAGTGAAAAGTGCTCACAGGGGGCCTGGCTCCATTGCCTTTGAGCACTAGTTAGGTAAGTGCAGCTGTGGTCTGACTTTCTCCTTGCAGTGACATTACAGCTTGTCTGACCTCATGGTGAACTGGTTTAAAGAATCAAATTGAGAGGAAACTTCACTTTTTTTCCTCTTTTTGGCACTCTTTTCTCTTTCTGCTTGTTTGAATTCCTGCACAGTTCCACCATGTGATCAGCTGAGTGTCAGTGCTGGCACAAGGAGGCTGCAAGTGCTTTGCACAGAGGAAGGGGAAGGAAAGCTGGTGGATGAAATGCTGAACATGAGTCAACAATGTGTGCTCACAGCCCAGAAGGCCAGCTGTGTCCTGGGCTGCATCTAAAGAGCCATGGCCAGCAGGTCAAGGGAGGTGATTCTGCCTCTCTACTCCATTCTGATGAGTCTTCACCTGGAGTACTGTGTCTAGTTCTGGAGTCCTCAGGAAAACAAGTTCAGAAATGATGAGATGGAACACCTCTTCTGTAAAGAAAGGCTGAGAGAGTTGGGTTTGTTCAGCCTGGAGAAGAGAGAGCTCTGGAGAGAGACCTTATTGTGGCCTTTCAGTACTTCAAGGGGGCCCATCAGAAAGACAAGGACAATCTTCTTAGCAGGGCCTGTTGTAACAGCACAAGACAGTAATGATCTTAAACTAAAGGAGGGTAGATTTAGACTAGATAAAAGGAAGATAATTTTTACTGTGAGAGTGGTTAAACACAAACAGGTTGTCTACAGAGAGGTGGTAGATGCCCCATCCCTTGAAATGTTCAAAGTCAGGTTGGATGGGATTCTAAGCAACCTGATATAGTTGAAGATGTCCATGTTTGCTGCAGGGAGTTTGGACTAGATAACCTTTACAGGTCCTTTCCAACCCAAAACATTCTATGATTCTATGAAGAAGGCAGTCCCTACAGCATCCTAACCATAAATGGGTTTAAATTGTTTCTTAAAAGTTCCCTGTTATCCAGTTCTTGTGTCTTGATTTGTCTTGTTCTGCAGGTACACTCTACTTCTTTTTGTTCTTTTTTACTTGGATACTTTTATGACTTTCCTAATAGCAAAAAGGTCCTTGAAGATGTTGGCATGCACTAAAATACTTGGGGATGTTACTACCCATGGTTACTGCTCTTTGTTGTGCAGAGATTGTTAGAGGTTGGAACCCTTTGCCTGCTCTGTCTGCATCAGCATGGATATCACCACTGGCCTCTGCCAAAACTTACTGCTCCCTCCCATTGGAGGGTGGGCTGGGTAGGTCTGGACCACTTCAGGGGAGGTCTCAGTTTAAACCATGGATAAAGATGGTTGTAAACCCAAATGGAAGGTAAAATGCCCTGAGGAAAAAATAGACATATCCTCAGATCTTTTAGGTCTAGCAGAAGGGAAGTAATTACTAAAACTGAAGTCTCCTACATGACAGTTTTTTACATGTTTTTCCTGTAGATAAAATTTGAGAACATTTGTCCCTAGTGCTTTTCTTTAATGTGTGGCAGGCAGTGAAATGAAATTTGTTCCAATTTAAAAATCATAAAAATAATTAGTCTGTAGTCACACACACTTGTAGGTGATTTGGTTCTTAGTTTGCCATCTAATGTTCTGAGTCTTTTTCCTAGGGTACTATAACTTACTTTGGGGGGGGGGGTTTGGTTTTTGGTTTGGTTTGTTTGGTGTCTTTTATGAAAGAGCTGTGAAAAGACTCCAGCTTTTGAACTTACATTTTCCAAAGGTAGAGTCTGGCTTTGTGTCTCTCATTGCTGTCATTGATCTGAGTGCATGTAAGGACAGTGGCAAGAAATTTAGGAATGCTTTACAATAATCATCAACATCTAAAAATTGCTGGAACTTTCTAGATCTTGAATGCTAAAATTAGTCTCTCTTTAGTGTGAGCTTCTCTTCTGTCCTTACTTTGATTGCTTGATCTGTATTGCATCTACAAATGCAGACTTGGGTCTGGTGTTTATAAGCAGCTTCTTGTGCAAAAGCAGAAAAATAAGATTTAAAGTTTAATGCATTCGTGCTGTGTGTCCACTACTATGGTCTTAGTGAGGGCTTCAGAGGTCCCACATCTGAGGGCTTCTGGAGAAGACCAGTGCCAAATTGTGTTGCTTCCTCATTCAGCTTTCCTGGGTACTGGGGTTTGGTATTGACAGAGATGAGTTCCTTGAGGCTATGAAGTTCTTGCCAAAAACTTACTTCATTATATTCTGCTCCTAGGGAAGGGAGATCCCAGTTGCAGCTCTGTAGTAAGTGGGCCATGCCATGCTTTAGCAAAGAAGCCAAGAGTATAGTAAGAGTAGAAATAAGTTCATTTGAGGTGATACCTATAGTTAAGTGATGATAAACTGTTGTAGAAACTCTATGTTGCCAGAGGTCTGTGCTATTCTGTGTTTACATTTTCCTGTGTACTTTTGTAAATGTAAATGATAAGAAAAAGCATCAGATATAATAATGCAATTGGAAAATGCAAAACAGGCCATGCATCTTCACCTGGTGTTACATGATCTCTTCTAGGGCTCTACTGTGTGCAGAAAGTATGAATGTTTAAGAAAAAAATGGCTGGAAAATAAAGTTGTCAGATTCTCTAGCTGCAGTAAAAAGCAGACTGGGATGCTAGTTGCTGAGGCTTCTATAGCCCTTGGTTAGTAATGCCTTATCATGCTGTATTCTTGCCTTGGAGCAGCTATTTTGCCAAAATGTGGGTCCTGGCTGTCGAAGTCTTTCCCACTTTCTGGGTGCAGGAGTGACTGGAGCTCTGAGAGAACAGATTGTCTGCCTTTCTTCTTTTTTTTTTCTTCCCTAGCCAACCTTGTTTCCAATCTGGTCTGAATGCAATCAGTTATCTGTAGATAGCAAGGAGTGACTGGCTATGAATAATGTCTGTGTTACTTAAAAGTGACATCTGTGACTTGCCAGACTGCCTACGTGAAATGCTTCCAATGATCTAGCTGCTGCCCTTGCATGCATGTAGGAAGGGATGGAAGCTTCAGTGAAGTACCAGAGTGCTCTGCTTCACTTAGCTGACCTCAGTCTCACACTGCTCAAGCCCAGGGTCACCAAATCCTGGTATGTGATCAGCAAGCCACTCCTGTTGCTGATAGCTCTGCCTGCTCCTGCCATTGTATAAATGGTGGTACACAGGAAAACCAAGGCTTTGGAAACCCTGTTTTGACACTTCTTTAGAACATCCTTTGCTGAAAGACCTTATGTATCAAAATTCACTCAGGAGGATTTCACAGAGAGCTGAATTGTTTTACTTGATGGGTCAAAAGCACATATCCTTTGAAAGTGGTAAGATGGACAGTAGATCACCCCAGCTGAAGATATATTAAGAGACTTCTGAGCCTCACCTGCCCCTAAGAAGGGAACAGAAGGATAGTTGCTCAGCTGTAGTTAAAACCAAGCTCTGAAAGCCTCTGGTCCCTCTGGGGTGAGGGCTTCCTTAGTGCAATATATGAGTCTGATTCAGAGGGCTACAGCTGCTTACTATCTGGAGAAGACACTGATGACAGATTGCTCTCGCTGCCATGGCAAGCTTTTTATTCCACTGTATTTCATGATGCTGCAAGATTTCAGCCTAGTGATTGTGGCATTTTTCCCTACCTGCCCTAATCTGTCTTGTGTGTGTACTGTTTGTTTACAGTGGGTCAGTGTTTGCAGCCATTCAGAAGAGATGGAAATGCCCTTTTTCAGGAGGGAGGAAGAGTAACAAAAGCTGTTAAGGGAACAAAATTCACTTAACTGTAGCCTCTCACATCTGTTAGCTGTCCTGAGTGATGGTTTAACAAGGAATCTAGAGAGACTCTCAAGTACTGAATGAGGTTTGTTTGCTGTGCTCAGGTCTGTCTTCTGGGTTGGTAGAAATAGGAAGATGACTCTCATATGGGTTGCAGATGTCTTGTGCAAAGAAATGGTTTTAGAAATAGTTCTACTAGTAACTTCTGTCTAATTCTAGCTTTGAAACCTACTGAAGCAAAATACTGAAGGCTAAGATCTAGATGCTTATCCAGATACTTAAATAGTGTTAAAATCATCATGTTAATGTGATCACATAGCTTAAACAAGGTCCTCAAGACAGTTATTACCTGGTTTTGACAAATTAATCATGAAAAGTAAAGGTAACTGAATTTAATTATCCCTGTGTTAAGCCTAATGAAATCAGACAGTGTTTGTGGGGTAGGATGCATCACAGCACTGAATAGATTTGCATGTGATTTGTCTCTTGGACCTTGGATGTTCTTCTGGGGCTTCTGTTAAGGACAAATGGATAAACCTTTGCTGCTGTCAGTGTTTCTCAAGCCAGTAGAGGAGCTTTAAGGTTTGGGGTTTTCATTCCAGCATTAACTTCATGTCTACACTCTCCAAAAATCTAGTAGGTAATGTAGTTACTAACTGATTGAAGAACTACAGTGTGCAAAGATGAAGACTACCTTTTGAAACCAACCCTTAAATCTGCATAGAGGATTTCTCTTGCAATGGATTAATAGCTTGTTCACAGCTATTAAGGTGTATATTTACAGAAGTTCTGTTTGCTCTCTGGCCAGGAGATGGCTCTGTCTAGCCATTCCCAAAGGACATGAACATTCCTGAAGCTAGAGATAATTACTATTGCTTGGGAGAAATGTGTTAAACTGGGATGCATCAGTTCATGAATTCCAGAATACCTGTAGGGAGAAGTTTGAATGGGAAGCAGAATTACAATAAGAAAAAAGGATGCAAATGGATGTGCCTGGCTGTAATTGGAGATCTGTTTGTGAAAGGCTAAGATAAAGGCCTTACAGTAACCAGAACCTGGCCACAGGAGCCAGGTAAGCACTTGTGAGGATGTTTTGCTGCTGGAAACACAGCATTTGGGCTGCAGCATAAGCAGCTGCAAAAGCTAGTTTTCTTTCTAGGTGGTGTTACAGCTAGAAGCTACTTCCACTGATCTTAAAATAATAATGGTACATGTAGAGTGGCCTCATCCTGATAACTTACTGCTATTTCAGTCTGTTACTCACTGGGAGAGAGAGAAAAGGGAGTTACTGATCCACTTTTTGGTACTTTGTGGTCCAGTACAAGACTGGGGCACCCAAGAGGCAAGAATAAACACTTACTAAGTTGAAGCAACAAGACAAATGCTTGGGAAGACTCATCTTCAAAGAGCAGTTGGTGAACACTGTCCATTCAATATGCTGTAAAAAGTGAGGAGAGCACTGAGAGCCTTTGTGCTGTGCAGTGTGGACTATGAGATGAAGGAAGTGTTAGGTGTATGTAGATATTATAAAGGACTTGGCTGAAAGAACAGATGCAACCTGACCAGGATTTGTCATTTTGAACTAATTAATACAGATGCTGATGAACACAGTTCTTGCACCATGAGACTCTTGTGTCATCTAAATGTGCACAAGTGAATCCTTACTGATTAGGTTAGATATAGGAACTACTGGGTATCCTGTTTACAGTTGTGGCTGCTTAGCTCAAAGGAAACATAGTGGTTTTCCAAAGGGTAGTAGGTTATTAACTGTTGTCTTTTCCTAAAATCAAATTAAAAACAGATAATTGGCCAGTATAGAACTTCTCACTGTTCTTGTCTTGTCTGTTACAGATCACTTGCTTAATTTAGAGCCAGTCTGATAGATCTATAGAATATTCACCAAATATGTGTCTCTAAGTAGAAGACTTCTGTCCAGTTACAGCCTTTACTGGTAACAATGTCACAGAATCACTAAGCAAACATCACTGAAAAAGGAGGAAATGGCAATTTCCAGCCTTTAAGGCTTCCAGTGAAGTCCCTGTCAGGATTCTTAAGTCCCAATGACACATTGTGTATTTGAAAGTATTGTTGTAAGAGTGTCTTAAAATGGCCAATAATTTTTTTCAGTCCTTGATATTTTTGTCAGTATTTAATGGTCAGATCAGCCTTCAGTTTGTAAAAGAAAACATCTGTGTTTAAACTCAGGTCTGCTGAAAAGAGAAGCAAAATAGAAGCATTTAAAGTTGCAATAAATAAATTTGGCATTGTGATGAATGGCATCTGTTCTGTAGACAGGACTCAGTTTAGGATTTCTGGGTGTTGCTTGGTTTTCTTTACTTGCTGCTTCCTTTATAGACAATGACTTGCATTTTTCTTCATGCTAAGAAATTCAACACTTCTGGGAAATCCTGGAGAGTAAACATGAGTAAGTTTTGCATTTTTATTGTCCCATCTTCTGAAAAGCTGAACTTCATGAGGTTTCAGGGTGGTAAGTTCTGATTCAGTTGGGAAACATGAATTTAGTTGTGTGGTAGTTTGGGGGGTTTCTTGTTTGTTTTCCAGGTGTTTCATAGAACTGAGTAGATTTTGGACACATGACTTGGATTTTTTGGTTGTGTTTGTGTTTTGTGTGGTATGACTTTGGGGGGGGAGGGGAAGGATGAGGTTTTTCGGTTGGTTAGGGTTTTTTCCTACTGAGACTTGATACTTAAATGTTTAGAATCATAGAATGGTTTGGGTTGGAAGGGATCTTAAAGATCATCTAGTTCCAACTCCCTTGCTATGGGCAGCAACATCTTCCAGTAGGCCAGGTTGCTCAAGGCCTGATCCAGCCTGGGTTTGAACATTTCCAGGAATGGGGCATTCACAACTTCTCTGGGCAAGCTGTTCCAGTGGCTCACCACTGTCACTGTGACAGATTTCTTCCTAATACCTAAACCTAGCCTGTTTCTATAATAACACTCAAGTATTTCTAACCTCTTATATGGGTGAATGGTCTCCTATAAATGTTTATCATGTGGCAGGTATGAAGATCTAATCAGCAGAGGGAGCTGTGTGGGAGACCAATGTTTTCTTCCTTTCTGTTGTCCAACTGTGCAAACACTGATCCACAAGAAAAAATAATATAATGATAATTGTACTTGCTTTTTTCCCCCACCCTCTGTAATCCTTGTGCTTTTTGTAACCCTAAAGTAGGTTGGTTTAACAGCTGCTTCATGAGCAGCTGAGACATCCTTATTGCTCCTCTTCTTAAGAGAAGGGTGGGACAGGCAGGCAGGTGGGGAAGGAACATCTACAATCATGTAAAATTAAGTTATTCTGAACTCCTGGCACATCCAAGCACAAGAGGTTCTAGAAAGCAGACTTAAGCTTATTGTGAATCTTTGGTTTACTTCTTCTGAGTGTTCTAACTGTGTGAGAATTAATAAGTGTGGCTTTTAGTGCAGCACTGTGGTATAGGTTTGCATTAATAAACCCTCCACTTGAGATGCACAACAGCTGGTTGTTGAACATGCAGTTTTGCCAAAGTTAAAATGATTTTAAAAAGCTTTTTCTTGTAACTTCTGCTTGCATCTAATTAGGTTTAAACTTTTTCCATCTGCATCATTGTTCTTTTGCATTACATAAGTCTTCAAGAACAGGTTTAATTACTTAATTAAGGCTACAGTTATTATTTCCTGTGGAACATTTTAATTGCAATTAAAATCTGAGGTGAAGGATCTAATGTTGAAGGAGAAGGTTTGTTCTGAGATTTTTACAGCCATTTGTTTTGCTGTTACTTTGTAAATGTTTCCATATGAAACCTTGAGGAGCAGGAGCTCTTATTTACATATATCCACCCACAGGAACAATTCCTCTAAAGGTAGCCTGCAGAAGACATTTTTGAAGTTGCTCTCAAGCCACCTCAAAGCAGGAGGCCTAAAAATGGTTTCAGTTAAGTGGTATATATTCTTTAAATAATTGATTTTTGCCTTGGGTACAAAGGCTGTTGGATTAGTTGCCTAGATGTTGGTGGACTGGTGGTCAGGTTCTCCACAGCATGTTTGTAAAGATTTACCAAGATATGGGACAAGAAATGGAATTTCTACAAAAATTACCTCACTTAAGTATTGAAAGGTATTGACTAGTTCTCTTATGATTGAGTAAATTCTCCTTTTAAGACATTAGTTTTTTCTTCATGATGAGAAGATGTTAGTAAATACATACTTAAATAGTCTTCATTCTGGATTCTCAGGAAAGGGATAGAACTTCAGATGAGATGCTGAACCTGGGAGCAGTCTGGCTGAAATGCTTTTTTGGTTCTTCAGAATTTAGACTTTGCAAGAGAGCAGTGGCATTTGATGTGGCCAGATGCTCTCTTCTCCATCCTCCAAGAAAATCAAAGTCAAAACCTAGTTTTTTCCAGCTGTTTTGTCAACAACAAGAAGCAGAAAAGCCTGTTTGTGGCAATGACACAGGAACTAATGCTTGTACTATCACCTGAGCTTTCTGTTAGACAAGACCTGAACCTTTAGTGTGAAAATTACTTGAAAATAAGAAAAGCTTCCTTGGAAAAAAGACAAGACAAATGTCAAGTTTTCAGACTGGTCTTGTGAAGAGGGGGAAGCCACGTTCTTCTTTCTGCTGTAAAGAAGGTGAAACAGATGGACCCAGTGGTTTGGCAGAAGCAGAAAGTTTTATTGTTGGAAAGGATTAGAGTTCAGGAATTTCAATTTAGTGGCTTGCACACACCCTTCTGACTATTTACTTATTAATTTTTTTAATAAGGATGTGGTTTGAGATACAGGGTTTCTTGAGGGGGTTTTTGGAGAGGTAGTCTTGCTTGACAATTTAATTCATATGTGCTTAATGCTATGCACTGAAAATGCAGCCCAGACAAAACTCCAGAGACAAGCTCCAGAAATCTCTCTTGCTAGGGAGAGGAATCTCCACAGTATGTTTGCCTGGTGAAGTGAAATGTGGTCACAGATACGTGCTTGCACTCAGGCTTTCCAGTGACTGGAAGAGCTGTGGTGGAAACAAAACAGATCTTCATGGTGCTTGCCAGAAGGAGCATGAGTCTGCACACTCTAAGCCTGCTTTGGGGCTAACAATGAAAGAAGTTAACCTTTTTCTTCTTTGTTGGTGAAGCTTTATGAACTATAAGTTCTCTGGGTGGGTTTTGGTCCAGATGGAAGAGGATTTGGTTCTTCTTTGGCAGTCCACAGTTGGCTCAGAGCTCTGGAATACAGCAAATGAGGCAGCTGGAAGAGCTGTGTCACTTGCCTGCTAGGTTAGTGCTTTATGTAAATCCATGGCTGCTTTTCTTAATCTATAGTCATTTAGGCTCTAGAAAAAGAATAAAATAAAGAAGAACCCCCAACAACTTAGGGTTTGTTGACCTTGGCAGGGATTTCAAGTTAACTTCTTTCAGGTCAAAGGCATCTTGTACCAACACAAATAATTAAGGAGGTCATCTGAACCTTGTTTGCATTAATTGCTTGGAAAATAAATTTTACTAAGTACAAAATTAATTATTCCACCATAAAATAGATGGAGGTTCTTCTTAGAACAAACTACTTTGCATCTTTTAGCTGTCAGCTTGCTCTTTCAAATTGCATTGTAGCTTACTTGTCTCAGCTTGTCTCCTGCTGTGTCCTTAAGTGCTCTGGAATCATCTTGCCTGCCTATAGCCTTGCCTCTGTATGTGTATACATTCACATACACACTTGTAGTGTGTATCTTGTGTATATGTATAGTGAGAGCATGCAGCCAGGTGTCTTTGCTGTAGCTCACAGTCTGTGTCCTCTGCTTCCCTGTTGTCCTGGCTCAAGATCTCTCCCTTCCTGCACTTGAGCCCTGTCCTTAGAATAGTAACTTAAGTGTTCAGATTACTTCATTTTACATCTTTGCAAATGAAAGAGAAGGAATGTGTCTGAATCAGCATTGCAGAGAAGTTGTAAAAACTGAGATGGCCTTGGGGAGGAAAATAATAAGGCCTGTATGTGTCCCTTCCAATAGCAGGACTGATAATGGAGCAGGTTGTCCTTTTGGTAGGCAGGCTGCCAGGGATATTATTACCATCACAAGACAGCAGAGAGCTGAAGCTCCATTAGGTCTTTAGCAGAAAGAAATCTAATGTAAAACCTGGTGGTGGTGCTGGGCATACTTAATTCTTGGGCAGAGGAGTGAGCAGAAGGTGCTAGCCTCCATGTAAAGCAGAGCATGTTCTCCACTGAACAGTCTGTCCTCTCTAACCACAGCATACTAGTGCTTTCTGGCTTGCTATTCTGAAAGTTCTGCCTTTTGAGGCATGGTGGCTCTGACCCAGCAGTGTCTCCACTGCAAGGGAAGCCTTGGAAAGTGCAGATGCTGTTACTGAGATAGCTCCTGCTGTCCTCCTTGCCTGCCCTGGGATCTTCTGGCACTGCTGGAGCCTGGAGAACCAGGGTCCTCCAGACCAGCACAGCAGGGTGTAGGGAGCAGAAGTGGGAGGACAGAATGATGGCGCTTCTCTGCCTTCTGCCCTCTGCTCAAAAGGAAAGCGCTTGAAGTGGACAAAACCAAAGAAAATCTGGTTGTATTGTTTCAATACTAACCCTTTAATATGAAAGAGAGAAGGGAAGGCAGTCTCAAATAGTCTCTAGTGTGTGGTCAGCCCTCTCTTCCCAGTCCTTTTCACTTCCTGTAAGTAGTTCCAGTGATTTACCTGGTTTAATGGAAGTTTTCTTCTGTTGCCTTTCACTTCCCTTCCCTGCTCTGCAGAGCAGCACCTTGTGTTTTGGCCTAGGGCTATGGACCTCCCTGAGAAACCTTCCTCCCATTTCTAAGTCCTGGCTCAATCTGCTTCATTGGTCTTGGCTTTTTCCCAATGCTGCCACTGCTGACTGTGCTACTTATTTATCCCATTGGACTTCATTAAAATAAAGCTTCAGTGTAATTTTTTTAGGCTATTTGGTAGATTGGAGCTGTTTGTATCTAAAGCTGTGATAGTCTCACTGACATTAAAAGTTTTAACTGAAAGCAAAAATCCTTTTGGACTTTACTGTGAGTTTTGTCAAGGACTGAAGTTCTATTTTGAAATTTACCCTTAAACAGCTTTGCACTTCTAACATTTTCTCTTTTCTTTGGCATCTTTCTTCTTTTGGTGAGCATCTGTTTGCAGGTCTTAACTGTCTGCATTAGCTCTCCTGTTCACCTGAATCTCCTCCTTCTGTTCCTGAGTATCACAGCTGCTTTTTAGGATGGGGGGGGGGGGGGNGTTAAATCTCTCCCATTCTTTAGCTGGCAGGAAGATGGTGATTCACCCTGTCAGCTTTGACTTGGAGCATTTCTAGACTCCAGATGTGTGTTCCCAAATTGGCCACACTTCCTTGGAAGCAGAGGCTGTAGGGGAATGCAATAGAGACATCCAAGTTTAACAGCACAAGTTATGTAAATGCAGCTATATGGTTGCTGGCTCAAGCTGAATATCCAGCTGCACTGCATCATGTGGATTTATGAGCCTGAGTCTCTGATAGATCATGAATCTCTGCTTCTGATCTGTTGCTTGGTGTAAGCACGCACCTCTTTGCAGATGCATGCACTCAGGGATCTGATCAGAGATGGTTTGTATGTTTGACTCTTTGTATCTTACCATTTCAAGTACTGATTCCTGACCTAGAATGGGCAAGGGGCCCAGCAGACAGATTATAAAGGAGCATGTGGCCTAATACCTTGTTCTATTCACTGACTCCATCTGGAGTCATATCTAAGTTTGGAACCCTCCAAACTTTTGGATGAAGCAGTCTGGTCTTCCACTTTGAAACACACTACCAGGAAGCAAGTGGACAACTGTGAAGCTTCAACTGCAAAGTAGAATGTAAAGCTTTCTTTTAATGCCATGAAATGAAATCTCCAGTGGGGACGTGTACCTAGAAGGTGATGAGCAACAGAAGACAACCAAAGGTTTTGTTGGAGTAGCTTAACATAATGACATTAATGAAGCAATCAGCTTTTCTAGCTCTGTAGTAACTGCTTCAGAAAACCAAATTCATCAGTTTCAGGTAATCCTTTACATACTGAAACTTGCTTTATTCAATTCCCAGGGCTATGCTGGCTTGCTTTTGTTACACTATAAAGTTAGGCATGTGGTATTTTGAATAAATACTTATTCCTGTATCTTGGTCCAATCAGGAGATGTTTCAGGGTAAGGTGAACATTGCAAAGTCTTATTTCAGTGGGTTTTTTTGTTTTTCCTCAAGTAAAGTTACAAAATGACAGCTTGAACTGCAGTTAAAGCAGTGTTGTCAAAGAGCTATCAACTGTTGAAGTAATAAACCCTTTCTTGGGCACAGGTTTAGAGCATCCTCTGGCAGAGCACTGTAGTGGGCAGCTGGGGAAGTGCATCTGATGGGGCTAAGGTACATGACTTGGTATTGAAATGCTTTATTTCAAAGTGTGTACATGTAAAACAGTGCTTACAGTAGCTCAAAGACTTATCTGTACAGATTGCCTCTGACACTCAAGTGTTGAGGGCTGAAGAAACTGGTTAGGAAGGACTGCTGGTGTACAGCAGATCAGAACTCATCTGGTAGACCCACATACAACTGTTTGCCCTTAAGCTTTTGAGTCCTTTCTGAATAGATTTGACTGAAACAAGACCAGTGTTTTTGGTAGGGGTTGCTAGCATAAATACTTAAACCAGCTTATACCTAATTACTCCAATTTTGTTGTCTTTATTATCTGAAAAGCAAGTTCTTTCTGGAAAGATTGCTCCTCCTAGAGAGAAGCTAGGTACTAATGTTTGTAGATAAAAGATCATCTAAGATCAGAGAATTGTTTTGCTGTAATTCTGTGACTAATTGAAAGGTAATGCAGTAGAAGGGAGGTGGGAGGGAGAGGACAAAAGAGAGGAAGAGAGATGTGTGCAAGTCACAACCACAAGCTGTACTTTCTTTTTTTGCTGCCAGGGGCATGGAAGGAGAGGGTACATGAAACATGCACTAGCAGAGATGGAATAAAGCCCTAAGATAAACCTGTTTATAACTTGTGTGTTGCATCCACATCAGCCTGTCAACAATGGAGATTAGGGTTTTATTTTGCCCTGGTCAGTTTTTTAGAACTGCAGTGTGCCTTGTGGTGTGAGCATGCACTGAGGAATATTTGTGTTGCTGCTTGTTGGCTAAGGTGAGGGAACAGCAACCTCTGCAAGGTGTCAGGCTTGCATAAACTGAGGTCCAAGTGAAAGTTTCCTTTTACCTTCTGAAGGGAAGTAGAGTAACTAGGAAAAAAGGTAATTCCTTTAGTGAAGATTGAATCTAACCCCAACCTGAGTTTCAGCTGCTTTCTAGAATTAATCAGTCTGTGCTTTCAACAGACAGGTTTTAAAGTAGATTGCCTTGATTTGCTGTGTCACATGTTTACTCCTCTGTGTAAACTGTGACCCATTGATCAGATAGGAAATGTTTTGGGTTGAAAAACTTCCTGTCTTGTCCTCATGCATGTGGAGATGAAGCTTCTTGCTGTTTCAGTTTTTTCTGGCACATCTTGTTACTGGTGTCCCAAGGGTTATGAGTTAACAGGTCGAGGGAACTGCACTGTGGACATTTGAAAGGGATTGCAAAGTTCTTTCCAATGGATGCTGCTCCATCCAAGCAGATGGCTGGCCTGAAAAAAAACAGAGCTCTGGGACTCTGGGACATTGTTCTGAAGAAAGTGGGGAGAGAGCTAAGTGAAAAGGAGTTTCCTAACATGAATGATATGCAGACTTCTCACTCTCGGAGCAAGAGAATTTTACTTTAAGCATGTGGTTTAGGCATGAGGAAAGGTCACAGATCAAATGCTGAGAAAGGTCTGAGTCATTTAAGATAAGGATAAAGGTATGTGCATCCAGGGCTAATGCAGACTGGCAGATGTTGGGTGACTCTATGCACCTTAACATGCATGATCTGTATCATGTGATGCTGTGGTAACTGGAGAATGACCAGTCAGTCCATGCTGACTGTGTCCAATCTCCTCACCTTCATTCCACATAACAAACAAACCCCATGTCCCTTTAATTATCAGAGGGAGTACCAGCTCTCCTGCCTGCACAGCCAGCTTAAAATGAATCCAGACTGGTGTGTCAGACAAGCAGCTAATCAACAGATCTGCTCTTCCAAATACTGAAGTCTGTGTGTTTTCTCCTGTGGGAAGGAAGATTGCAGGTTTATGGGATATAAGCAAGTCCTAGTGACCCTGGTTCCATGCTACAGCAGGTTAGTTGAACTTTATACTGTAGTAGCCTCATTTCTTTCTTGGTCAGGTATGGGCTTTTCTTTACCAGCCCCATTTCTTTCTTGGTCAGGTATGGGCTTTTCTTTACCTAGGAAAATGTGAAGACCACCTTTAGGAGCAGAGGCACATGATGGATTTGCTGCATTTCACACAACTTTTATTACCTACTTTTCATTTGCCTAGTGAAGACTGCATGAAAATTCTATTGGATAGTGATGGCATAGAGAACTTGGCAAAAATCAAAGCATTTACAACGTCTGTATCTTTGAAGTGACTGTTTAATAGTGCCATTGTCATGCCAGTTGGAGGAAACACTTCTCTTTGCAATTGAAAGGCTCAGCAGAACTAGCTGATAAGTGCTGATGCCCTGCTGGGAAATTGACCCTTTGAACTAGGAAGAATCCCTCCAGATAAGCAAGTAATGGAATTTTTATCAGGTCTCGATTTTTATTGTAGCATGTTTGGAGTTGTCAGTCTTTCTATGCAGCAAAAGTATTTTCTCTCTAGTCTAGTAGGTGTGTGGGTAATGTAATATTCACACTTGAAAGGTGATGCTACCAGGATTGGAAGGAATAGCCATGCTATGTTCACAAAGAACAGAAAGGAAGTAATGACAATATAACTTAAATAACAAATGTATGTTGATTTAAGAGTCAAACTTACTGGGCATCTTAAGTCCCAAGAGAAAAGAGAGGAGTTGTGAGGATATTCTTAGCATCTTCATAGGACAGATATAAAGCTGTTTTTCATTGTTAACTTAAAAAAAACTCAGGAAATGCATCTAATGAACTTTTGGTTTTCATTTCACTGTAGGAATAAATACTCTCTTCTACATTCAACTTCATAGATACATTTGTCTCTAAAAATACATTTGTCTCAACAATGTAACAATGTTGGCAAGCAAAGCACTGTTTAAACACTAGGCTGCTTCTGTGTGGTTGAGAATCTGCTTTCATTTAAAGTAAGGATCAAGCTTTTTTCAAGGTTTTTCTAAGCTGTAAAACTGAACCCATTAGACTTCTTGTCTCAAATCTCAATACCAAAAGAGCACAGAGAAAGAAACTAAAATTCAGACTTGACCTGGTTTTGAGCCTCATTGTGAGCCTATCCTGGACTGTTGCTATTTCCAGTATGACCATCCCAGGGAACCACAGCATGGGTCCTGGGGAAGGGCTGCTGTCGTCTGTGGAAGTGTTGGAGTCAGCTCTGCGTGTTCTGGACCAGGATGTTGCATATTCAGCCTGTGCAATCTGTTTGGCAAAGCAGCCATATTTGGCAGGCTACACATCCAATACAGATGGTTTGAGTTGTGAAGTTGGAGCCATATCTCCTCTGTTATTGTCTCAATTAAAGATATCAATCCAAACAGGTCCATCTCATGGACTACCTTTAGAACAAAAGGAAACTGTAAGGAAGCAGGTAGGAAGCTTCTACCATTGCAGTGAGGGACAGCACACATTGCTCTGAGTACAGATTAACCAAGTTCAGGCTGTCATTCCTTTGTGTCAGGTTTCCCCTTTGGTCTCCCTGAGATACTGTGGCAGTGGAAAACCTTTCTGTCCAAGTAGTTTTATCCCCTTTAATTGCCCTTTAAAATATGCTTTGTTTCTTGCTAAATGGCACTGCTGTGCTATATTAATGAATTTGTAATTTACAGAAGGGGAGGCAGGGGCTGACATATGGCAAATACATGCTTAACTTCTGGTAAGCACATGATTTTGAAGATAAACAAAGCTGTTTCCTTATCCTCAGCACGTACTTATTTTGTTTTGTTGATAATGAGGAAAAATTAACACTGTTAAACATGATTGAAAACAGCAGTATCCTCTGAAATTAATGTCTGTGTGAATGACATTGAAAGTCTCTTCGCTTCTTTGCATTCATGGTAAACTAGAGTTCATTTATAATCACAGAATGTTAGGAGTTGGAAGAGACCTCAAAAGATCATGTAGTCCAACCCCCCTGCCACAGCAGGATTCCCTAGACCAGGTCACACAGAAGTGTGTCCAGGCAGGTTTGGAATCTCTCCAGAGAAGGAGACTCCATAACCTCTCTGGGCAGTCTGTGCCAGTGCTCTGGCACTTCAACTGGGAAAACATTGTCTTGTATTCACATGGAACCTCCTATGCTTCAGCTTAACAACCATTGCCCCTTGTCCTGTCACTGGGCTCCACATGTAAGATGCATTAAGTACTTTCAAATCTCTTAACTTTTTGGTCTTGCAGCAGTGGTCTTCCTGCATTTGCTTCTCAAATGTGCATAGCTGAAACTACTTTTATTAAAAATTGAATTTTATAAAAATGTTTAAGTGATGGAAGAGTTTTAACAGTGTTTTATAACTTAGATGTTTTGCATTGAAGTTTGTTACTACCTCCAGTACTCAGGTTGGAATAAATCTTAGTTCATAATGTTTTATAAGGAATCTTATATAAGCCTAAAAGTTGATAGAAGGCAGCAGTTATTCTGCTATTCCACATTTTAAACATGTTTATTAAAGTCAGTATAAGATTTCTCAGAAGCCCAAGACTACATCTGTCTGGACAGTGTTTCATTTAGCAATAAGTGGTCCCCTGACCCTGAGATGCCAAACTCTCCAAATTCATGTTGTGTAGCCCTAGCCCCTAGTTGCATTGCACTGCATGCCTCACCTCACACATGCCCTCTTACTCAGTAGATTGTCTTTTTTTCTGTTCCACATGTCTGAGATACTCAGCAGGAAGCTGAGTGTGTTGCATATTTTGGAGTATTACATGAAAGCATGGGCTGAGTGGTTCAAATCTACTTTTAGCTACCAGGGAAAGACTGCAGAGGGTGGATGGAGAAACCCAAACCGAACTCCTTTCTGGCCCACCTAGTAGGAACAGTCCAGTGTCCCACACACTGTGTCCAGTAGTGCTCATTACTCAGAAAACAAACCATGAAACAGCACCAGTGAAATGGTGTAGGTGACTGCATTCTAGTGCTTGAGCTTGTGCTTTGGCCCTGATTAACTTAGTAGTGCAGAGGTTGTGGGAATGTCCTTCCCATCAAAGCTTGTTGGCTGTAGTGGCTGGTTGGATTTGGCACTGCATGTGCTGCAGCTGCACCAAAAGCTCATGTCTCACTGGTCCTCCCAGCTCATGCTCTGACAGTTTTGGGCACCACAGTATAGAAAGGATATTAAGCTGTTAGAAAGCATCTAGAGGAGGGCTGTGAAGATGGTGAAGGGTCTGGAGGGGAAGCCTTGAGGTGACTTGGTTTGTTCAGCCTGGAGAAGAGGAGACTGAGGGGAGACCTCATTGCTGTTTTCAGCATCCTCACAAGAGGCTGCAGAGGGCAGACACCTCTCTCTTTACTCTTGTGGATAATCACTGGAAGTAATGGTGTGAAGTTGTCAGGGGAGGCTTAGGTTAGATGTCAGAAAAGGGTTTTTCACCCAGAGGGTGGTTGTGCTCTGGAACAACCTTCCTAGGGAAGTGGTAACAGCACCAAGCCTGATGGAGTTCAAGAAGTGCTCAGACATCATTCTCAGGCATATGGTGTGATTCTTGGGGTGTCCTGTGCAGGGTGAGGAGCTGGACTAGATGATTTTTGTGGGTCCCTTCCAGCTCAGAATATTCTATGACTAGTACTATCCAGTGCCTGTGGGCTGGGGACAGAAGGCTCTCAGGACTGTCCTCTAGCAAAAGTCCTCAATGTGACCTGCATGCTACAGCAGTCCACCCAGTTTGCTCCTGGGGCCTTCCTTTCTGGTGACAGTTTTTGCTTCTGGGGGAGAGTGGACTAGAGTCCCCAGAACACCATTCTGCACCTTTAATGAATACCTAGGTGATTATTATGCATACAGAGTATGTGAGAAGTTAATCTAGGGTGTAAAAAGGATGAGGAGATGCTCTGATGGGTAACCCTTTTTGAGAGTGAGCTCCCATTAGTGGTCTGCCCAGAAACAAGTTTGGGCACTGCTGCCTTATAATACTGTTACAGAGGTGACATAATCTCTAACTTTTTACTGAAGAACTCTTTACTGAAGTATTCTAGCAGAGCCTCACTGAGGTCATGGGGAGGGAGGCTGATGCTCTCAAAACCAGGAATCTAGTTTATAAAATCACTGACATAACCTAGGTGTGTTCTCAGTTTAAAAGACAAGTCTCCTTTCAATACAAATCCCAGCCTCTGAAGTGGCTTCTCTCCACCAAATCTGAAAAAATGCCTTTGTGCCCTGAAGTTGTGGGAGGAAAAAGAAGAAAGCATGCATTTTGGAGACCTTCTATGATTTTTTTTTTTTCCTTTCATCATTTAAGAGATGTGGCATATCCCTTCTTAGCTGTTACCACAGACTGAGCTGTAGATGTAAAAATTTTTGAGCCCTTGTTAATGCTATGATGTTCTCTTAAAAACTGACTCTATCCTGAACAGCACAGAAACAGCAATGGGTTGGTTTTTGCTGCTTCATCATTCTTCTGAGTAATGATGTCTGATTTCTTTGAACACCTCTCTTATGAGGGTTCTAGCTCTGCTCTTTGAAACAGTTGTACAACTCTGATGGGAATTAGATCAACTCCAGTGACCCAACTTGACTGGCTCTCCCCAGAGGGATTCTCCTTTTGCTTACATCACTGTCTAGGAGCAAGGGAGAGCTGTGCGAAGCAAAACATGTTATTTAGCTGGAAAAAGTGGATTGTGTTGCTGCATTGGTCTTCTAGAAAACAGATATTTGTGCTGAAACCTTTACTAAACAATTTCCAGTCATTCAGAATAAATATTGTCAGTAGTTCATGGATGCTGCTTGGCAGATGAGTTGAGGCAGATGCACTTTCTTGCATTGTTACCCCTTACCACTAAACATGTTTTCTTGTAAGATAACCAGTTTCTTCAGAAATTTGACTGGTGTTATGTTAATTTATCCACAATTGTGAAAAATATTTTTTTGCTGCTATTTAAGGGTGTCAAGGTGGTAATATATTGATAATATTATGATGTGTTCTTTTACAGTATTGTCAAAGTAGTGTTCAGGTAAGGAGCCTTTTCAAGACAAGATAGTATCCACCTATCTTACAGATGAGGAAAGCTGAGAAAATGTAAAGATTCATCAAGAGATCTGTGAGCAGTCACAAGAAGGTGATACTAAATCTTGATCCATATTCAAGGAATTAAATTAGCTTTGTGCACTTTGTTTACATAGCTGTCTTTAACTGTACTTTATAGTTCTAATCTCTGTATAGATCTGTCTCATAGGTCAGAATTGAAAGGGTAAGGTGCAAGTGTCTTACTGGAAAAGACGACTAGATTTGATTAATTGGCAGCTGGGTACACTTGGCACTGCTTGCAATAACTAAGAAAATGTTCAGCTCTGCCTCAGGTCATCAGTGTTCTCCCCCAAAAATGGATGCCCACTGTTTGAGGGATTCAGTCCTTCCCAAGACAGACCATGTGCTTCATTATTGCCTTGCTGTTCAGAGCCAAGATTGGCTTTCTAACCGATGGGCTTTGCTTTGGGTTCTCATTAAGTGTTGTATGCTGTAGTGTGACACACGATATGCCCTGTGGTGTGTCATGTGCTATGATGCTAATCAACATTCAATTCCAAAAGAGGAGAGCAGCTGCTTTGCAGTCAGCATGTCTGAACAGTCCTGCACCCAGCAGGGTATCGCTTAATTCACGCTAATGGATAAAGACCTGGCCTCATAACGCTTATGGAAATGAGGCCAATGATCAGGGAAAAAATGCTAACTAGTTTTCATTTATTCATAGAGATAGGGGTAATTAGAGGTAATACCTGCATCCAAAAACTTGCTCTCCAGCATTTGTTGATAGTACAAAATGGGAATGGCTTGTTCCACTGGTTGTCTCCTGTGAAGTTATTAGTTTCATATAGGAGTTGAAATATGTATGCTCTTAAGTTCTCATTGAGAAAGATACAAGGCTTAATGGGGAAAAGCTACAGATAATTGCATCTCCTAAATTTACCTCAGTCATTTTCACTGTGTGGTAACAGATCTCTAGTGAAAATCCACTGCTAGGAGGATTGTTTTATTGATTCAGTTTCTTCACCTTTTTATATTAGCTTCACTGTCTTCTGCAGATCAGAGAAATCAAGAGGAGGCAACCTGTCCATTGAACCTGTGATAGCTGACTAATAAGATTGTAATAGGTACAAAGGTCTTACTTTAGCATCTAAGCTGTAGAGCCCTCTTATTTCCCCCAGCATTCTTCCTCTTCCTCATTTGTGAAGTCTGTGTTCCTCTCACAAGTGTAGTATCCTAGTGGCACAGCTGATGCCATTTGATCATTTATGTCATATCTTGAAGAATCAATCAGCTGTGGTGGTGTATTCTAATGGTGTCAAGCAGGAGTTGATCTAGCTGCAATTTTAACAAGTCATCATCTACTTGGGTACTTTAGACAATGCTAGGTGCATTCTTCTGACCATACACTACAAGCTGGGTTTGGCTATGCAGCTTTCTCCAAGAGTAATCTTCCTAGTGTGATGCATAGTGAAAAAGTAAATTCAGCCTTGATCTCTGTAAGAGGAAGCTGAGTAACACTTGAGTCTGTGGTCCTGATACAGAGCCAGTCTGGTTGTTTTCTGTAGTTTAGTGTGGTGCAAACTAACTACATAAAATGCTACGAGAGCTGGTTTCACTCTTGCTGAGTGGGCACCTCTCTGGACCTTTGTGTGGTAACTAAGTCTTGCCAAATGTTAGATATTATCTGGTCAGTACACCAAGAAGTGATTGAGGAAGGACTTTCTAATCCAACTGCCTAATGGCAGCAAGTTGGTTAAGAGGTGGCACTGTTCAAAATAAGGTCAGGATTCTCCATTGTGTAGCTGAAGTCATCTAAATGACTAAATGAGCTAATTTCACCAGGTTGTCTTTTCAAATCTTTTATCTTTCCCCAGCCCCCCTTTTCTTCAGTGTCCATTAGTAATCTCTAAAGGTCCTCTTTCTGTGAATGAAGCTTACATCTGTTTGGAGGTGTCTGGGGGATATCTGCTGATGAAAACCAATCATCCAAACCTCAAACGTGATTCTTGTCCAAATCCTTACCCTGCTTTTTGTTGGAAAAAGTGTTTATTGCTTTAAAACTTGCCTGATGCAGAGTTCAGAGTATCTTCAGAAGGCTGGAGTTCCTCTTGCAATGTGACAGGCCCATCATAATGACAGACCAGCTGTCAAGCAACTGCTTTTACAAAAACAATGTAGCTATCACTGAATTATCACTGACTCATTGCATATCAGAGCTGGAGAATCCTGAAGAGGTACCAGTGTAGAGAAAGTAGATGATGAGTGAGGAGGGAGGGATGTGTAACATAAAAATCCAAAGATTATATCAAGCTGGAGAGTCATGTATATATGGCTGTTGTGAAACATCTGCTTACTGATTGTCTGAGAGTTAATCTTGTCTTAGCAGTAATTGTTGTAGACAAGAAAGCAAGTCAGGGAAATATGCAAGTTTAAAGGTATTAAATTGTCAAAAACTTAAACTAACACTGAAAGACATGAATACTCTCAGGATTCTTTATAGATTCTGTATGTGACAACTGCCATTTCTTATACCTGTAAAAAAGCCATGTCTTGACACATCAACTGTTGGACATATCTGAAGTCATCTCAAGTAGTTTTGATATTCACAGGTTTTACTTAATAAAACCTGATTTGTCAAAATGTAGGGGTTTGCCTTTTCACATTGCTTTCACAAATATTTGCTTTAAAAACCTGTTTAAAAATACTGTTTAAATATCTGTTAATACTGTTTAAATATCTGTTAATACTGTTTAAATACCTGTTTAAAAATACCTGTTTAAAAATATGTAGTGGAAAGGATGAATGTTTTTCTGCTGTCTCATCCTGAAAATGATTGACCTTAGAAACTTCAGAATTGCAGGAAACAATCTTGAATGATCTTTGTGAGAGTGGCCTGACACTTGAGCAGATTCCCTCAGTCTGTGATTTGGAACTCATAGAACACTGAAATGCTTCACTTCCTAGTGGCTGAATGTAAATACATTCTTAAAAATAGGTGGAGGCTTTCTATTCTAGAAGCATGCATTGACTACAGGTGCAGACTCCATTAGCACTTGTTCACTTCCATTAAATTCTGGTACTCTTTTGAAGCTTGGCATTATTACTGCAAGGCTATGCATCCAAAGGAATCCATACTCCTGAGCAAGCTGGTAAGAAAAGCTGGGATGTGCTGGTAAGCCCAGGTGGATGAGCTTAAATCTCAGACGCTTCCAGCTGTGTATCACGTGTCTTGTATTGTCAAGCAGTTGGGGTTTCAGTAGCTGACAATAATGCTAAGACTTAGGGATGCTTGTAGAAAGCAGCAGGTTAAGGGTACCAGGTGAGTGTTCTGAAAGCCACCTTTGTTTGTATTGTGAGCTTCATACATAAGGATTTGCATTACTATGAATAATCTAAAATCTTCTACTCTGAAAATATGCTTGTATATTCTAAAGAGTCTGCAAACATTTCTATAAATACAGTTAAGAAAATACATATGTATTGGAGGCTCCAGACTTGTCTGTAGTAATGTCATGTTGGTAATTGGGTGATGCTTGATGTTTAGGGGACTTAACCTGATTTTTCTCTGATGTAGTTATAATTAAATGTCTTTGACAATTAGTGTGGAAAGGATAATGACTAGCTAAGAAACATAATTAACTGGATTTCTATTTGAATATTTATTTAACTGAGGTCTTTGCTATTAACCTACTGAAAACCAAGCATAACTCACATCTTGAACAGACACTATCTGTCCACTTGGCCTTGAGCTTCAAGTGTAGTGGAAATGAAGAGAAGGAAAGGAACAGTTTTATGTCTCCAACCACCTGATCCTGTGCATCTCACTCTGTGGTGAACTGAATACTCAGAGGAGAAATTTGACTCTTTCAAGTGCCTTTGGATTGTCACTCTACTGGGTCTGGGGTTTTTACTGATGTAGCACTTCTTGCCTAATCTTTCTTCTGGGTTAATATCTGTGTCCATAATCCCAAAGGCACTTGGCAGGCAACTGAGTGAGGTGCTGGTGAAGCCACCTTCCCTGGCTGCCTTTTGATGTGGTGTTGATGTATCAGTGTAGTTATAATAGCTAGCTACTGACCAGGAGTGGGACTGTCCCTATGGGTTTTCCTCCCATCCCCAGCTGACAATTGCACCCAATTCATCCTGCAATTAACCAGTTCTGGGAGCTAAACCAGCAGAGAAAAACTACTCATGCTTACAGACAGAAATAGAAAAAACCTCCCAAGTTACCATTCCTGACTTTGTTAAGCTGGAAGCTTCTTTGCTTTTCCAAGGAAACATTCTGAATCACAACCCTCCTAGGAAAATGGACAGCAAGCTTATACCTTGCATGTTTACCCCACATCTTTGGTCACACACAGATTAATGTTAGGAAGGTGAAGTTTGTATTAGGGGTTGAACCCTCTTAACATTGATTTTTATTTGCCCAGGCATCTGAATGGCTTTCAGGAAAGGCAAGGAAGTGAGGAGGAAACCTTCATGGCTCTCATAGAAGGAGCTTGTTAGGTAGAGGGCTTTCTCTTACTCCTCTTTTCTTTCTTTTTTTGTTTTTTTTCAGGGTTGGAGAGGATAAGAAGGGGAGGGAGGAGTTTTGAGTGTCATTTCTGTTTTAAGGCAGCAACTAAGATGGAAACTCATTGTAAAACTCTGCATTAATGTCTGGAGTTAAGGGGTTGGGTCAGTTGGGTGCTGCTTAGCCCATGACAAGCCTTCTTATGCATGAAGGAAAAAGAAACCTTAGGTACAGTAAACAGTAGTGGCAAAGAGCATGAGCTATTAACCTCTGTTGAGGTAGAAGCCTTGCCCACCTTTGAGACAGGCTTTTTATTTTCTGAGCAAGAAGTGAGAGGACTTACTCAGGCTTACCTGGCTGGGATAATTATTTAGCCACTGATCTTTCTAGAAAAGAGACTAAACCACCTTTTTTTAGTGATGCCTTTTGGTAGAGTTTTGTGGCCTTCAGTCTTGACAGTTCATCAGTCTGGTAGTCTGTCTTGCAGCTGCTGTCAGAAGAAGGCTAATAAAGGTATAATGTATCTCATTTTCCACCTGATTCTTTTTGTATCCTCCTTGCATCACTGTCTGCCTGTGAGATTAATTTGGTAAAATACACTAATAGTTAATCTAGGCATTGTTCTCTGTCCTGTGTTTGTAATGTGCTTGTGGGTATGGCTACTGGAAAATGACAGCATAGCACTCTGCTGCATACCTGTTTCAGTGGCTGCTAGATTTCCTTCCCCCTGCAGGTTTTAAGCAAGAGGAAAGTTTTGTAAATCTCATCTTTGGCTTAAAACTGAGTTTTGTTTTCTCTGGATATAATGCTGCAGCAGTGGTAGTAATCTCCCATGTCAAACTTTGCCTTCACTTAGGGGGAAAAAAAATCCCAGGGGGTTGAGTTTGAGTTTAGATTGTTGAAAAGCATCACTAGTGCCAGGGCAGGCTGAGTGTAACTGGAGAATTACTCCTAAAACAAAACTGTACTCAGAAGGGGTTTGAAAATTCATTTTAAACACTGGTTTAAATATTTAAGTATTAGTTTCTTTACATGGATGCCCCACTCCTAGGGTGGATCTCCCTTTGTGTGTGTGTATGTGTTGGCCATAGTAAAAGAACCACACAGTTTGCACCGTTTTTTTTGAGTCTAAATCAATTTCCAAACCAATTTAGATAAATTACAAGAAGTTCTTAGGAGGCAAGGCCTGAGAAAGGAGCTCAGCACAGATAAGAGCCACATCATTCATCATTCACACAGCCTTTGGCACAATTCTTGGCTGAAAAGTCCCTCAATAAGCAAACAGCGCATTAGCACCAGCTCTGCAACACCTTCCCCCGTTGCACAATGGTGTTTGTGCTGGGGTGTTATTAAAAACCCAGGCAGTGATTCCACCCTGCGTCAGCCTCTGCTACCAGCAGAGCCTTGCAGGCTCACGTTGTTGTTGCAATGCACTTTGTTGTGCCTCTTGCAGCCTGGGAAACAGGGTGCTAATTAACCAAAGCTGTCCGTGTGGGTAGGACGGCAGTCAGCGGTTGTGGTGGTATTGTGGGCAGCCGAGCAGTTACCCCTGCCCTGTGTGACTGTGGTTTGTGTGGAGCCAATTAGGATAAAATCAAGATTACTGTCTTCAGAGAAGCCTGCGGGGTTAAGGTTTCCAGATACAGGCAACAGACCTGTTGGTTCAGGAGCAAGTCCTAGCCCGATCCAACAAGGAAGGGCATTTTAATGAAACTGTAATTCTTTGCTGCTGAAGCAGAGTAGGATTGTGGGTTTAAAAGGTGTGTTGGCCTTCAGCTCTGAGAACATTAAGGAAGGGAAATCAAATAAATTTCTATTAGACATTCGTTCCCAGCATGCGGTAGCTGATGTCGGCCAGGCCTCAGGGAGCTGTAGTTCTGCATACCAAGCTGTTTGGGTGCTGTTTCCCTCCTGAGCTTGCTGGGTGCCTCAGCAGCTCCCTGTGCCATTGGTTGGGGGATGAAAATAAAAAGGAGCATATTGTTATCATGATTATGATGATTTGTCTAATGCTACTTGATTGTCTCCTGATCTGTTATCTGATGTTAATATTGGCATTGGATGTTTTCACTTACTTTCTGAAGTTGTTTGGGCCATTGTCCCTGCTCTGTGGACACTGAGGCAGGCAGAGGACAGACTGTTAGGATCACAGGGAATGTAGCAAAGAGAAGAGTGGAAACTTGAGTTCCCTGACTCCATCACAAACATGTGCTGGGCAAAAGTAATCTTTTTTTAACCTACTTCATTTCACTTGCTCACTTCCCTGTATCTCTCCCTCTCTGTTGCATATCATCTCTTGTCTTTTACCTACATATTTCCTACTGAACTGGTTTTCTCTGTGTTTTAAAATATTATTTAAAAACAGATAGAGATTCAGACTTCAGAGCCATTGGAACTCATGAAGTGCTGCCTCTGTGCCCTTTCTTTGCAGCCTCTAAAAAGAAAATATAGGGAGACATCAATGAGCAACACAGTCAAGAGGTCCCAGTGCATCAGTAACAGCACTGGCGCCCCCAGCAGGTGGTGATCTGTTGTTGTTGGCAAACTCCACCCTTTGGGTGGGCAGGAGAAAGCAGTGTTGAACTGAGAGAGTACAAGGAGGTTTCACTCCTCATGTAGGCTGTAGGCAGAGTGGCAGAAAGAGGGTCCATGGGGGTCCTTCAAGGTTTCAGCTTTGTTTCAAGGGCATCCAGTGTGTCAAGTGTCTCCTACTGATCATCTATAGTGGTAAAACTGCAAACTGTTGCCACCTCTGAAGGCATACTTCCAGACTCATGTTCTTAACCTGAGAGAGGAGGCTTAGGGCCAGGTTTGACAAGATATTCAAGAATTTAGAGGCAGGTGGATGCCCACGGGGGTGTCTGAATGCACAAAAATGAATACAATTGAATTTCATTTCTATTTGAGCATTATGTAAAATGGTCTTGGAGTTTAGGCCGTTTATGCATTGGCTCAGCAAGACTCTCTTGCCCTTGTGTTTGCAAGGCCCACAACTCCCAGTTTGCCCAGAAGAGAAGGGGAGCAAAGCCAAGAACTTAACCTGAAGGTGCACAACAGTCCAGCCTCACAGGAGTTTGTCTTGGTTTTCCCTTGTGCTACCACTAGCAGGTCCAGGGAACTAAACCTGCATTTTTTCCACTGGGTTTAGTTTTCCAGTAGATCAGTTCAGACCGTGGTGAAACCACATCCCTTACTCCAGCCTCTTTGCTCCTTCGGGGCATAAACCTCAGACCACTGAAGATAGATAGGGCCTTGGTGCTGTAAATACATCCTAGAGCTCCCTGTGCTGTAGCCTTCAGGCAGGACCATACATGGTCGAGTCCTCCTCCCTAAAATTCCTGAAGGGCATAGCCGCCTGCGTCAGGCAGGCTTTGATTTGTGCATAAACCCTTGAGGAGCAGCTGTAGCATAAACCCTTGAGGAGCAGCTGTAATTCCTGCTCTGAGGACTCCTCCTGTGCAGTCAGAAACATGTGAACCCTTTCTTGGTTTGGTTTGTTTCAGAATGCAAAACCTGGTTTATTTTGAGTAGTTTTCTCACTGACTTCTCTGAAGGAATTATTGCTCACAGGGTGGTTGGTTGGGGTTTTTTTTTGTAGCTTCCATTCACCTCACTGCATACTTTCACCTTTCATTGCTGACTTGTGCCTTTTTATTTTAAATGAACAGGTGAGATGATGCTTAATTAAAACTCTTGGAGTGGAGGTGGTGATCATTAAAGGGTGATGATGTAGAGGGTGAACTCCTCTGTTTATCCACAGAGCTAATAGGGCTTGAGAGGTGGGTGTTATGCCACTGCCCTACCCAGAGAAGCTACCTCTGAAGCACAAGTGGTTAATTCATTTTCTGTTCCTTGGTCTCTCTTCTGTGACTGCCAGCAATTGTAGTAATTACCACTGTTATCTCAGGGGTTGTTCCCTGATGTGGATAATTGTGAACTGGGAAACCACACTGATATGCTTAGGGAATTTCTTAGAGCCCAGAGAACACCCCTGGCTTGGTCAGTAGTACAAGAAAGTTGTTACCTGGACTAAATTTGTGCTAATACCTTAGGGCAAAAGGTTCCAAATCCATTAGAGGTCCCTTGAAGTATTCAGTTGTTTGAAGGATCAGCTCTACTCAGCCCAAGTCAAGAATTTATAACATGCCTTAAAGGGCAAGTTAAGTTGGTTTGTGCCTGTCCTCTTTTTTTTTTTTTTAGCTTTTAGCTTTTTTGCTGGTTTTGGTTCTTCAAGGCAACTTCTGTAAGCATAATTTATGCTTCACATAACAAGTATGTGTGCTGTCGTGTGTGTTGTGTAAAAATAAAAAAAAAATGTCATAGCAACACATTTGTTCTTTTGGAAGCAGCCTGAATCAAAGAGATAGTTAAGGAATGACTTTCACAAGCTGCAGATGCCTAGAGGGAGTTACCATAGCTGGTTCTTTAGCCTAACGTTCAAGGGTATGGTATGAGCCAGCATTTCAGCATTGAAACACAGCAGTCTGAGATATGAAAAAAACCTAAAGCAGTTGACTCCTTAAAACAATTTAACAAAGGCTATAGTAGATTTAACAGGAGTTGTAGAAGGGTTTTCATTGCTAGTAGTTTAAAATCAACATCAAAGTTTTGTTCATGCAAACAGTAATTTTAAGGTGATAATCTTATGACCATATGAGTTCAGACTAGAAGAGCACAATGGTTGGTTTGGGCCTGATAATCTCCAAGTGCATTGCCCAGAACTATGTAATAGCAGGAATAAAGAGCACTGAAGCCAACTGTCTCTGCATGCTCTGAAATGCTTCAGTGTCAGGGAGAGCATTAGTGAGATCAGGGTCAGGTTGGCTGCCCTGGGAAGTGAGTGACTCTCTTCTTTTGCTTTGGTAGTCTAGATGAGGAAACTTTGCAAATTTATCTGCAGCAATTGAGTCGGTTGTGCTGCAGAAGTCCCCAAATGAGATTCCCCTTTTTGCAATGTGTTGTGCAGATGCAGTGAGCTCTCGCTGCAGGGAGCTGCTAAGAAAAGGTCAGGCACCCCTGGAAAAGGAGTAGACAATATATGCAAATTGTTGGTATTTAATTCAGTCATGTAGTGGGGAAGAATAAACATTATTCCTGACATTTCCATTTTTGATTAATGATGAATGGAGTTGGCAGATGTTCAGCTGGCCACCAGATGGGGTCTGCTCAGTCCAACGAACAGAATGGAAACAGTCTGGGTCTTCTAAAGGCAGCACTGACAAAAGCTCTGACAAAATCTCTGGTTCACCCAAGTGGTAAGCGAACTTTGACCTCGAAACAACTGAGCAGTTTACGAATGGAGGTAGTACAACCAGTAAAATTGCTTATGGAAGTGAAATGGGGTGTGGAAGGATTGGAGATGGTTAATTTGCTGGAGTTTTAGCAGGTTTTTTCTGCTGCAGGAGCTGCAAACTGCAGCTTTGATTTGGTGGGGCTGGATACAGGCGAGACCTCGTTGTTCACCTGCGGTGACAAGTACAACTGTAAGGTCTCTGGGTACGTCTCATGGCACAGTGTGATGAGGATAGGCTGGTTTTAACGTCGTTAACCCAGGATGGGTTTGGCGACTGGAGATCAGATAGCCCAGTATTGGTCCTGATCCATTAGGCTGCCTTTCTGTCTGCCTGCGTCTGACGATGGCTAATCAGCACACAAGAGGTGAGGATCGGGACCGGGACAGGGATGAGGATGGGAACAGGGATGCTTCCCTGGCCGCCGCGCCTTTACCCGCCAGGGCTGTCTCCTCACAGCACCCTGCGGGCAAACTCATTCAAATTTAGGAGAGTGAATTTAAATTCATGCAAATGCAGTTCCCGGGGGAAGCGATAAGTGTCTGTGAAGTGTCCCATCGGCATCCCGCACGGCAGGTCCGGGCAGATAAAGGTGGTCCAGACCCCGGAACCTGGGGAGGAGGGATTGTGGAAGGGCTGGCTCGCCGCTGCCCCTCGCAGCGAGATGTTGCCGCTTTGACCCCGAGATGCAGTTCATTCCCTTTGATAATGACTTCCCAAGGGAAACAAAAGAGCGGGAGGGAAGAGGAAAGAGGAAATTTGAACGCAGTGTTCACGGTGACATTCACAGTGCCAGAGGGGAAGGTGCCCGCCAGCCTTTGAAGCCAAGCCACAACCTTCCTCCCGGGGCGTTGTATGCCCACGCTCGGGGTGTGCGGGGAGGGGTGGGCAGTAGAGAAGTGAGGGAAGGTGGTTGGTTGTCCAGGAGCATTTAGAAAATGCCCAGTAGTGCTGGTGCTACTTTTGGGTCGACGAGCTTGCGGCTCGGGAGTCTCTTTCTCACATGAGATGCTTCAAGGGGAGGAGGCAGCGGTGGACATCTTCTTGCTGTGGTCCTCAGCTTCGGTCTGATTTTCATGTTTTCCACTGTTTTTATTCGCACACAGTGATCCAGAGCGAATGTTTTCCCGTTCTCATCGGAGTCCTTGGTTGCTCGGTGCTACAGGACGGCGGTGGCCAGACAGGGTCAGCCCGGAGCACTGTGGAGGGAGGGTGGGGTGGGAAATCCGTTTCGGCCGTAAACACGGATAAAAGACTCTGTCGGTAAAACACATCTCCATCCGTGTCCCGAGCGCGGAAATTCATTGCTTTTGCAAACGCTCTAACTCCCCCCGGCGTGAGCAGCCGGCGGGGTCGGCGACCCTTCGCGCCTCGGCGTCGGTGGTAGGAGCGGCTCCCTGCTTCTCTCTTTTCCTCCCTCCCCTGCCTTTGGGCAGCACTTCGAAGGGAACATCGCTGGTGGGAGAAATTCCTCCCGCCGCTGACGGAGGAGGGGCGCTGGGGCCGCACCCCGTCCCAGGGCTGGGGATGCTGGGGGTCGGGGGGAGCCTCTTCAAGGGTCGGGGGAATGCTGGGGAGAGCCCCCCTTCCGCTCTGGGAGTGCGTTTTGGGAGGAGCGCTGGCAAATCTGCTCCCTCCCCGGCTTGCAACCCCGGGGGAGGGGAGTGGAGGGGAGGTAGGAGGACTGGGGTGGGGGGGGCGGTGCAGGTAGCTCTCCCGCCGCGCTCGCAGCAGGCAGGACGAGGAGGGGAAGCGGCGGCGCCGCCCGGCAGGGACTGGGCAGGAGGAGCTCTCCCTCCTTTCCGCCCCCCCCTCTCCTCGGCGGGGCTTTGCCTGGCGCTGGATGCTCCTTCGGACCTGCCTAGGAAGGGGAACCGAGGGGAACAGCGTGCGCGTATCGGAGCCGGGGAGCTGCGGACGCCTGGCTGGGTCTGTAGGTCTTTACAGCCCCCCCGGGGGCAGGCGGGGAGAGGGGGTCGAGTCTGTAACGGGCATCGCCATCTATTGGGTGCCGTGAAGAGGTAATCGGCGGTTCCTGGTACCGCTCTCCCTCGCCGCGCTGCCGGTACCGGTGCCTTGGAGCAGCGGAGGGAGGCCGGAGTTGGCCCCGGGGAGGGGGTGAAGGGTTGTGGGGCATGGATGCCTCTGCCCCATCCTAACGGCCTCGAGACTTGGCGCAGGATGGGATAAATCTCACCTGTCCTTCAGAGAGCTCTGCCTGCTGAGAAAGTCATTGCCCTCTTGAGATGAGCATGTATGGCTGTCAGAATAAACTGGGCTATACGCGGAATTATTATTTTCTTTTACAACTCTAGTCTTGTGACTTACTGAACACTTTCTTGAAGTGTTTTCTCTGGAAACTTGTCTCAAATGAGGGCTGTAAGCCCTAACAAAGAAGGGTGTTGTTCGGGAGCCAACAGGTGACGGGGTGAAACCTGAGTATATGTGTACATTGGAGTAAAGTCTGGCTGCTGTTTAAAATAGAATTTAAAAAAAAAAATCAATGGGAGACTGTAAAAGGCAAGATTTCTTCCTTTCTAAATCCATACACCGTCTTAAGGAGAGAGGGGGGAAGCAACTGTGAGAATACCACTTCCTCAGCCAGAGGTTTGGTGGTTCTCTCACTGCAGCCTGCACTTGCGTTCCCATCAGTGTTCCCAGTGCCAAGCCTAAATACATCCACATCAGATGTGCTGGCATGGGGTGATGCTTCCTCACAGTGCTTCCTCCTTTGGTTGATGCAGGTAGCCTGTCTTTGCAGTAGAGTTTGTCAAAAAGAAACCACCCTGAGAAGCATCATCCCTGCTTCCAGCTGGAAAAGCAGTCTTTGCGCTGGGATGCTAGAGAAGGAAAGCAGTTAACTCTTCTGTCCCTTGTATGCTGGCTAATGAAAGGGGAAAATGTTCTAGGGTCCATCTAAAGGTCTGTTATACAGGCTTCATTCCTTCCCCACTGCTATGGATAGTTCATTACTCAAAGGACTCAACCGTTGAAGAAGTGGTTGTATGCTGGTGCTGATAAAATCAACTCTGGATCCAGATTTGCCAAGTACAGAGCTGTAGAGCCCTCTGTAAATACTTATTTGTACTGTAGCTAGGGAATGGGACTTTCTGATCATCTCTGTAATACATACTGGAAATAGTCTTTAGATTACTAATAGTTATTTTGTGGTGGTTTATTGATAAGAGGAAATGGCCTCAAGTTGCACCAGGGGAGGTTTAGATTGGATATTAGGAAAAGTTTCTTCCCAGAAAGAGTTGTTAGGCATTAGCACAGGCTGCCCAGGGCAGTGGTGGAGTCACTGTCCCTGGAGGCATTTAAAAAGCATCTAGATGTGGCACTTAGGGACATGGTTTAGTGGCATGGTGGTGATAAGTTGACTTGGACTTGATGGTCTTAGAGGTCTCTTCCAACCTTAATGATTCTGTGATTCTGTATTATACCCTTCCTCTTCTAATGTAGTTACCCTGCACCGGGGATTAAATAAGCAGGTGAATGGGCTGGCCGTGCTAATCTCAACTCCTTCATTGTGAATGGATGCATGTGATATGCATCTTGTATCCCCTATAGCCTTGTTAACAAGCCTTCGAACAAAAAAGTTGTTAAACAATTTGCCCTGCAGGACAGAGTAAAACAGCAGGGGATGAGCAAGGAGATGTTTGTCTAACTGTGCTCACAAATCATGACCTCTTCTATCTGGTCAGGGGTGAACATAATCAGTGAGCTGGAAATCCTAGCAGGGGGATAATCTTCATTTGGGGTTCAGCAATAGCTGTGCTCTGAAGTTTGATATCCTAATATTTTGTGTAGCGATAAGTTGGTAATTAGGAGAGTAGTTTGTCTTCTCTTCTAAGAACTCTGTCATAATACAGTTGTTTTAATACATTAGTGGAAGAAATGCTTTAATTGCTTTTCTTTTTAAGTCAAATGTAGCTGTTTAATTCAATTATGTTATTCATAGTTGTCAAGCTGCCAGGGAAATACCTCCTTCTAGGCTTTTTTGAGAGGTAGTATTTGAACAGAGCTGAAACCTCCAAATATTTCACAGACTCCACGAAATCAAAACAAAACATCCTTGCTGTGTTTTGTAGATGTCATGGCAGGAGTAGAAAGACCACCTTTTTACTCATCCCGCAGAAAGCATTTATTTTTTCAGCTGTTGTTTATATTCATTTGAATCGCCCCTTAGGACGTAATCATTTTAAACAGATCACTTTGAAGGAGGAGTGCGGTTGGGGGTGGGGAGGAAGAACCCTGTAGTTTTAAAATGCAAACCAAATTACACTTGAGCAGGAGAGGAAGGAGAACTCCTAAACAAGCAGTTGCTAAAAGAGTTCTGCAGATAGCCTGCTGTTAAGGTGGGCTGGTTTAGAAACCTCATTCTCAGCAACACTGCAGTAGTTGTGACATGGCTGCATTGATCTATGATGCACTGTCAGTCCTTTTATAGCTGGCTTAACATTAGCTCTACAGTAGCCTTTTTCTTTTCAAGTGAATGCTGTCCTTCGAGTAATCTGGGGTCATTGAGAATTTATGAATCTCACTTTAAACATTTCCAATCACCTTATCTGGGGAGGAGCACCCTGAAGGTAAAATGGCATTTAACAGTTGGAGGTGAGGTCTGTTTTTCCTTTTATTTTCTACCATCTTCTACTTTCAACCTGCCCTGCATCACTGGAAAATGGGCCTGTGGGTCTGTGGTTTGCTCTCATCAGAGTTAGAGCACATGCTGTCTGAAATGGATGGGTCAAAGGCAACCCAGGCAGGATAAATATCCATGGCAAAGCAGCGTGGTCTCTCCTACTGGTGCCTTCTCTTCCTTTGGAATTGGTACATTTGCTATACAGCACGACCCACTGCAGCTTTCTGCCATGTGGAAGTAGTATGTAGCCTTGGTGTTCAGAAATCCTCAGAGAAGTCTTTATGCATTCAGATTTTGGGTTGTTTCCTTGTCTTTCAAGAGAAGAAAGTCAGTCAGAGGGAGGGAAGTTTTTGAACAATCAATATAAAGGAATCACTCTATTACCTGTGTTGTGAGGGTTAGGTGTCCTGTGAGCAAGCCAGGGGTACAGCCTGGGGCATGCCAGAGCTGAACCTGTCTCTGGCTAAACTACATCTTAGATCTGCTTCCTGTGCTGTGGTTGAGGTCAGGCTGCCTAATGAAGTGTTGTTGGCAAAGATGGTTCACCTAGTGACTCCTTTTATTCCTGGGTTGTTGGGCAGCAGTCAGTTCTTGAAAAGTGACAATTGGAGGAGTTCAAGTTCTCGTGTTGCAGTGCAGTAAGAATTGGAAATTCCAGCTTAGGCATATTATTGTCAAACAGGTATCTACCTCTTTCTGAAGAGAAACTGTAAAACAGTTCATCTACTGCCAAGATCATCTTGGACTTGAGCTTCTCAATACTTGTAGTGATTTTATACTTAAGAATTACTTGAGTATAGATGATGCAGGGCCCAAGCTGCCAATCTGAGCATCCCTATCCATCTGCAACAGTGAGCACTGTTGCCCTTTCTTTTGCTAGTTATTAACTGCATCACAGTATTCCTCTGTCCTTCCTTCCTCACACCCCTGCTTTAAGCAAGCAATAAGAAAAACATACCTGATGCTTGACTTCATTTCCACTAGTACACACAGAGAGGAAAGAGTTCTGCATCACTTATCATTTGCTTCTGAAGGAAGCTTATTCAAGGGATCTGCTATGTCCCAGGATGTCTATATTTTAAATATATGGGATAGAGCTTTTAGAATGGAGTTTGGTTTTACTCACCTTCCTTGATAGAGATTGTAATATGGTGATGCTAAGCTCAGAAGCTGTTTTGCTCCTTTTCAGTTGTTCAGCTGGAGTACAATTTCAGAAATGTGCCTGATAGCTCACAAGCTTTGTAGAAAGAGCCTGTTCTCAAAGAGGAGCTGGCAGGTTTGCTTTCCCCATTAAATACTAAATGAATCTTTTCTTGCAGAGCAGCTATGCAGTGTAAGAGAAGTGTGTTGGCGTCTCAGCAGCCTGCCAAAAATAGTGCATATGTTTTCAAATAAGAAGTTTTTGGAGGAAAGTTAACAAGTTCATTTTTTTTGAGCACTAGCCCAGTGAAAGAGTTCAGTAATCCCATCTCTTTTTCTTGGGTGTGGGAGTATATAGGCTTAGTGCAAAGGAGGGTAGATGATTGTGTAATACTGAATGGCATCATTTCTCAGAGTCTGTAGCTTTAGATGCATGTGGCCACGTTTATGCAGCAGGTTTGGATTTATATACTGAATCAATAGAGCCTGGCACTAACCAATGCTTCACACTTGAAGGAGGAGAAACCTCTGCTGAGTAACTAGCAGAATACTTGGGTACATGGTCTTAAATCTTTCCCATCTGTGATCTAGCAGCAACTTATTTTCTCTACCATGGTGGTGACAAAACTGGAAATGTAATGTGGGACCCACCAGAAGTTTTTACATTGCTCTTCCCTTTAGACCCACCAGCAAAATTATGTCAAGGAGATTTAACATTGTTTACAGCTCAAACGTAGCACTGACAAAATTCCTTCTGTATTTAGAGGAATAGGTGAAGGAATTGCTTAAAACAGGGGAAGGCAGAGCTCACATGTAATTCTGTACTGTAAAAGCAAGCTTGCTTCTAACCTGCTGGTTAGGATGTCTGTTGTGGTTAGGATTCATCCTCTCTGCTTTTGGTTATTTGCATTTCACTGACATTAATTGCTTGTCTGAATTTCCTAAGAACTTCTGCTAGAATTAACGTAAGATATTTACCTTAATGAACTTCTCACTGAAGATTGCTATGGATGTTGGTATAAGGGCCTTCTTTGCCAGCTGTTACTCAAAAGGATCCTAAGCTTTGCAGGCTTCATATGAATGAGCAGAAGCATGTCCCTGTAGGGTTTGAAATTAACAGAACAATCATGATGTATTTTATGGAGCCTAATCTGCCATAATTGGATTTAACTGGACTGACGCCTTCCTGTTCCAATACAGCTAAAACAAAGTTCTCAGAGGGATCCAGCAGACACTCACTGACTGCTCTGTGCCTAACAGGATGCTACATGCACAACCATCTTTCTCTAACAGTTTCTTTAGTTTTTGACAAGCAGTTGTCATGTGTTTTGTGTTGCTAGTAATGACTTCAGGAAGAGCTTGTGTCATACTTTTTGTTAGTATCTGCTCAATGAGTCTTCCTCAGCTACACCTATAGAATAACCTGTGATGTGGAACAAGCAGAAGTGTAAAAGACAAGTGTTAATAGTGAAGTACCTTGTGGTCACCAAACATGGCAGTGGATTTCTGGTTTTCTTGATTAGTTTTAGAACTCTTTTAAGCACTTTTGAATTGCTTGTAGCAAGCTAGAATGATGCTTCAGTCATTTGTTATTCTGGGCAACAGAAGGAATACTAAAGTGCTGTAAGATCATTTACACTGTTAATTAGTTGTTGCATGTTCAAATGTATTAAAGCTCTGTTAATCAATTCCTCCAGGTCAATTGCTTGATGAGCTGCAGCTGAAATATTTAAAACTCCACACTTAAGCCTTTGGAGATGGAGGCCAAAGCCAACAATCTCGTTTTCGGGTGCCAGCGAAGCTCAACATCTGACGATGACTCTGGATGTGCCTTGGAAGAATATGCCTGGGTCCCCCCAGGCTTGAGACCAGAGCAGGTACCAGCTGTGCTTCTGCATGTTTAAAATGAGGCCTTGTAAGGACTAAGGGAGCAATTATGCTGCCTCTGCAAGTCTTAATTCCATTCTTATAATGTATAAAACTTAAATTCTTCTAGAACTCCTCACTTCTTGCTTTGTTTCCTATTCCAATGAGGCTGTGTTTAGGGAGCTTGAAACCCTTGTCACCAAGGAGTATTATGTTCCAACAAAAAGTTCCTAGTTAAGACTTTTTTCAATAAATATGTGCTGCAAAGTTATGTATTGTCAACTCTAAAAGCAGCACAGAAATTTGTTTCCTCTTTGAAATAAGTTCTTACACTAAATTAAAGCTTACTGCACACCTCATGGCACTGTGCTACTGGGCCAGTACTTTGCTGCACTTGTACGACTCTTGAAATCATGAGGCATTGGACATCTAGAACGTGCATGTTACTACAGTGCCCATCAACCAAAGTGTTCTGTCACTGGGACAAGTAGGAATGTATTTTATGCTTGTTTAAATAGTTCTCTTCCTGCCATTTGTTTATGCCAGGATTTCTCTTGTATGGTCTTGTGGGTTGGTTGGGCTGTTTCTTCCCCCTCTTCCTTTTCTTAGTTATCTAACATCACAGAAAAGGAGATAAAAATGAAAGTTGCTATGGGAGATCAAAATGGATCTCTCATGGTGTTCATTTCCTTGATGATACTGCAGCTGTGCTGAAGCTATGTACATGGTAGTATCCAGAACTCAAGACTTCACTGTTAAATGGCCAGAGTGACTTTGTAGTGTCTGCTGAGGGAGGCAGAGCAACCCTCCGTCAGCTGGCAAGCTCAGTCCAGAGTTACAAAGGGGCAGAAGATGTCTAGTTTTTGCTACACAGAGGTTTTCTTAACCATGAATAAAGTAAGAAGTCAGCAGGAATGGCATATGATGGGCTATTTTTAGGGAAACTTTATCACTTACTTAAGCATATGTAAGAATCCTGATGAATCAGACCTTAAGGCAAACAGCAGGCTAACATTCTGCCAGAGCAATTAAATGCCCTAAAATATCCTCATAATACAGCTAGTTCCAACTCACTAAAGATTTTTTTCCCAAGAAGAATGATTTCTTTTGAGAATGGTGTAGTAAACTTGAGAAAAGGGCATAAAGTCTCTTTAAAGCTTCACTTCTAACAGCATGTTGTTATCTTTTCCTGCAGCTTCTTGAAATACAGTCAGTAGTAAGTGGCTTAAAGCAGACTTCTGGTGTTTAAATTTTGGTTAAATGAAGACCAAGTCATGTTTTGTACAACCTTTCCCATATAATTTGGATTGCTTCCTGAGCCAACTGACTGATTACTGCTCCTTTTTTCATCTGTCTTGCACAGTAATAAGCTGTTGACCTGGACATTATTTAAATCTGGATGGCAAATAATATTTTTGCCAATAGTCAGCTCTTATTTACAGCCCCAGGCCTTGTGACAAGCTGGAAATTGCATAGGAAAAACAATAAATCTGTAGCTGTTCCACAAAAATATTTTTTGCCTTTGGGCTTTGTCATAGTGTTCATTACAGTTTTCCTGTCATAATTTTCTTCGGGGAAAAAAGAAAGAAAACAAGAAAAAAGTGCAGATTGATAGGTGCATACCCCTCCTATTGATTTCTTTATCAAAACCATGCAGCCTGTGAAAACGTTGTAGTTCATTTGCATCTGATTGAAATGTGCCTGGATCCAGCCTCCTCCCAAGGGAAGGATGTTTCCACCTTCTTAGCAAAGCCCACATGGAAGCAATGAAAGCTGATGCTTTGGGTGAACCTGATCAGCAGGAGACTACAAAACAGCTTTTGTCTCAACAAGGTGTAAAATGCAGAGAGCAAATGAAATTTGTTTACATAGTGGCTGTTTTCTGGAAGGCTTCAGCCCTTGTGTGGTAAATTGCAGAGGGAAACTTGGAATTTGCACGGAGTTGTTGATCAGCCCTGAAGGGGGTGGGAATAATGAGAACATTAAATGTGCATAATTTATGATACCCTCTTCCCCCCCCAATTGTCACTGCAAATTGCATTCCAGAAAAGCAATTCAGCAGCTGGGTGCTAGTTTTATCAGAGACAATTCAGGTTTGCTGAGCTGCTTCATCTGCATCTTGTATTTTCAGCACAGACCCTGTCACGGGTCTAATGTAGCGTAACCTTCTTCCTTCCTAAGTGAGACCCAAGAGAAAACAGGAGCTAAGGATGGTTGCAGTGCTTGGGTGGTGTGTGTGTCCCTTGCTCTCAACTCTGTGTTCCTCCTGGTCAGGTCCAGCTGTATTTTGCCTGCTTGCCTGAGGAGAAGGTTCCTTATGTTAACAGCCCTGGAGAAAAACACCGAATTAAACAACTTCTCTATCAGCTGCCACCCCATGATAATGAGGTAAGCACAGAATTTAGGGTGCACTGGCAGGGCTTAGGATCTCCCTGGCAGCTTTTAGGTAGAGAATTACCTACCTGGGTATTTCTTACAAGCCCAAACCGTGGCCTGCAGTGCCATCTGACCTATAAAGCAGCAAGGTGTGTACACTGAGTCCATTGTTTAGCTGTCCACTTGGCTTGTGTGCAGATAAGAGCTGTCTGGAAGGACGCTGCCTTTGCTTGTTAGAGAGGTTGGTGTCACTGCAATAAACTTAACACAAGTTGGTTTTATAGTGTTTGCAGCCACCCACCAATTACCAGGAACCTAAAAATTCCTGGAATTGCATTGTAGCACACAAAAAAAGGATGCTTTGTGATAGTAAAAGGTTTGCATCTCAGATATGCAGTGTAATTTGGAGGAGAAGTGGAAATAACAAACAAGCTCTTTGTAAGGAAAAGGGGTGGGGGTGTCAATACTTAAGATCTTGTGTATACTGCAAAACTTAGTTGTGGGCACTTCTTCCCCATAAATCTAAAGGATATTGTTATGGCTATGTTATTTAAGTTCATCTCATTTTTTTGGATAGCAGCAGGTTTTAGTTTGGCTTTTTAAAATCTTGTTTCTTGCCTAGACAACTTCTTTCTTTAGTATGTTGGGGTTTTTCCTCTGTAATGCAAAAATCTCCCTCTGCACTGCTGTTGTGTTGTGCCATACTAGCCAACTATTACGATGGTAGAGAAGTGGGAAAAGCTTAATGATTGCCAGCATATCTGAGGAGTTTCTTGCATCTTCTGTTACTTTAAAAACTCCAGTAAGTTCTGCTATGTTTTTTTTTCCTCTGGCAGGTGAGATACTGTCAGTCTTTAAGTGAAGAAGAAAAGAAGGAACTGCAGATGTTCAGTTCCCAGCGTAAAAAGGAGGCACTTGGCCGAGGCACCATTAAACTACTCTCCAGAGGAGTGATGCATGCAGTTTGTGAACAGGTAACCCTCTGGTGGCCCTAACCAACTAGCAAGCTGAATAATGTAAAACTGCACTATTTCAATATTAAATGTCAGCTAATAAATAAGATTGCTTTTGAAACTGCATGTAAATAGAAAGATGACAGTCCTTGCTCAAGCAGCCTTTGATATTGGGAACGAATAGAATCTTTGATGTATTTCCTACTCTGTTGCTCACCCATACTGAAGTAATGACAAATTAAAACCAGACACATGCTTTAAAATGTTAGGTATAAAATAAGCTTCTATGCACAGAGCCTTATCTAGACCAAACTTGAGACTGTTCTTTTCCCTCTTCTCAGAGTTTTGGAATAAAACTTGCATCTTAGATTTGGTCTTTTAACTTAGTTTCAATGCTGGAAGCTATTGGGATGAGAAGTGTGTTCCCTTTCAGCTTTTTTTTTTTTTTTGCCCCCCTAGTGTGGTACAAAAGTAAATGGTGGTGAAGTTGCAGTTTTTGCCTCAAGAGCTGGGCCTGGTGTGTGCTGGCATCCCTCGTGTTTTGTGTGCTTCACGTGTAACGAGCTCCTCGTTGACCTGATCTACTTCTACCAAGATGGGAAAATTCACTGTGGCAGACACCATGCTGAGCTTCTCAAACCTCGTTGCTCAGCCTGTGATGAGGTAAGCAATCCACACTTTACAGCCAAGCTACACTCCTGTTGTTCAGGTAACAAACTGCATCACTTGGGCCACTGCTAACTGCAGATACATTTGTATAAGAAGGCAGGACTCTGCTGGGTAGATGTTTGGAGGCTGAAGGGGCTTTAATTTCTTGTCAAATTGACAGTATTATCAATATGATGGCATTTAGAGAGCATGTGCCTGTTTGTATTTAGACTTGAATCTTTTAGACTGAATTAGGATCTGTCCAGAATATCATCCTGATAGCAGCTTCTTTAATGGTTATGTTCTCTTATTTTTTTTTCTGCTTTAAAAAAAAGACTTCTCTTTTTTTGGTTGTTGTTATAGAGAAGGTCAGAATGCTGCAGTTGCTGTGGGATATTGTTTCTATCCTTGTATTCAAAATGCAGCTAAATAGAAATCAATGTTGCGTGTGAAGTGCACAGTTAGCATATTTTGCATGCTCTAACAACTCCCAAGGTGAGGTGTTGGCCACTAAACTAAAAGCTTCCTTTTTCCTTCTGAACAGATCATTTTTGCTGATGAGTGTACAGAAGCTGAGGGTCGCCACTGGCACATGAAGCACTTCTGTTGCCTGGAGTGTGAAACTATCCTGGGTGGACAGAGATACATCATGAAGGATGGGCGCCCATTCTGCTGCAACTGTTTCGAGTCTCTCTATGCGGAATACTGTGAGACCTGTGGGGAACACATTGGTAAGTGTGTCCTTCTTAAGATTAAAACTAAGAGAGAGCCTTGGTTATTTCCCATTCCAGAAGTGCAGAGTCTGCAAGTAATGTTGTAGAGAAACTCAAAGCCTTGCTGCTGCTTCTTTCCTAGGTGTTGACCATGCTCAGATGACCTACGATGGACAGCACTGGCATGCCACAGAGACTTGCTTTTCTTGCGCTCAGTGCAAGACCTCTTTGCTTGGCTGTCCTTTCCTTCCAAAGCAAGGGCAGATCTACTGTTCCAAAACCTGCAGCTTGGGAGAGGATGTTCATGCCTCTGACTCTTCTGACTCTGCATTCCAGTCAGCTCGATCCCGAGATTCCAGGAGGAGCGTTCGTATGGGGAAGAGCAGCCGCTCAGCCGACCAGTGCCGCCAGTCGCTCCTCCTGTCGCCAGCCATCAACTACAAATTCCCTGGCCTTTCAGACAACGCTGAGGATACTCTTTCTCGTAAGCTGGATGACTTAAGCCTTTCAAGGGAAGAGGCAGGCTTTGTTAATGAAGATTTCTGGAAGGGAAGAGTAGAGCAAGAAATGCCTGAAGACCCTGAAGAATGGGCTGAACACGAAGACTACATGACTCAACTGCTTCTAAAGTTTGGTGATAAAAGCCTCTTCCAGCAGCCCGCTGAAGCAGACATTAGATCAAGTGAACACTGGATTTCTGACAGCATGGTCAAGAGCAAGTTGGACTTGAAAAAAAATAATCCAAGTCTAGCAAGTAAGAAGTACCAATCAGACATGTACTGGGCCCAGTCACAAGATGGGTTGGGTGATTCTGCATATGGCAGCCACCCAGGCCCTGCCAGCAGCAGGAAAATCCAGGAGCTGGACATGGAACACAGGGCATCAGGATACAAACATGACCAAACACCATGGTATGGAGGTTCACTTGAATGCTTGTCTGACCTGAAACAGCAGGAACAGAGTGTTCGAGACTCAATGGACTCTTTGGCTTTGTCTAATATAACAGGTAATGAGGGGGAAAAAATGTCTGGTTTTGATGGAGAGGTCAACCAAAGCATGCATGCTGGACTACTTGGAACTTTTCATAGATGATTTATTTAGTAGCAAGAGATACTTGTAAAGTAGGCAATAGCTTTTAGCAAGCACATATTCTTCCACAAGATACATTCCTGCTACTTAAATTCTATTTAAACTGTTCTAATTTCCTTTTGAATTCTCTTCCCTTTGCAACAAAAAAAACCCATAATGTTAAGCAGAGCAAGGGTGGTGTTTTAACTGTGCATTTGTTATGTACAAACCACCGTTTTAAGCAATGAAGACCTGGGTTTTTTTAAACCAGTTTTTTCCCATACTTTAAGTACAAGAAGTTGCATTATATATTATGAGAATAGTAAAGATAATCTTCAAAACACTTTAGGTAATTTCCTGATTTGCTTGTAAAAATATGTAGAAAATCTGAAAGGGTGGTAACCTTCTTAGCCTTAGGAAATAAGGTTTATGGTATAATCTTTCTCCATTGACTAGAGAGAAACTGATAATCCACTTCTGTGAACTTCCTTGTCAAATGTGATTGAAATTAGCCAAAGGGATAAAAGTCAAATATGCGATATTTCCCACCCCAGAAAACCCCAGACCTGGGAGTTAGTTATGAAAGCCACTTCAAAAGTTGTCCTTTCCTCTTACAACCTGGATTATTGTAGCTGCTGGTGTAGCTCAGGCCCAATCACATGCTGCATTGTACAAGCAGGAAGAAAGGTGCTCATGAGGGAAGCTCGGTTCAGGGGGTGCAGGAGGAGGAGCTAGAGGTATCGCACCTATTGACCTGGGAAGGTCACAGGGCAGATGACACTTGTTGGGGGAATGAATTGGACACAAACCTGGAGCAAGTCAGCCTACTGCTGATGGTTTTTGGAGGGCAAGGATCCTTCTTTGCCAGGAAGCAAGCCTGGCTTTCCTGTAGCAACAGCTGGAATATTAAATTTAGCAATAGCAGAACCATGAACTATTTTAGCCTTGAAAATGGGAAGCACAGACTGTAGAACAACTTTAAGTAACTTTTTTCTTAGAGGGTTAGCTGCATGCCTGGCAGAGCTCTTAAAAATTTACAACTCATTAAACTTTTTCTGCTCTTCATGTCCTAATCTTAACCAATCCTTTGGTAATCTGAGCTAATACTTAAATGTTTTAAGTCAAAACAAAGCCAGTTCTTCTATGAAGCTACTCCTTTTGGTAACAGTTCCAAAAAACACTGCTTTAAGTAAGGTCTGCTTTACTGAAAGGAAACATTCCCTGTTCTGTTACAATACTTCTCTCTTGTTTTCTTTTCCCCCCTTCTCCATTCCCACCACAGGGGCTTCAATGGATGGAGAAGGCAAGCCACGGCCATCTCTCTACTCTTTGCAAACCTTCCAAGAGCTGGAGGTAGAGGACTGTGAGAAAATGAGCAACATGGGAACTCTGAACTCTTCCATGCTCCACCGAAGCACAGAGTCCTTGAAGAGTCTGAGCTCAGAGTTGTGTCAGGAGAAGGTCATGCCAGAGGAGAAGCCGGTGCACGTGCCTGTACTGAGGAGATCTAAATCCCAGTCTAGACCCCAGCAGGTGAAGTTTTCCGATGACGTTATCGATAACGGCAGTTACGAGAACGTGGAGATCCGTCAGCCCCCAATGAGCGAAAGGACTCGGAGGCGCGTTTACCACTTCGAAGAGCGTGGAACCCGACCTTCTCACCATCGTCGAAGAAGCAGGAAGTCTCGTTCAGACAATGCACTTAACTTGGCCACAGAAAGAAGATGCTCTCCCAGAGAGAGATTTCGGTATTACTCCCCTCAGGATCATGAGAAACTGATTCAGAACAGAAGCTCCCGAGAGCTTCGGGCTTACATCCAAAACGCGGAGCTCTACGGACAATATGCCCACACTAGGTCTGATTATGCACTGCGGAACCAGGTGGTTGATAAATTTTTTGGACTGTATGGTGAGGAAGATGACTCCTGGTGTTCAACTTCATCCTCATCATCTGATTCTGAAGAGGAAGGCTATTTTCTAGGACAGCCAATTCCACAGCCACGATCGCTGAGATATCCCTACTACACAGATGACCTTTCTGGTCCAACTACTGCATTATCTAGTTCTCAGTTTGGACAAAGGACAACCAAATCAAAGAAGAAGAGAGGACATAAAGGAAAAAATTGCATCATTTCTTAAATTGTTTATAACAGTTGGGAAGAGCAGTCAATGCTGTAGCTACAGTCTGAACCACATCTTTTTATATTACTAATTGTACTTAGGCAAGTTGCTAAGGTTCTTAATGCTTTGCCAGTGGAAACGATAACCCTGCCAGAGTTTACATTGTACAAGTAACATTCAGAAGTGTCCTCATGCCAAATAATGCTCTGCTCAGATACTGCTAGGTTTACATATTAAGTTTCACCTGTCAAAGTACTGTTACTGCAGTCCTTGATACAAACATTTTGTAGGCATTTTAGTTTATGCTCACTATTGACCTCTGTTGAATTATCCCAGAGAGAGAGAGAGAGAGAGGATTCAACAAAGATCAATAAATACAATTGCCAGCCCTGTGCTGTAGCTGTACCCACACAGGGTGAGCTTTGACTTCTGCCTCTTACCACCAAGCAAAAGAAGGCTCTATCCTGTGCCCTTTCCTCACTGACAAAAGCTCACCCTTCCTTCCTTCCAGTTTCCTTACAAAAACTGGATTTTAAGAAAATGGTCTTTTTCCAAAGAGTCTTCTATTAAGGGAGGCAAAAATCAGAATGTGGGAGCTGAAATGCCTGAGGCCTTGATGTATCCTAAAGCAGCAGGAAATGGTTTATACCTTTAACAGTCATGTTTTTCCCTCCACATTGTGTTCAGAATCCCATCCCTTTGTAAGGATGTTTTTTTGGTGCCTGTTTAAGGGAAGATTCTCAGCTGCTGGAATTGGACTTGGCTGCCAATGAGTGATGATGTTTTATTCAGGCTGTGCCACCCCAGCCCTCAGCAGTGCAAGAAGGAGGTGCAACTGCTGGAGTTCTTTGCTCAGACATGTAACCCCCCTGAAAAGTCAATGAATCTACTTAATGTAACAAATCCTTTCATAAGGGCTTAAAGGATTAGGCTCCAGAATTGTCTTTACAGATGCATTAGCCAGGTTTTAAAAATGTATTAGCTGCAATTCTAAATCAAAACCCATTGATATTTATAATGTAGTATTTCATAGGCTTAAATGTATTAGTAATTTAACAGTGCAAATATTAATGTACATACTGTACAGTTCAAATTTTAAAAGCTGAATATTTTTATATCCCTGAATTTGAAGAAGTTTGTTACAATATCAGCCTAGATTTGTTAGGGGTTCAACAGCAGCATCATGGATGAACTATTTGCTTGTATTTTAGTCAGGGGTTTTGAGTTGAAAAATACTGAAAAATGTTTAGTGCAAAACAGCTTAATTTGTCTACTAGGTATTCAAAGCTCTGTATGCATGGTGGGGCTATGTAAATACTCTCTAAACTATGGCCCTCTTAATCTTGCAAGTGTTATTTATGGGTCAAGCAAAATGTAAACTATATAAATGTAAAAACCACACAAGCCTGGAATATATCAGTACAACAAATATGCAACTCCTATGGTTGTGGACTCTATTTTTTTTTTTATTATGCTTTTTATTATCCTCCTTGCCCAAAAATAGTTTCTGAAGTTCACCTACCTAAAGGAAGAGAGATGCTGGGTTGTTCTAGGAGGCAAGCTGACAAAAAGTTATATAGTAGTAGGTAATCTCAGAAGTTGCCTTCAATTCCTCTGTGGAGCAGGAGCTATTTTAAGTTATAATAAAACTTCTTCCAGTTGTTTTAGATAAAGAGCAGAAATGTATTACTTGAATGAACAGTGACCTCCACCAGGGCAGCTAGTTAAATGCTAAAGCTTTCTGACTACCTGAAGAAAGCTAATTAATGAAAATTAATTATGAGCTTCTCATTCCTGAGGATACAGAAGTTCTGCAATAAAAGCAGCTAGAAGTGAGGCAGGGAATGAGCAGGTGGGGATTGGCTCACCCCAAAGAAAGTGAAGCTATTGCTAAAATAGCTTCTAACTCTATGGGTCCCTTCCAACTCTAGATATTCTGATTCTGTGATTGCAAGCTCAGGTCTCAAAACTTCACAGAAGAACACTTGAACAATTAGGTACTTTCATCATAGTAACTTTAATCAGGCATCTAACAAAGGAGGAGAGTCCTAACAAGCTGTACAGTAATAATGGACATTTTAAATCAAAAATATATTAACCATTGGTTTTGTGGGTTTTTTTTAGTACTTCTAACCCAAAGCAGAAACTCTGATGTAATACCCTGGAGGCTCTCAGTCCTGTAGACAAGTAGCAAGGGCTGCAGTTATGCTTCTGCTTCAGAGAAGGCTTTGCCTGTGGTTTCATGACTGACTGATCTTGGTAAGCCAGNTGTAAAAACCACACAAGCCTGGAATATATCAGTACAACAAATATGCAACTCCTATGGTTGTGGACTCTATTTTTTTTTTTTATTATGCTTTTTATTATCCTCCTTGCCCAAAAATAGTTTCTGAAGTTCACCTACCTAAAGGAAGAGAGATGCTGGGTTGTTCTAGGAGGCAAGCTGACAAAAAGTTATATAGTAGTAGGTAATCTCAGAAGTTGCCTTCAATTCCTCTGTGGAGCAGGAGCTATTTTAAGTTATAATAAAACTTCTTCCAGTTGTTTTAGATAAAGAGCAGAAATGTATTACTTGAATGAACAGTGACCTCCACCAGGGCAGCTAGTTAAATGCTAAAGCTTTCTGACTACCTGAAGAAAGCTAATTAATGAAAATTAATTACCAAAAAAAGCCTGGCAAACTGAACTGAGCTTCTCATTCCTGAGGATACAGAAATTCTGCAATAAAAGCAGCTAGAAGTGAGGCAGGGAATGAGCAGGTGGGGATTGGCTCACCCCAAAGAAAGTGAAGCTATTGCTAAAATAGCTTCTAACTCTATGGGTCCCTTCCAACTCTAGATATTCTGATACTGTGATTGCAAGCTCAGGTCTCAAAACCTCACAGAAGAACACTTGAACAATCAGGTACTTTCATCATAGTAACTTTAATCAGGCATCTAACAAAGGAGGAGAGTCCTAACAAGCTGTACAGTAATAATGGACATTTTAAATCAAAAATATATTAACCATTGGTTTTGTGGGTTTTTTTTAGTACTTCTAACCCAAAGCAGAAACTCTGATGTAATACCCTGGAGGCTCTCAGTCCTGTAGACAAGTAGCAAGGGCTGCAGTTATGCTTCTGCTTCAGAGAAGGCTTTGCCTGTGGTTTCATGACTGACTGATCTTGGTAAGCCAGGTTGTAGCCAGAAGGGGCAGGGCAGGTCTAGCCACTGTGCCACAACAGATTTCCCTCTCTTCCCCTCTCTCCCTCCCCAAACCAGCATCCCACTCATTGTGCAGCCCACACAATCCCAGGTGCCAACAAGGTAAGGTGCAGGTCATTTCTTCTCAGCAGTGAGAACTCTTAGAAACCAACAAAAGCCAACTGCAAACCCACACTCTACTGCCATGAAATCTAACCAGGCATCTGGGGAATCTGGTGGAATACAAACTCAATACACCAGCTCAATA